>OZ022258.1:22808500-23147554 GCA_963978905.1 Trichostrongylus colubriformis | reverse complement strand
ATATCAATTACGTTGTCATTCAATAAAACTGGCTCAAATCATGTATAGAGCGCATGTTGCAGGCGTCGTTCGCAGTCGCACGACTGCGTCGCAAAGTGTGAGGACATCCCAGTGTGAAGAATGACGGCGGCTTACACTGGATCCTACCTGCACCTCTGTTATAAAGCGCAGATAGATCATGTTCTCGTTTGATGAGACACCATAGGAAGCCTCACACAAGTATTCTAAATAACTCATACTGTGCTCTCCGTTTAATCGATATGTTGCTACCTGATCACAAACAAATACACATTCAGCAAGTCAAACATATGCTTCATATTGATATTTCATGTTTATTACCATAGCTGTATAAATATTTAATCGAACAGACAATAAAATTAACAATTCAGAGAAGTCACAAGGTTTCACTACGCCCGCTGGGTGCTTTAGTTTATCAGATGTACGTACAGTAGCGGTCAAAATTTTGGAAAGTTTTAAATGTTCAACCCTCCTCAATTAAGAAACGACGTGTTGTCTCAAATTCACAGAATAGGCAGTAAATCAAGTAGACAATACGATGTGTAACGTCGTTCTTTGAAAGTGGAAATTTCAAGTGTGAAAATGCTGTTTATCTGAAAAAGAACGCATCAAATTAGTTAGAATTATAGTACAGTACAGTATAGTTTTATAGTTTCAGGTGAAATTATGGCACAGTATCTCATTTAGATGGGATCTGGTAAAGAAGTAGCACTAGATGTGCAGGAGGCGATTGTTTGGGCCATTGTTCGGGTCAATCTGGAATGCCCGAGAACCTTCTTGCACAGCAGTATCACCTCGCTAAAAGCACGATCACCAAGGTTTTCAGAAGCTACCAACGGCAAGGAGGTGTGGTGAAGACTCATCGTTCAGGAAGGCCTCGTAACGACACCAAGGGACGGCACATTCATCGTAAGGGCCTCGCATGCTGACCCGCGCGCTTCATCAACTGACATTATCAAGCTAGTGTCAGATTTTTTGGGCCCTTCTGTCAGCCAAAGTTTTGTTCAGCGTCGTCTGAGACCTGACGGATTATTTACAAGACTTCCCAGCAGGATGTCACTAGTGAGCTCAAGGAATAGAAAGGCGCGGCCGAGTTCCGCCCGTCAGCACCTTGCCTGGACCCGAGAAGAGTGGGGAAAAGTTTTGTTCAGCGACGAATCGAAGATCTGCTTCCTTGGCAGCGATGGTGAAGTGCGTGAGACGTTCTATGAACAGGAGAAATCAATCCAGGTACCTGCTATCCACATGAAGCATGGTGAAGCTGATGTGATGGTATGGGGATGTTTTGGTCGATGTGGCGTTAACCCACTTTTCCGTATCCAAGGGAATATGGACTCGTCCGCGTACATGGGTATCCTAGAGAGTACCATGCTTCCTTTTGCTCGCCAAAGAATGCCGAGAGAATGGATTTTTCAGCATGACAATGATCTGAAGCATGCCTCCCGCCTCGTGACCGACTTTGTGAGATCGAAGGAAATTACTGTCATGAAATGGCCAAGCCAAAGTCCGAACCTCAATCCGACTGAGCATCTTTGGGATGAGCTTCAGTGTCGTACAATACACATTCAAGAGAAGAATTGCGATGAAAAGTTTAATATTCTGTTCAAAAAACGGGCTTCGATTCCTCAGTCCAAAATCGATGCTCTGATCGATTCAATGCCTAGAAGGTGTAAGGCTGTCATTGATTCACGCGGTTATCCAACGAACTACTAGTTTTTGTCTCGTATTCTGACTTCATTAGGTTCGATTTTCTCTGTTATTAAGAAGTTTCCAAACTTCTGATGTGCCATTTTTGGCATAAACAGCAGTTCCACTATTGAAATTTTCCCTGAACGGCGTTACACATCGTGTTTTCTATTTGTTTTTATGCCTATTCTGCGAACTTGAGACAACTCGGTCGTTTCGTAATTTAATTAATTTTTTTCGTTTCGTAATTAATTTGATAATAGGGAGATTGAAAGTTCAAGATTTCCGAACTTTTGACCGCTACTAACCGTATGTGTGAGAGTGGTAGGTGCCGTGGCGATAGGGGTGTAAAGGATAGCGGCAACTTGTCGTTCGTTCTAGTTCATCCTGAGTTACTCAAGTTACTAAAACTTGTGGTAATTTTCTTTGTTAAACTCCATTTTACTCACTTCCGTCTTACTTGCGTTCATCTATTGGGTCATTCCATAAATATTGTCGTTTTTCTAACGAACATCTTTCCTTAAAAGTTACAAGTTTTGCACATTTCACGTTCTAAAGAGATTTTCCTACCCTACAAAAAGCGTTGTTCACTTTTTTAGTAAGTTAGAATGACCTCGATATTCAGGCTGGCGAAGAGGTAGGTTCATCCGAAAAAAATTGACCAAACCGGCATATAATTGGAACACTACATTTCACTTTAGGAAAATTAGCCAATCATGTGTCTCGCACTTAGCTCCGACTTCTTCTGCAAGTTGCAGTATTTGCTTGATTGAGAAGTCGCGCCGTTCTTTTGAAATCCTTTTTTCGAAAGCACTCATGTTTATTCCAAATGAAAATTTTCTTAGTACTTTTTTCTGCTCTGTCAATAAACATGCCTTGATTTTGTTTTGTCTGCGATTTATATCGAGTTGTAAATCATGCAACAGGGGTCTGGTTAACATTATTTCACCTTTTATTTTTTCAACAAAAAGTCAAGGAATCCGGTCATTGATTTCGTCCATCCCTGCTCATTACCTCTTTTTACCCACTCTCTCAATGGACTTGCTGAGACGATTTTGTTGCCTGATTCGACGAAATTGTCTAAAATCACCGAGTTGTGGTGGCTTAAACAAATTTGAAAAAGGAGCGGTGCGACTTCTCAAGCAATCAATTGGTGGAACTTATAGAAGAGATCGGAACTGAATACGAGGCACATGATTGATTGATTTTTCCGCAGTGAAAATTATTGCATTACTTAATTGCCGGTGCGCTCGATTCTCGTCTACTAGACCAACCACTTCGTCAGCCTGGCCACATTAGGTCGCACTGAAAACCAGGCATGCCATTTTTGAGCACAAATCCGAACGTTTACGGGATGCTTCACAAGTTTGTAATTTTACAGAAAAAAATTCTCGTTAAAAAAAAGCGACATCACTTATGGAATAATCCACTAACTATTCTGTTGTCAGAATCTTTCAACTTGAGCGTTTATCTGAAAGCAGCTCGACTACTAACCGCGTGCTCTTGAGGGCAGATGCCACGTTTAAAGGTATCGGGAGGGGTGAGGAAAAATTGCGAACTGTGATACGTGTCCTCTGAAAACAAACCTACTTCAGAAGAGGTGATGTGTGGCAATACTCGCAATGAAAAGGCGCGGCTTCGTGTTATCACGGCACCGCACCACGGCATGTCCTTCTGCAGTCCTGCAGCAGGGTGAGTTGCCGGCGAAGGCGGGACAACTTTCGCGGGCACGAATTTAGCCTGTGCGCCCGTCAGCAGTATACACCGGCTACTGACGCAAAGGGGTGCGATGAAGAGGTGGGTTTCCGGGTTCCTGTCTCTCGATTTATTTGTTTTCTCTCGTTTTTTCTTTACTATTATATTGCTGAGCATCTTTCACATTCCACAGTCTGCCGAATATACCCCTTCCGGTGTCTTTAACTCGCCAGGATGGAGAGCTTAAAACTGAAAATAGGAGTCCTGTTTCTACACAAACAAACTGCATTCCTAGTCTCACGCGTGTATTCACTTCAACGGCGTTGACCAACAAACTCTGCTTCAACTGCTTCACAATTAACCCATACTAAAGCTTTGGAGTTTATGAAGTTTCCCAAAAAAGGCGATTGAGGTCCTTGGTTGTCAAAGGTTTGAGAGTGCATCATGCACCGCCACACAATTTGTGTCGCTGATGCATTTGTTCATTACAATCGTACATAATCATCCTTGGCATTATCAATCGACATGAGGGCGGATGTGTAACATTTGGACAAAAATCGCGTTGCGACTTCCGGCGTGCTATCCAATAGGGCGAGCTATGCGCGCCGTATTGAATGGGTCCTGAAGTGATGACGGTGTTCTATGGCTTATTTGCGTAATCGCTTCGGGACTCAACGGGTGGAGTGCAAGTGTTCCGACTGGTGAGGTCAGGTCAGGTTGCGCGGAGGATTGCAATCAGGTAAAGACAGGTAAAAACACGCTGCCAACACCCTCCTCCCTAACAAGGCTTAGGCAAATCTGGGAGAACCCAGACGTCGGCACGCGCCACCATTCGGACAGTTCGCGAAGCGTCGCCGAGCGCGGTGACCCAATTCGGTGCCGACCTCTAGAAATCGGAACACTTGCAACACACCCATGATACACTGACACCTGTCGAACCAATCCTTCGAGTAATTATGATTCTGATAGTCAAATCAAATTTCTTTCTGCTGAACTGAGCGCTTATCCTGTCATATGCTATGCTGCCGAACGAATGCGGATTAAACTGATGAAATTATATGTTCCGCATTCGTCACGATTGTATACAGTAATCCAAGCTGTGGGTGTTTTGATTTGACTACTAGAATCATAATTACTGAAAGGATTGGTTCGACAGTTGTCAGTGTATCATAAAGCCCCGCGCGCCAAAAAAAGAGGAAAATTATCAATAATACCGCACAAAGTTAAAGATCAAGTAAGTGACCCGTTTCGCCTTCTAACTCAGACCAACCACTGTGCTTTCATCCACCCCTGAAGGTTCATCAGTGAGTAATGTGCCAAGAAAACAAAAATGTTGCTAAAAGTGGTCAGAATAAGAAAAGTAAAAGAAAATAAGCTATCGTATGAATGTCTAAAATTCGGTACAGTTAACATGACCATTGAGAAAGCTGATGTGCTTTACTCACTACTCAGATCGAGAGGTTCACCCTTCAGCAGAGTTGTATATGAATCGATCATGTATTGTAAACCGTCGGTGTAGTTGCCTTTTTTGAAGTACGATCCTGAAAAAATTAGAAATCTTCCTATAAAATCCTTTTTCGAATCTGAGGAAAATTCAGAAATAGGGGGAGAGCGGTACTCTGCACTTATTTGTTTTACAAACTTGGGAGGCGTACTTGGAGTAAGGAGATTTGTGAAGGTCATATTTTGACCAATATTCTGACCCTTAAACTTACAAAATTTGTAACAGCAACATGTCTCCTGGAATTGAGAAGCATGACTCTCGCTGAGAAGCGTATTCAAAACGGCGAGCTGAGAAAACATTAATGAAGTTTGCGGTCGTCATTTTGACTCTTTATTAGCATTACTTGTTGAATCTTTCTCAGTACTTCCAGCGCCTGAGAGTGGATCTTCACTTGGTGCGCTGCAGGTGCATTCCAGTAGCCACCGCCATTCTCATGTTAAGAACACTGTCAAGCGAGGCGAGGAGAAAACTATCCAAAAATTACGACCTCCCCCCAGAAGGGGACCTCTATCGCCCCCCCCCTCCTTCTTCTTCAGGTTTCGTTATTTCTGCGGTTACTAGCCAGCCAATGCGATTCATTAAGAATATACTGCTCAAAAAAAGTGAGCCTCGTGAATAATGATAAAAATAAGGACTAACGAAATCAAATACAAAAAAAATCAAATACCTATTCTCCATCCTCTAATGATAGGGGAGAAGGGTTTAAAGTCATGCAAGTTATGTGGTAGGGATAAAGGATGAAAAGAATAAGGATAAGAAATAATGAAGAAACTTAAGAATTAAGAAAAAACTGTTAGAAAAAAACCAAACAGAAGCCATGAAATGTGGTCCACTGCGATTGCGACTCTACTATCACAATGATACGTGGTGTTTTCTCTATCGCAAATATTTTTTTGAACACTTGTAATTTGATGAAAGTCGGTCTTCAAAGTAATGTAATCTGTTTTCATAATAACTCCCTTAGCTCAATCCAATCGCCGCTCGATTTCCCTGGTGGCTTCGTAGTTCCTTACATACGAATTCAGGTAAGGAAATTTTGGAAAACTTTATGAGCGTGTATTACCGCTGCGAAAATAGCTTTCTAATGTTTGAACTCTACTATATCTTCAAGACGAAAGAAGTTATATCGAACGAAGCCAGTCCAGGAAATTTTTTCTCGTCGAAGTGGCGAGATCTTTCCACGAGTCCTCGGAAAAATTGTTTCAGAGTGTTTGTAGTGCCTCCAGTACACATCCTTCGCCTTTGACGGTCCAACGGGATGTGACTAGCGGGGTCGGCCTCACAGCGGGATGCATGAGGACTTCATTAACATTCGTAGTGTATACGAACGTTTTCCCGGTTCGGTAACTCCCTAGCACTAGTTTGCGTACTTGTTATCGTAGGAAGATATGAATGAAATAAAAGATATGAATGAATGAAATGTTAGCTTATTTTTGTTTCATTCCATAGTTTCTTGAATATTCATCCAAGCTGGAACTCGTGGATAGATCACACGTCCCACTGCTAACCGGTGAATTTCTGAGGTCCATTTGTACGTGTTTTTGGTGCCAGCGGATCTACGGGAGGGCGTTTGGCGTTTCCCGGCTTCGTTGTTAGACGCGCCACAGATAAGGTTCCCACTAGGTAAAACGGTATACACCTTTGCGTGATCATCTTGGAAATTCGAACTGTGAACAAGGTATCGAGAATCAACCCCCACCACAGCATAAGTCATGCGCGTCTGGTAACAAAAGCTTGACACCTTGCCCACAGTTTACAATTATAGGTTGTTGCAAAATTAATTTCTGACATGGACCGCATACTTCAAACTACTATAACTCAGCTTAAGCATAAGTTTATTAATCGAAGTAAAAACCATCAGAATCTACACACTTTTGGCAACGAACAGGCAATAAATCTAAGCCTTCACTATAAAAACTACTATCACGAGAATCAACGAAGTCAAGGAAGGCACATTCGATCGTCCAAATTAGTAAATTGTTTCTGACGCAGATGAGAATTGAGGGCTCGAAAAAAGTGATAGTCTGTTGGGGAAAGGTCGGGAGAATACGCTGGGTGAGGGAGAACTTCTATACCCAAGTGGGTCAATTTTTGCCGAGTGATTTGTGAGATGTGTGGCCTTGCGTTGTCCTGCAACAGGATCGGCCCTCCTCTATTCACCACCGCCGGCCACAATTTTTGCTACTTTCTATACATTTGCTCCAGATCACAACAGTAAGACTCTGCTGTCACTGGCCGACCATGTTGCAAGAAACTGTAATGGATTACACCTTTACAACACCACCACACAGTAATCATAACCTTTTTAGGGTGAAGGTCGGGTTCAGGAAAAGTTTTTGGAGGAGCATCCTTATCTACGCAGACTAATCCCCGCTTCCTGTTATCATAAAGAACCCATTTTTCATCTACAGTTATAATACGGTTTACAAATGGCTCATTTTTATGGCGAACTAGGAGATTAGATCAGGTGTCGAAACGTGAAAGACGCTGCTCATCGGTCAGGTCATGAGGCACCCACTTCGACATCTTCTTCACCTTGCCGATTGTCAGCAAATGTCTGGCCACTGTGGAGTAATGTACGCCTAGGTCTTCTGCTAACGTACGAGTATTCGTCTCCGGATTTGCTTCAACGGCTCTCCTTAAATCTTGATCATTAAGCGATGACCTGCGTCCGCGACCCGACTTCTCTTCGAGATCAAAATCGCCAAAAGCAAATTTTTTAAACCAGAGCTCCACTGTTCGTTCGCAAGGACAATTCGTCACAAAAACACTGCTGAGATCACGAGCTGCCTCCGCTGCGGAGTGTTCCAATTTGAAATCATAAAGCATGATGACTCGATAGTCGCGTCGGTTCATGATTATACGCAGCCCTGGAAAAGGCCGGCTGGAAAACTTAGAGCGACATTCATAGAAGTTTCTGAAAGAGCAGAAAAAAACCCACCAAATGGTATGCCTGGCGTTCCTTGGGATGGAATAGTCCAGGGTAAAAAATCTACTTATTTATACATATCTTAAATTGATTTTACAACAACCTAATACAAGGGGACCACGGGGACATCGTGCTTTCTGATTCTGTATATCTTTCCTGTTGTCCATAGGCTCTTCTCTCTGCAGTATCGTCTTGAGCACTTATCTTGAAAAAAATTTGTGCCTCACTTGGTTTCCTGACCTTCGGGTTTTTGAGTGAAGAATAAATCGAATATCACTTTTGGATTTGAATCAGTTAGTTCTATCATATCTTCCCTTGATACTTCAGACCTTCAATCGGAGAAATTCCGTTGACATTGCCTCCTTCAACGATCACGCTCCCCCCCTTCCAGCGGACTAAATACGACCTCCCTGTAGAGGATTCCGATGGCTCGACCCTGATCGAGAGACCAGCGATCCCATCGTCAGCACAAGAGGGTGCGTGAGCGCAGAACATCGCGCGCCAGACCACGGTAAGATTTCCAATCCTCATCCACTTTAAAATCATGGGACCTCTTCAGAAAAAAAAGGCCTGTTCGTCTTCACTATTATCTAGGATAGCTTTCGAACAACAGTTTTTGAAACAATTTTTCGTAAGCGCTGAGGGCAACAAAGGCTTCGGTTCTTAAACATTCGCGATGGCGGTACATAGTACGCTTGCATGACTAAATTCGGTCAGGTTGTCAATGATCAGTGAAACGGTAGTACGGAAGGCCTTCTCTTCCTTCTTAATGAGACTAGAATCAGATTCGACATCACACTGACGTAATGCTGAAGGAGCTATGGAGCTGTCAGTCTAGTACTTTGGTGTCCTAAAGGGTTTTGGTGGCCGATTGTTGGTCGTGTACGAAGGTTGATACAAACATTCGCTCCGACATGTTTCATTTCTACTGACTTCCCTTCAGAACAATTCAGTGGCATCGCCCAGCAGGCTCGTCACACGCATTTGCAATCATTTCGGCCGTCGTCAAGATTCTGAGTTGTGAAGAAAACCCTTCTTTTCAGAGCACAGAACCTTGGCCACAGCCGAAACGAAGGTCCAACAGCCTTACGTAAATAACGAATCGCTTCACGTTTCCATTCTTTGACAGTAATTTCAAGAACGAGCCTGCTCTAGCTGTGACGGCATGTACTGCTTCATCGCTCAGGTACCGCTTGGTTACTACTCCGAGCGAGGTCCACACCTACAAAATAACAATGTTAATGGCTAGCGAATCAAGAAAGGTGTTCTGAGATCGAAATGGGTACATCATATGTGTATTGTAGTACTGTCTCGTGCAATATAAATGGAAAACTAACCTCCTTGTCATCAGCAGAGACGAAGATGTTTCCATATCATCGTTAGGATTTAGAAGATTTTTCGTAATCCTGAGTTGTCAAGCTTTCTTCTATCACAAACAGTCTACTTGTTGTTCTCTTTTTATGGCGTAATTTTGGAACGTATATGACGCCAGTGTGTGGTGATCTAATTCGTTTTTTTCGGGTTGATCACATGTTAAACAGCTTTTGCAGAACTTTTCTAATGTATGTGGAATAGTAAAATGCTGTTTCATTGTTTTTATTGTAGAATTATCTCTTTTACTTGTGAAGGGAAACCAGTTTTTTGGACTCGCTTGAGGTCAGCGTGATGCAGCGAGTATATGTACGTTGTTTTTCACTTTGCAAGTGATGTATGTAACAACGAATATGCTGCAAAAGCATGCACCAGTACTGTATGTAATATTCTCCATGATCACCTTTACGGCGCTTTGTGATGAGCGCATTTTTTTCTTCCTCGATGGAATGCACTATTTGTGTGTCGGAGAATACAAAGCGTCCTGTAATAAATAGCTCAATCAGATAAATACGAAGTTGTGCAAAGAAGGCCCCTACGACTGAATACAAATTGCACATCCAATGATCAACATAAATCCGTTCGCTGACGGTGTTCTTGATGCGTTTTTTTCCATCGCTGCGTTTTGGAAAAATAGCAATGTGTATTTTTAAATATTGTAGTACAGCAGTACCAAATGGCGGCACGAATTACGCTCAAAAGGCTGACCATACAATTACGAACGAAATTATGCTTAAACTCAAAAACTCGTTGAGCATACTGAGTTCATCCCACTGCAAGTCATAGTTCCAAGCCTGTACCTGTGTCAATCCCGTCGCCGCACGTCTGTCGCTTAATCTGTCGCTTGCCATTGAACCATATAATATTTGCGTTGTTCAGTCAGCAGAATTTCTAATTAAAATATGACAAATTATGTAGACCAAAATTATCAAAACACTTGCGGCGATAAAGCAGTCCCTTACACGGCACTTTTCCTAAACGTGACTTACCACTGCGCTCAGTCTTAAGGTGACAAAGTGTATTTTTGAGGGCATTTCTAGATACGCTCCCGGAATTTTTCATCTCGGCATCAAACCTCGAATTCTTTTCGGATATGAAGCCAAGGGAGGAGCATCTTCGACACTGTCAGAATTTGCAGCGCCACGTCCAGGAAAAATGCCGTTAGGTCACTGCTCTATTGCAGCATCTGTTTAAATCCTCAGATTTTTAATATAGTGATTAAAAGTCCTGCTGATTAAGCAACACAAAAATCATATAATTTAATGGCACGCGACAGATCAAGCGGCAGACTGTGCGGCGACACAATTAACAGGCGTACAGGCTTGTAACGAAGACCCGCAATGGGACGAATTCAGTGTGCGCGAAGGGCTCTTGGGCTTTACAATAAAATCGCCAGTGATTGTATGGTTAGCCTTATAAAGGGTCGTCTCTTGCCACACGGTCATATTGTAACGTTTATTGAGCACACCGAGTCATCCACCACTCCAACTACCACAATCTAAAAATTGCTTAATTAAAAAGGAAGAACCTGATCCCAGTATTCCATAAAAACGACGACAGACATGAGACATCCACTATACGAGCTTAGAATAGAACATACAGTTCAGGGAATAATCAATGTAAAGAAGAGCCTCATGCGATACAAAATAAATGAAATTGTTGTATCTCCACAACACAGCCTGAAGACGTTTATTGAGATACACAATAGAACTGAACGTTACTCGAGCGAACGACCTTTTATACAGCACTGATATGAGACAAGTGCAAACACAATGATCATTCCCCAACAGAAATGTAAAGGGTAAAACCGATACAGAAAAACAATGCAACATCAAAATAACACGGCCGTATCAAGAATCCACAGTGTACTTATTCTGAAAATGGATAGGGAGGTTAGTTAGAGGTCATAAAAAGTATTATAAAAAAGGGATTGTACAATAAAAACAATGAAACAGCATTCTACTATTCCACACACATTAGGAAAGTTTTGCAAAAGCTATCTGACATGTGATCAACCCGAAAAAAACGAATTAGATCACCACACACTGGCGCCATATACGTCCCAAAATTACGCCATAAAAAGAGAACAACAAGTAGACTGTTTGTGATAGAAGAAAGCTTGACAACTCAGGATTACGAAAAATCTTCTGAATTCTAACGAAGATATGGAAACAGCTGTCCCGATGAACCCCTTCGGCAGCTGAGTTCACCCCATTGCAAAATAGCGTTCCAGCTAAGTACTCCAAAACTGGGCGGCGTTGTCGCGCAAATTGTTGCCTGGCATCTCTGACAAACCAAAGGCCTATCTCTCTGAAGGCCAGCGGTAACAAATGCCTTCGACTGTCATGGTCACGACCATATCAACTGTGAGTCAAAGGCGTCCGAGTTACATGTTCTTTACACGTCACAGAGGCATGCTGCCCCTCCCCAAAGGTACACAGCGCCGATCTCCAATATTCGTTTCCATATAAATAGAAGTAAGGCGCGGTTTACTACCTTCCTCAGAAGATCAAACCTTCAAGCAGCACATAGCAAACCCATCGGCCGTGGTGGGTCTCTCAAAGGCATGACTAAAGACTGTCGCCTTATTTTGGAAAGCCACTGATGGTTTGCTGCTCAATCAAAGCTGCTATCTCCGCAAAGTCATTTCCTATGTTTCTTACCTGTCTCGGAAGGGTTTCATGTAATGACGTGCTCGGCTGCTTGATAACGATAGAAAGACATTGGCAATCTACGTGGAAAACAGAATATTCGAGTGTACAAACTGCTATCAACCCACCATCAAACTTGGGCAACTTTGGCCGCTCAGTGTACAAGGGCAATGAAATCGCGGACAGATTCAAGTTAAAACGGCGCACCGCAGTAGCTTGACGAGAACTCTCCATCTATTCATGCAGAAGGCTGCCATGTTGCTCAATGCTCCTTTACAGCGTATTCTTTTATTGAAATGAGAATATAATCGATTAGATTTTGATAAAGGTTGTTTTATTCAGTATTGATAGTGGGGGAGAAAAAGTGACTCCTCCCACTTGACATACCCCTGACATGCTATACTGATGATCGCGAGGTTTTGTCGACCCTTGACCTGCGCAATTCCACTTTCAGTTGAAGCATTGTTTCTATATCGTTTGTTATAGCTGACGTTGGCTCATCATTACAAAAAATAGTACTTCTCAAGTATGCTTGCGGCAATGCAATGAATTAACTTTTATTTTATAAAATTCGTGCAAGTTAAACATTTACAACAGAATCACTGCTGAAGAGTGTTGTATGTTGACGACACGACCGTGCGGTTAAGACTGCTTCACGTCTTCATTATTAGCACATTCAGAAACCGCTGCTGTAGCCTTGACTTCCTCGAACATACCCGTAGCTATATCCTCTGTTGTCCTGACCGTATCCGCCATATCCGTAAGCTCCCATGTCAGAAAGAGCACCGTATCCACCTTTTCCTCCATTTCCTCCGAACGTACCCCAACCACCGATCCCTCCGTGTCCACAGTGTTCACATCGTCTACCGCCACCATGTGCATGGTGTTCATTTTGGTGATGATGATGCTGATGGTTGTGTACATATCCATAACCATGACTACTGCAGCCAGTGCAGCCGTATCCTCCCATGTCTGGACCTTTCCATTCATTAAATTCTTCCATGGAATCCGACCCTCCATTATGTCCTCCGGAAGGGCTATAATCATGGCTATGACCACCGCAACCACGACAGCCATATCCTCCCGTGAAACCTAACCCTCCATTATGTTCTCCGGAAGAGCTATATCCATGACCATGTCCACCGCAACTACGGCAGCCGTATCCTCCCATGGAATCTGGCCCTCCATTATGCCCTCCTGTAGAGCCTTGCCATCCATTAGGTCCAGCTCCCATGGGAGTGGGCGGTCCGTAAAGTCTTCTACTTTGATCTGGTCCTCCGAAAGACCCTTCTCTGCCAGGAATTCTCCATTCGTATCCTTCTGCTCTATCACTTCCGCAGCAGGGTCCGCCATTAGGCGCTCCTGGGCCGTATCTGCCATTACTTGACCAAGGAGCAGCATTGTTGGTCATGCTCGGAAAGCTGAGGTTCACCCGGACGTTTCTGTGGGCCTTTTTGAGTATCATTACTTTGAGCGGATTCATTAGTGGGCGAGGTGGACGAAGCGATAGGTGGAGCGGTTGCTTCAAATTCCACTTTTATTTCCTCTTGGATTGATCTCTGAAATTAAAAAAAAATCCTTTCTGATTGTAATCTAGATACTCAACACTATCATCTGTCAAGGCCAATTTAAGCACTCTGTACCCCCACTTAATGATAACGAGCCTTCTTTGGTCTGAGATAATTCGTTAGCTGAGATTGGTGAATTGTATAGGATAGCCCTGACCGCAAAGCAATTGGCCTCGCTTGTTTGCATTCCGCTCCTCCATTTCTCATAAGAATGGTTAAAAACGGTAGTAATTCCATTCATAATATAGCGACCATTGCCCATCTGCCCTGAGAACTTCGGTGCTTTGATAAGCCACGCGGGAAAGTTTTTACGGATGCATCGAGTTTGAGGAACTTGCTGTTCGGAAAAACTCCACGCACAAAAAGAAGGAAGGGATCTTTTTTCTAACCATATTAGATTTTTCTTTTCTTGAGCAAGATCAACTATCGCCCCCATCACTCATTGAATTGCTGGATTGTATATGCTTTCCACATTATTACGCTTCTACCTTCATTATATTACTATCAAAATTTTTTAACGTACCGAATCGACAGAGACAGCTACAAAAACAGCTATAGCTGCAAGAGCGTAGCGATACATCTGAAAACTAAGAAGCTTTGGTTTTGACCCAAGTGTACTGCCACTCAAAACGAGCAATGAAATGGATGGCTTGGAAGAAAAGAGAGCTAGCGGGAGAAGTCACAGCCAACTTGACAACAGGAGCTAATGGTGCCAACGCAGCGATGGGGCTGATATTTAAGTTGCCGAATGAGGAAGTATTTTTTTACGCCGTCGTTCACATCATTAATATGTGCTCATTTTCCAGGTGCATCCTCGTGACATTATCCAGGCTCTCTGCTAAAAGTGCATGTCTGAGGCTTGTGTTCGGAAGTTTCATATCAGCAAGAACTCTATTTAGTCGGCTCATTCTTTATAGAGATCTCTAATAACGTATGAGACATGAGAACAAACAAGAAAAGGGTCTCCAACACAATCGTGCTGTTTTCCATTAGCCATCATCTCAAAGGAATTGCAGACAGTGTCAGATCACAGGCTCAGGCTGATTCTGCTAACTACTATCGCCTGCCGTCACAAGTCAAGAAAAACATCTCAGCTTCCGCTGGCAGTAGGCAACCCACTGCTTCGTTTCTCAGTATGTTCCTAGCCTAATCTTCTTGTTTTGAATAGCCAGGTCTTCACCACAAAGGCTGATGCAGTGCACTGGAAGAACTGATGCGTCTTCGTCTTCAGCAACCTCTCACTAATGAGTGTTCGTCAAGAATTTACGTCGAGAAACTTTTGAGGATCTTTTTTTTAGGCGTAGATACGTGGTTTGCTGCTTCGCAGCATATTGATCGGACTTCAGAGGTGGTGGATTAGCTTGGAATGTGTTTCAAGGTATTTCAGCTGGACCGAATGCGGCAATAGAATGTTTTCTGAAAGACATAAAACTGTTGTTGAATAATTACTACTTGACATGCTACTCGTTTAGTAGGACCAGCAAAGATAGGGTGTATACAATTATGTCGAATTTTCGCGCGGCCGCGCTCGGCAAGCAGCGTCGCAGATTTCTTCGCGTGTGACTGCGTACATTGCAACACTCCCTTCGAGAATTATGCCCGAATTAATTAATTCTTAATTAGGAGTATTATTATGTTATGCTATCGTTTCTTTTACTTTTTACGTCTTTTGTCTTTACTTTTTCTTTTTAGAGCACAAAAAATATTGTTTTCAGATAATGATGAGATAAAGAGCTATTTTTCAAAGGACCTCCATGGGACCAGACCCTTGCATCCTGTGCGGAATTCCAACCGACCCGGCAAGTTGTACTGATGGCGCCACGAGTGCGACGTCACAACGAAAATACGACAGTGTGTACCTGTACACACCCGCATGGGTACATTTGCGTTGACGAAAAAAAGCAAGAATTTTGCTGAGATACAACTTCTAAAAGTCCGACAGAATCAGGCGTCCGCGATAGCGGGTCGCGAGGGCTCTAAGAGCGAAGAGGCGACGGTCATGGGATCAGGGACGCAGAGTGAGAGGTCTGTTAGTATTGAGAGATAGAAAATTCGAATTGCGCTTTGCCCGTCCACGAATGTTCATATGTTGCTGCGCAGGAATTTGACGAATTGCTTTTGTTCCAGTTCTCGACTTCTGCATTGAAACAAAGGAATTTTTCCAATACTTTTCGTGTTCCTATCAATGTACTGTATCTATCAGAGTGATTGTGAAGGATTTCTGACGATTCATTTGAGCATTACGTAAGCCTATCCCAAAAATAGAAGTGCCAGGAGATTTCGTGCAAAATCGAATGTCCAACAGCAGGTCTTCTTTTATTAACACATTTTTTCGCGAGCATCCTCTCCGAAGTACATAATCTCGCATAATACTGCTTTCGTGAAAGCACATCTGTTTTCTAGAGATTGTTGTAACAGTGCCATGCTCCAGATAAAAGATATGTTTCGATGGCCAAGCATAAAAATATTGTTTGAGGACTGTGATTTTTGCTCACAAGGTAGAGAGATCTAAAAAATGCAGCAGCTGTTATAATATGCAGAACACGCTGCAAAACCACTCATTCGGTCCTCTTCGTCGCTTTGTATCCATACGACAGTTACCTAGTTCAGTTGATATTAGACATAGTCTTAATTTTATTTTTTTGGATTTCTCCTTGAAAAGGACAGCCGCAGTCATCGAATTATACTGCTCCAGTCCAAGTAACATATCATAGCCAATATTATTGCAGGCTCGTGTCAGATGCACATTATTACCGCCTTGATTATTATTGCATCGGTGGCCGCGTTTCCACAAGTAGTAGGTCCTTTTGAATTTCGACTGCTGAACAAATTGGGTGTATATCGTTAGGACAGAAACGTCGCGTGGCCGTGTTCGGCACGCGACGGGATGGAGCGAGCTATGCGCGCCGTATTGGATGGGTCTTGAAGCGATGACGGTGCTCTACGCCTCATTCTAAGCGTAATCGCTTCAGGGCTTAACTAATACGGCGCGCATAACTCGCACTATCCCGTCGCGTGCCGAACACGGCCACGCGACGTTTCTGTCCTAACGATATACACCCACCGCCTTGATTATTATTGCATCGATGGCCGCGTTTCCACAAGTAGTAGGTCCTTTTGAATTTCGACTGCTGAACAAATTCGAGAATTTTGCTAGTCTTTAAAATCTTGCCATTTTGTAAAATTCATTGTAAACGTAGCATCCTCCTTCGCGTATCCGAAGGTTCACAAAGAAAGCGACTAGCTTGATTTGCGCATTTTCACCTAGCTTTTTGCAAGCTCAAGGGAAGGCAAGATTGGGAACACTGCAATCGATCGACCCGCTCTAGCCATCCATCCTCTGTGGACTCCGAATTGTGAGAAGCCTTCCCAAATGGGTCAGTCAGAGGCGAAAAAATAGACAACCGAGCTTCCTGGCAGGGTCAGGCCTTCATCGGCAATCCTCGGCAAGGGCGAGAGAGGTGTAACCGTTGAGGTAATCAGTGATCAACGGAATTTCTCAGGCTGAGGGTCCATTGTGTAAAGAGGAAATGCAATAGAACTGACTAATCGGGTTCAAACCTGAATGCGATATTCATTTTATCTTTACTTGAGAATTTCGAAGTACATACGGAAAGCGTCCTCTCTCAAATAGAAAACAAGTTAAGTCACAATTTCTCAGATATGTGCTTAAGACGAAATTGTAGAGAGGGGCGCGCATGGACAATACAAAAGATAAACGGAGTTAAAGGGCACGCTATTTTTTGATACTCTTGAAATAGTGGGGGAATAGTGCAAGTTTTGATCTTATGAATTGTCGATGGAAACCTCATCCATGGCACGATCCATAACAAAGCCGGCCAACGTCACTAGCACTTTCGTTGGTCGCTGACACAGAAAACAAGTACAAAGAGACCTCTGAAATTCACTAGTTAGCCGTGAAGAGTGTTATCTATTCACGGGTTCTGGAGTGGATGAATATCGAGAAACTATGGATGAAAGCAAACCATTAGCCGATATGGGGTTTTTTCATATCTTACTGCGATTGCAAGTACGTGATCTAGTGCTAGCGAGCCACTATGCGGGCCAGAAATCATTTGTATTCACAAACAATGTTAATAAAATTCTCATGAATGGCGCACCTCGCAGCGATTTCAGCCTAGACCGTTTATCCTCCCGTGCTAGCTGAAAACAACTGGTTGATCTGGTTCAGAATTTATTCATCAATCTATTAACTTGCCCGGTACGGGTTGAGGCTTTTTTACCCGTTCCAGATAGAATGATTTGTTTTGCAGCGAGGAATTTCCGAAAATGTTTGAAAAGCTAATAGTCGGTGCGATATTTATTTTATCTTTACTTGAGAATCTCGAAATACATACGGAAAGCGTTCTCTCCCAAATAGAAAACAAGGTAAGTCACAATTTCTCAGATATGTGCTTAAGACGAGATTGTAGAGAGGGGCGTGCATGAGCAATAGAAGAGATAAGCGGAGTCAAAGGGCACGCTATTTTACGATACTCTTGAAATAGTGAGGGAATAGTGCATTTTTTGATCTGATGAGTTGTCGAGGGAAACCTCATCCATGGCACAATCCGTAACAAAGCCGGCCAACAGCTATAGCCCTCGTTGATCGCTGACCCCAAAAACACGTATAGAGGTACCTCTGGCATTCACCGATAAACCGTAAAGAGCATTATCTATTCACGGGTAACTGCGTGGGTGAATACTCCAGAAACAATGGGATGAAAACGGAAATTTACCTGGTATGGACCTCTTTCATATTTGGCTGCAACTGCAAGTACGTGATCTAGTGCTAGCGAGCCACTATGTAGGCCAGAAATGCATTTGTGTTCACAAACATTCTTAATCAAATACTTGTGAAGGGCGCACTCCGTAGCAAGGGCAGCTAAGTCGAAGCAACCTTTCGTTGGTCTTCTGAGAGCAAAAAAAGCGTACTGGAGGTATAACAGACAAAATGGACTATTTTAGCAGGGAATTGTGGGGAGATCTCGCCACTTCCACGAAAAAATTTCCTCGATTGGCCTCCTTTGAAAATACTTGTTTCTTTTTGAGAAATTGTATAGTTCATTCAGTCCTTGCAAAGCGGCAACCTCGAAGGCTCCGCACAACAAATTGGCATAAGGTTGAGTGTGAGTGAAGTTACGACCATTTAAGGTGAAACACTTCGAGAATTTTTAATTTTCCTCGACTGGATTTCCATATCGGGAACTACGCAACCATTAGGGAAACCAAGCGGCCAAGAGATTGAGTCAAAAAAAGTCATAAGAACAAACAGCTCGGGGTGCTTTAAAGTGATTTTTAGTAAAGCTACAGGTACTCAAATATGCTCAAATTTACACCTGGGTACCCTGCCTCATGGTGATCGTCGCTCTGCTATCGCAGCGATGAGGCGATCGCAATGGAGTGTATTACAAGGCTCCTGTTTAGTTTCTAACTTTTCTATTCTTGCTTTTTCTTCCTTTACCCCTGCCGCATCTCTTGCATTACTTTTGAGCCAGTAATCGTAAACGCCTAGAATCGAATACACACTCCGAACTCAATTTTCATAATGTTGAGTGCATAAATCTTCAGCGAGTTCCTTTGCTATAACCCCGTTTGAATGATCTAAGATCATGACAAAAATCTATATTGCATAAATACAGTTTCCCCATGTGCTATATGCTAATGCGACAGTGAAGAAAAGCAAATGGGTTGGGCTGCTCCAGCTTTTAGAAATTATCCTCACTGTTTCAGAAGAGGGAATACTCAGCCAGTGAAACAGTGAAATCAGTGGAGAAATCGAATGAGACGTCAACAACGGAGAATACGATGGCTGAAACAACTCTTCCACACTCGAACAACGAAATTATCACGTCGTCCAAAACACCATCGATTCCTGGCGCAACTAAACGGCCTCAAAGAATGTATTGTGTGTGTATAATGTGCATTTGTGTACCTGGTCCCTTTGGTGGATTTGGTTTAAATACTGGATTACCATTTGCATATCCTCTACTCGGAAGATAGGGTTATGTATGTTACCAGAGCGTTGCTGATGGTGGTTGAATATAGGAATAAACTTTAAAGGGCAGGATGTAATATGTGTTGAATACTTTATGGAACAGAGGGGCCTGAATATTGAGCCCAGTAGATGCTCCGTTCATGATCTGTTCGATCAAAATCACTATCAATGATAACCTACAGTATCTACGCCTTTAGTATATGGGTCCTTCAGTAAGTACTGTGTGGGTCACCGAACAGGGAAACTGCTATGTCGAAGAGGATTCAACGGTAACGGTTGTGTATCAGTACTGTCCAGCCATGCCGTCCAAATGGATTGTGTTGCCGTGCCAAGTGCCTTGCTGGTTCCATTATAAAAAAAAGTCTGGTGCCTCTGTGAATTGGTCCATTGGCTGCTCAATGGCACAGTTGGACAGTCTTGAAGCACACCCACTTCAAAACAGAAGTAAAACGCCTGCTTTTCAAGGGCTCTGAACCTTGTAGAAATATTTGTAATATGCATTAGCAGTGAGCGGTCAATGTGGTGCCCGCCTGACAAAGGCTTACCATTTCAGGAAAAGAAGAGGTACCAGCATGAGTGCCACTTATATATGTGTTTAGCGAACAGTTCCAGCCAACACATCAGAATATGACCAAAATATTTCGATAGAATCGCTTTTGAACTGGCACACGACAACGACAAGCGCGAGAAAAAGCACTTTTTGGGTCGCAGGTGAACGCCGCGCAAACTTTCTCATGCTGCGGTGGTAAAAGCCCCAAAAACAGCGAGTGCCTATGATAAGCAGCGTACTTCTCGGGCTCCATGATGCCCGGGATGAAACAGTCGTGCAACATAACTTTTGAACGGTCTGAATGGCGTGCTGCGAGACAATGTTGCCGAGTACCGAGTAGCAAAATTCAACAAATCCAGCGACATTTGAGTCAAAACCAATCAGTAAAACTACCTCAACGATGTATCCCTGAGGCACGTATATCCCTAAATAGTATTTGACTTGGAACCCGGTTCGGATGACCTCTATAGGAAGCAGCCTCTATCCACAAAGCATGTTTGCGGCTGCAGTGGTCTTATTGTTAGAATAGTCTCCACGACCTTATCACATCACAACAATGACCATCAAACATCACAAATCCTAATCCGCTCAACATTCCTTCCATAGTATCTTGGAATGCGAGCTCCACTATTCCTCTCAATTTATTTGACCGTCTGAAGTTCACTCCGTCGGAAGTTCAGAACGGCTTGCCCGACCGTCACCTGCGCCCAAAGACATACGCTTACTTACCATCCTCGTCCGCATGCATGAGCCTAAGGCGATCCTCAACAAGTTCAAGGTACACGTTACGAAATGCCTGTTGGTCATCTACACACTGAGCAAAATTCATTTTAATATATTCTTCCCAGTCGAAATGGCAAGGTTTACTCGAGCGATCAATACTTTTCTGCACCCGGTGCATGACAGTCGTGTCAATAATCATATCAACTGTGGGTCAGAGGCATTTGAGTCTCAGGTTCATGACTAGTCAGCCATTTGGGAGCATGCTGTCCCCCTCCGCAAAGTACGCAGTGTCGGTTTAGCATTTCCGCTTCCACATAGTGCGATGAAGGCTGCATCTACTGTCTTCTATATTCGCATAATTATATTCAGATAAAGCATTACCTATGTTTGGTTTCGATTACAATTGGCAGAGGCTATCCATTCGACGAAATAAGTTTTTTCAGTTCATCAATCCAAGCAAAAGTAATGTTTTCTGTTGTGAGTCACAGCAGTGCAATCATTTATCCGTTATTTCATAACATCCGTGTAAATAAAAGCTTATGAAAAAGAAAACTGTTGAGGAATATCGCACTTAATCACCGTTACTCAATGCTCCAATTTGTTGAAAAAGCGACTATGCAGTGAAAGCGATTCTTTCAGGCCCCTATTCTTTCGTTCAAGAATCATCGAAGCCTTGACCCTCGTCTGTTGTCACGATCGTATCCGTATCCGTAACCACCAACATCGAAGGGTCCACCGTATTCATAATTTCCTGCGTTTTCCCCATATGGGCATCAGCCACTAGATGCACAAGTTCACCGCGTCTGCACCCTCGTTCACCACCACGTTTGCCATCACGTCAGCCATTATGTGTGCCACCACGTCTACTACCCGTATCCTCCTATGTTTGTAACTTCCCATCCATTAACTCTTTCCGCGAAACCTGGCCCCCTATTATAACCTCCGATAGGACCTTGCCATCTCTTAAGACCCATAGGACCTGGTGGTCCATAATGTCCAGGTCCCATAGAATTCTGTGGTCCGTAAGGGCCTCCGTCTGTTCTTTGAGGACCGTATCTGCCACTTTCTTTGTTCAAACCGGGAGGTAGTACCAGCTGCATTTCAAGTGGATATTTCTGTGGAAACTCTTCGGTATCAGAGTCACTGCAGGATGGTGCGACCAAAGGTTTAAGCGTGGTTACTTCATAATTTTAATTTTTTGCCCTCTTGGCTTGATCTCTGACATATACAACACAAGTTTCCGGATAGGACATCGAATTTGTCAACACACAGAATATATGTAACCAGTCGGATTGGCCGGCTGACGTCGGCCAATCCGACTGGTCCGGGCCGGCTTCGCCGGCTCGGTGGCCGCCTTCGGCGCCCTTCTTCGCTCATGCTTTACCTACGCTTACGCGGCGAGCCGATTTTCGCGGGTGTTGGAGCATTTCTTCCCCTCAGGCCGGCACAATTCGCTTTATATTTTGACCCACTGACGACGGGTCTTCTTCAGCTGCTCCTGTAACTACCTGTTTACCATAGCACATCCATCCGTTGGATTTTCTGATTTTCAGCACGCGCCCCGCCCACTGTGGGCAGGGCGTAACATTGTATATGTGCACCCCTTCTTCGCTCATGCTTTACCTATCCCATACTTGTAATATATTATACGAGATTATTAAGAGATATGAATTTTCCCTGTTCGCCTTTCCAGGCTCCTTATCAGCTCTTATCAGTTGCTATCACTTCCGTTCCCTCACCGTTAATGTCCCCGTACTATCCTCTATATCACTTTAAAAATCCAGGGTCCCAACTTTGCTGCGACGCGAGATATGTTTTCCCCCCATTCGCCTTCCGAGGCTCCTTATCAGCCCTTATCAGTTGCTATCACTTCCGTTCCCTCACCGTTGATGTCCCCTTACTACCCTCTATATCACTTTAAAAATCCAGGGTCTCAACTTTGCTGCGACGCGAGATATGTTTTCCCCCCATTCGCCTTCCGAGGCTCCTTATCAGCCCTTATCAGTTGCTATCACTTCCGTTCCCTCACCGTTGATGTCCCCTTACTACCCTCTATATCACTTTAAAAATCCAGGGTCTCAACTTTGCTGCGACGCGAGATATGTTTTCCCCCCATTCGCCTTCCGAGGCTCCTTATCAGCCCTTATCAGTTGCTATCACTTCCTTTCCCTCACCGTTGATGTCCCCTTATTACCCCCTATATCACTTTAAAAATTCAGGGTCCCAGCTTTGCTGCGACGCGAGATATGAATTTCCCCCATTCACCTTCCGAGGCTCCTTATCAGCCCTTATCAGTTGCTATCAGTTCCGTTCCTTCATCGTTGATGTCCCCTTACTACCCCCTATATCACTTTAAAAATTCAGGGTCCCAGCTTTGCTGCGACGGTCCCCTGACGTCGAGCTGCACCAAACACAGACGATTACCAACTGAAGTACGAGTTTGTGAAGCAATGGAGAGAGACGATAAAGGAAGATCTCAAGGAGCGAAGACTATGCGCTAGCTAAAGTGACAAGGGTTGGGAAAGTATTCACAATGAGCGCAGGAGTTTCGCCAGGTATCGGAACAAAATGGCCTGTCACCGACGGTACAGTCACTGTTTCCTGAAGGGTGATAGCGAAGGCGACGCGACGACTTCTCTGATCCTTTTCACGACCATGTCCACCTACCTGGAAGCAATATTAAAGGATAGTTATGTTGTTCTTCGCGCTCTTCCTTGCGAAGTCCGACATGTCATTTTGTCGGTGAAGAGTAGTAGAGCACGGGCCCCGATAGGATCAGAGCTGAGCATCTGGAGAATCTACAGCCAGCCGCTGTCTCTAGCACCATTCTACACGCGTTGCGTCACGCTTCAGCTTTTTGACGACGTGGGAGCCTTGCATTCCACGCTGTCGTAATGCAAGGTACCCACGTCATGAAAAACAAGCAGGACTGTGTTACTGTGTAAAAACAAAGATCCGCACAGCATTGGCAATTATGATCCAATCTGCCTGCTGTCTGAAGTCTACAAGCTCTTTACTCCAGTCGAGAACGTTAGACGAAGGACGCCATGCGAGCAAGCAGAGCTCCGGAAAGGGGTCAGTGCGATGGTTCACATCCACATAAATTTTGGAGTCCTCGAAGTATCGCGACAGTGTAAGATGCCGCTATACCTCACATTTATCGATTTGACGCCACATTCGAATCCGCTAAGACAAACAAAGCCGTGAGAAACCAGAATGTTCCTCCTCACTGCGTGAGAAAACTTCGTGAGCTCCACAGCAACTTCACGACAGGATCCCTTTATTCGACAAGGAAGCATCATGTCTACAAGAAGTCATCGACGTGAAGAGGGGATTCGACAAGGTGCCATCATCGGTCTCGCCCAAACTTTTCAGCGCCTCTGACACATGCTTCAGAGACTCAGACACTGCGTAAGCAGGATGAGCACGCAGCCAAAGTCATCGAACGCGCTATCGAAAAGACGATGTTGGGCACACGAAAGTGCAGAGGGGAATCCAGGATTGTGAGCTCCGTTGACGATTGAAGACGAGGAGCGCTGCCGTATTCGTCCAGGTCAGGTTAGGTTAGTTGGGTGGGATACGTCATGCGATATTGCGAAGAATCAGAGCGGTTACAGACCGGATCCCTCAATAGGTCAAAAGAACACGTGGATGGTCGCCAGCCCCATGTCAGACACCTTCACGAAAGGGGCCAGAAGAGTTCATTGGACTACTCTGGCTCGCGAAGGGGACGAATGGACACGTTGCTGGCACCGCTTGAGACACTCGATGAACAACGAGACGACCTGTGGTACAGGTACAGTATCGCCTCTACCCACCCGTCTTCCCGTTTTGACGCCGAAATTCTGACGTAAAGGCACACGCCCGCATTTTCTGTCCCAGTGGCACACATCTCTTCTTGTTATTCACTGGGAGCATGTCATCTCCAAACTCAGCAGGCGATGGAATTTGTGGAATCTAACCCGTAAATCTCGACTTTTAATGACGATATCAGCGCTGTCCCATCTTCGACAAATCTGGAATGTCCTTTTCAGAAGGAAATAACTTTGGTAATCACAGGAATACATTAACTGTGCTGAAATTTGAGGGTGCTCACGGTTTTGCAATTCATTATTTGTGAAAGGGGTTCTAGGCAATTCAGTTGATATCCTTTAATTCAAAGAGCAAGAAATATGAAGACTACGCTAGTTTATGAGTTGTCAAGTAGAGATAGTTGTCAAGTAAAAACGCTGAAGTGTTCAGAACTGCAACAGCAGATAAGAAATGGTGAAGCCAAAAGCGAGAAACACGAAAAATAGGAATCAATCAGGTGAGAAGATGCTGCTTTCATTACAGCTCGGCCCGCTGCAGTACCAACACGTGAAATGCATCGCACGCGATGAAGACCTCAAGGCGCAGTTGTTCAGGGCGGATTTGGCCACAGGTGATCTCTTCTGAACTTGTATTTTCTCTTGTAGAGAATATGTCTTCCCAGTCCCGTTTTGTTTGTTAACTGTAATGGTGCTGTAAAATAAAACGCATAAGCAAGCTGCAATCGCGCTACTATTTCGTCATACGACGAAGAATTCGCTGAGTTGCGATAACAGGTTCGGTTGTAAGCGATGAATTGAAACGATCGAGAGTGATTGTATGGTGGTTTTCTGAGACGAGACGGCGAAAATGAGAAGTTGGCGGTTTTGCGACTCTAACCACGAATAACATAAGCGCTAATTGAGAGGGGCAGACATCTTATCAATTCAGTGACTTCCTGTTTTCCACTTCGGTTCTTGATTTCCCTTTCCAGAGTCAAGCATTCTAGAGAAACTACAAGAAACAACTTTGTCCCTACAAATTCAAATCATGTTCCCATGACGATAATAACAGCTAATAACCCACCACAGAAGCAGCTCGGGCTCACAACACATTTTTTCCTTATGAAATCTCATATGTGGACACCCCCAGATCAGCTTTGCGGGATGCACTATAATTCCTACCACCCTGTACGTTACTTTTCGATCTCTTTTCTTATAAAGCTTGGGGGATCGGTCAAAAGGGGCGAGAAATTGTCCTTTTTTCTGCTTTTCGCGAACGGTGCATCAGAAATCGCAAAAGTTCGGGATTTCCTAAACGCCTATACTATAAAGAATTATACTCCGCCTTTCAAACCCAACCGGACGTTTTTCTACTGCAAAGAGAACCACCGATTCCTACACTAAACTGCCATGTGAATATTACCACAAGGAAACTTTGGCCGCAGAAGAGACCACATTCGCACTTATACATAGTTTTCCAACCGCAGTACCCATACTCGCTGTAAATACTGTCCTCACAAAACGGAATATTCTCATATGGCTCGCTCAGAGATTCCTCCAGTTATTTGGAGAAGAGCTTGGAAATATTGGTTCCTTATCATCGCAAGACGATTCCAGGCGTGATTTGTGACTTAGTGATTGCAGTGGACATGCCTGAATGTGATCTGTGCTGATGTGCGGGAAGAAAAAGCAGAGGTAGCTCTCTAGAATAAAATGCAGGAGACACGCCTTGTGCGCTGCACCTAGCAGTGACATACGTATACTAAATTTAGCATACTTTTAGCGCTACTGGCCTTACAATGATTATGTTATGGCTACAGCGCATTAGGATAAGAAACTCCTGATCGAGAAGTCTACGCTGCCTCTCCTAACTGGCCATTTTATATGTTTAAAATGGTAACTACTTAGCACTGAATTTGAGGGTAGTCGCCGATCTGAAAATTTGCCCGGATCTCATTCCAAATTTTCTTATCAAAAATTTTGCGAGCCCTATAATAGACATGTATCTAATGAGTAGGCCCTAACTCGGTAAGTGACTCTGGAACAGGTGTCAAACAGAACTTTGGTCTGTTCCGATTTTCTCTATCAGCCGCAGTTGTAGCTCTGTTTGCTCCTTCACCTGCGTGTTATCGGCCGACCCACTTCACTATCAATGGCGTTTTTTTTGTGCCACTAGTGCCCCTCCATTTTGTTCTCCACTTCATTGACCCTTCGAAATTGCGATTCAGTACCATTTTACAAGCATTTATTGGCCCCCTCCCCCTTTGACTGGTATCAGTTATACTGGGGTGTGTAGAAGGAAATCATCATAATCATTACTTAGTCACATTGTTTTCTATTCAGAATTAGGAAGTATGATACACTTCCTCATTGCTATTCTGGTTCTATTCATTTTCCACAATTTCTACTGGAAAAGAAGAAACCTTCCACCAGGTGACTTTGGTTTGATATATTTTTGATTTTTCATAGCTGATGATTATCGCCGCTGCCCGCAGTGGAAAAGTTACTACGAGGATGCTGAGTTATAAGCAAAAGCTCCGGTGTCGGACCGGACTCGAACCCGTACTCCATGCTCGGAGTACGGGTTTGAGTATCGTCCGACACCGAAACTTTTGCCCATAACTCAGCATCCTTGTAGTAACTTTCCCATCCTTGACCTTAATGTTGACACAGTACTTCACTTCCCAAAGTAAAGAAACAAATCGACCTATTGTAATCACCTTATCGTACTATGATCATTACTTCACGTTTTGAGCTGACCATCGCAAGATATTCAGAAGGACAACAGTTGCCAAGGCACGGGGGAATGTCAGCGAACGGAGGCGATTGAACGCTGATGAATAAATTAATGAATCGAAACGACATCAGATGGCCTCGACTAGTGTAGTATCGATTCTGCCGCCTTATGTAAAGGGAAGTGGGAACTGGGAAGTCATAATCTCAAAAAGAAGCCTTCCAGTAGAGGAGAAGTGAGATGTGTGTGACAAAGCATGCATTACAAAATGTGGTTTGGGGTTTTATCACAATCCCGCAGCACTAAGAGTCGCACTGCTACGCATCCGCCAAGGTGTGTTGCTGGCAAGAGCGGAACGACGTTCGCGACCACATGACTCAGCCTCTCGTCCGTATCTACATACCTCCCAGGTGGTGATGCAGGGAGTGCGAAAAGGGAAGAGTGAGAAGGGATTTCTAGGTCCCTGTCTCTCAGGTTTTTTGCCGTTTTCCACTTTCACACTTCATTTCCCTACTATTATTCCACTGTCTCCCAAATTCACCTCTTCCGGTGTCTTTTAGACACAACCGAAGTAACTTCCATGATTTGCTTTTGAGAAGCGAGATTCGAAGAAAAAGGCCATATCGTTCTTGGTGTGAGATTTTGAGCGGGATTTTCCTGTGTAGTGTGATAACCTCTTGAGGTACGAAGCAGAAATGGCTAAAAGTAGGTGAAATGACACCACAATTTTCATGTCCTACGTTCTAGAAGGATTAGTTCGTCCCATGCAGTATGCCCCACTTTATTAATTTGCTTATATTGCGTGTTGGGCGGGGGACCTTTCATCACAAATGGGGGTCGAGCACAAATCTTTTAAGAAAGCGAGGTCGACAACACTTACCTACCGTTTCAGTATTTGTTTACTTATTTTATTGGCCACTGAAAAGGTTTAAGGAATTACAACAAACTTTTGCTTTCCGACCACGTGAAGTGATAACTTAACTTCATCAACTCAGGTCCAACGCCTCTTCCTTTTATTGGGAATCTCTACACAATCTTCTCTCATGAGCCAGGCTATGACGCGTTCAAAATGTGGCAGAAGCAATATGGCCCAGTATTCACATACTGGATGGGTAATAAGAGTTATATTCTCTTACAAAGTGCATGAAATGCTCGCAAAATGTTACTTCGTTTAGGCTTTATACCGTTTGTCATGATAACCGACTATAAGACCTTGAAGGAGACGTTTGTCAAGGATGGTGATGCGTATGTTGGAAAATTTCATTTTGAAGAAACTACAAGAGAATACCGAGGCAAGAACAACTTTGTGAGCCTGTGGTACACGCTTTCACTTATTTCTTTTTATTTCAACGAGTTCATATTTGATTACTGGTCAGTATTGAGAAAAATGTCCCTTAACAGGGTGTGTACCCTTATGTCAGGATTTCGCACCCGAGGATCGGCGTGCGACGCAGGTGTGCGAGCTCTGCACCGCTATAGTTCGGTCTTGAGCGATTACATGGTAATGTTAGGGGCTTTACACACAGTTGCCCTGTAACCGCTTTCGAACCTATCAACACGGCGCCTTTAGCTAATTTGCATTCCTTCGCTTGCGTCACGCCGCGATGCAAATCCTGACATAAGGGTACACACCCAAATGTGTGCCGTTAGGACAGAAAAATCGCGATGCGGCGTCGCGCCCGCGGCGTTCGCGCAAGAGTCGCCCTTTCTGACTGGGGCAACCTTGTGCTTCGATGCATAAGTAGCCGTTTATCCGTACCATGTCCTTTTTATGTTATTTTTCATATCCTAACACTTTTATGTGCTAATGTAGTTGTGGGGGTGGGCCACTAGACTTAGCTCGGCGTCCGGCGCTATTTTTACCTAGGCCTCAGCCTAAACCTTAGTTTGGGAGGAAGGTCTTACCTTCCTGAAATAAAGCTCAGGTAGAAATATACTTTTGATTGTATAAATTGATGATTGTAGAGTGGTTTCAAGTGAGGGACAAAGGCGACAATAAGTGGATCTCATCTCGCCTCCCCCCCCCCCCCCACAGTATTAGCGCCTTTCTATATACTTTGAACTGAAGCGTGCAGATTTGTTAGTGAAAGCTTCTGAATCCCAGTCTTATTTACTGGTTCACTTTCGCCTTACTCCCCATGTCCGTTATGTTCGTAATTAGAAAAAAAAACCGATTATATAACAAAAAAAAACCTAAGCACAATGAAAAATCGCATTCTGTAGAAGCACTGTTGCTTTTGTGCAATGCGCTGCCCCAATCAGAATTGGACAACTCCTACGCGATCGCCGCACGCCGCACACGGCTGCCCAATTTTTCTGTCCTAATGACGTACACCCGTACACACCCCACCAACACTTCCTTCGCCTTCAACTTTTGATGCCTGCACTTTGAGGTAGTTTTAATTCTTGTACCTGCCAAATTTCGCTTTTTCTCTGGTTTCCTCAGTGCATTTTTACAATTGTCAACGCGCAGCACATGTAGTAGATGGAGAAGCTATACATAATTAAATATTATACTTCACATATTATTACACTTTTACCTGTGATATGAATGAATTCAACATCTTACATGACTTTAGGAGGCGAGTATGGGGTTGTTGAGACCGATGGAGAGATGTGGCGCGAGCACAGAAGGTTTGCTTTGCATGTACTGAGAGACCTTGGCCTTAGCAAGGACGGCATGGAGCAGAGGGCAAGTAATTACGTAGATGTATTAGGTTGTTGCGATATGATTTGCGTTTTGGTTTTTGTTTAATGAAGCAGCTAATTTTTACCGTAACTTGTTATCTCAGATGGAACTATGGAACTAATTACTGCTTAGTGAATTATTTTTATCTCTATTTCTCTCTAAGAGTACTTGTTTTACCGCTTAAAAAGCTTTCTTTCCTATAGGGCCTTGAAAAGTGATGTGACTGCTCGATTTCCAATCATGCTGTATGAATCCAAACCTGAACATTTGAGGCAGAGGATTTCCAATCATGCTGTATGAATCCAAACCTAAACATTTGAGGCAGAGGATTTCCAATCATGCTGTATGAATCCAAACCTAAACATTTGAGGCAGAGGCAACCATCAAAATCGGGCTCGCCCTTGGGCTCAGATGCAACTCCACAGCGACTAATGAGAAACTCTGTTCTGGGGATTTTGATCTCGAGAGCAAACCTGGCTGGGGTATTTGGATGACCAAACTCTAGTTATTAAGTCGAAAGCGGATGCAACGATTCGAGCAATGACAGCAAACGTGGGCGTTCATCATAGTCAGTATCGAGGGGTATGGCGTTAATCGGCATGGTAAAGAAGAAGCAGAAGTGGATACCCCATTATTTGATCGACGAGCAATGCCTGATCTTTAGCGTCTATTCTAACCTGTTTGGGGGTTCTATTTGACCCTGCCTAACCTTTCTATTGCTCGATAACAGTCGATGAAAAATGTGTTCTGCACGATAAAAGAAGCAAGGGTACGTGTAGGTTGAAAGTCTTCCCCACCTCAATCTTTTCTCAAACCAAATCTACACCCTAGAAACACTATGTCGACTGTTTGATGGTGTTGTGAAGTGATATTCCTGCAAAATAGTTATCCTGTCACAGCAGACTCCTAATGCTGCCATTTAGAAGTAATGTTAAATGTTGCGACAGATGTCGCCGGGTTCTGGTCAGCAAAGCAGGCCTGCCCTGCTCCAGGGCAAGGCTCGGCCTCCCGGGAAAAATTGAAGCACTTAGGCATCAAAGTTTTTCCCCACCCTACGCTTAAAACTGCTCTCCCACAGATTATCACCTTTTCTGAGGTTAGATGCGAATTTGCGACGACAGCTGTTTACTGATCCACACCATCTCGAAATTGTGTACCAAGAAATTTGAGGCAATGTGAGCCTGTGAAAAAAGGATTGAAGCCGCTTTCATAAACATCATTTTTTTCTGTTTTCACTACACTAGACAAAATTTATTTCTAGATCCTGGCAGAAGTGGAAGCAATGACCGAATCGATAAAATCCAAGAACAACGAGAAAATTGACATGCAGGTACTACATGTGACGTCCATACATGATACTTGCATGATGTTTCCCACTCCATGTGAAGAGAGTTGCCTTTGTAAAAATTTGTGAGCCCGGACCCAATGCGGAGTTGCACACAGAGGAGACGATTGCACTACACGTGTGTAAGTTGTTGTAATTGATTGATGGATTCTCCTGTCATGGAAATTCCGAGAATTGTGCTGCTGTATGAGAATAAATTTCACTCCCGAGGCAAAGACATGCGATTATGAATAAGGGTAGCTCGCACTTGTACGGTCGTCTCTCTTTCCACTACCACTTAGTTCTCGTTAACTGGACTTAGTGTTGAGCGCTCGTGGTACATTCTTTAAGAAGAGCGCCATATTCAGCCGGCTGCAGAGGGTAGGGATAGAAGACTATCCGTGAAAAAGGAAAACGGAAATTCAGGGGAAAGAAATGAAACTGCCTAGCCTTCTGAGGGGTGGGCCCGTCCTGATGGTGTCAAGTTTCTCGGCACAGTGCTTGACCTCAATGGTACCAATCTATTTTGAATGATAGCCAGGTGTGAGGCAAGGCATAGAGCCATGTGGGTTTATTTTGATGAAGCATATAAGGAGTCCAAATTTGCAAATTTTCCTTAGTTTCTGAGAATTTCCGGAGCTTTTTCTCCTTTACAACCTTCTGAAAGAGAGATGTCACGGTAAGTTTCTGCATCTTCTCTCGACAGATGTCGCTGTACCCCCGTTCAAAGGCACATCTCCCCTCAACTAGATTAGTCGACTTACCTCCTTGAGGTGGTAGATCCTGGGGTAGGCATTGAGACAACCATTTTGTGCCGCAATACCATCGCGGCGCTATGCCCGTTCGAACCCACTCTGACCACGCCCTGGAGCTACCCTACTGGTTAACTGAGCTAAGAGGGCGTGGTGAGAGTGGTTTCGAGAGGCGTAGACAAGGCGTGGTGAGAGTGGTTTCGAGAGGCGTAGAGAAGGCGTATCCAATACCCATAAGTCCACTAATCTGATTATCGCATCTGTGTCTTTGAAGGGGAGTACTGACACTATCAATTCGCCACATGCAATGCCTGACCCTGCGAGATTTCAAATGTTATCATCGTCAACCGCACATCCGTTCAACCAATGTCCTTTGCCTGATTCAAGCACCCATCCTAATACGTTTGGGATTCTATTAACTGTGGAATGGTATGACTGATCAGCGCTGATCGCTGTATCTTTCAATCATAATCCTCATCAGGAAGGAGCCTTTTACATAAAATTATTTTCTCAGGACATCATCGACGTTGCCGTGGGATCAGTGATCAATCAACTACTATTTGGATACCGATTTGATGAGGTATGAGATGTGCAGCGAACTCCTCTATGAATACTTTGAAGAACCATTGTCATGTATTGTAGTACTTGCATTGTTCCACGGAAGTAGGCACGTTTATTCTAGGACCACGTGGGAGAGTTTCGCGAACTGAAAACGATGCTTTCTCGCCAGATGAAGGAAACTGCTCATCCTTCTGCTGTGATTCTATTCATGTTTCCCGGCTCGAAATATCTTCCTTATTTTGACGGAATGTGGAAAAAGTGAGTGTCTTTCTGCCTCCGAAATAATAATTTCCAAAGTTGAATTGTGACTGCTGCGAAGTGCAAGATTTGTTCTCCCTAGGGTGCGCTTGTTTCCGAGTGTATAATAGACATTCGAATTGGTATTTAATGAATCAAACGGGCTTAGATCTTGTTTGTTTGTTTTGTTAGCCGCCTATACATATGCTTATGTCAGGATTTCGCAATGCGGCATGTCGCAAGTGAAACAATGCGGGCAACTAAATTCGCCATGTTGCTGGGTCCCGAAGCGATTCCAATTCAACTGCGTATTGCTCCCCCAGCATTACCGTGTAAGGGTTATGTCGTTAGGCGCGGCACCGTGCGCTAATTAGCCAATGGGGGTATGGGCTTTTACTACCACCGTAACGAATATCATCCGACTCATCTTCTGCGTCCCACAACTCGTCTATATAATTAGGCCCTCGGATTTCCGTAACTGATAATCACCCTATAAAGGACCTCGTCCTCTAAACAACACCTGCACGTCACTGGGATACAGCCTGAACTCAACTCCAAAATGATTGTCATACAACCCTTCTCCTCACCTTCGAAGTGCAAGCAGTGTTTACTATTGTTTAAAATGTAGAGGACACGAAGGAAAAGAAGTGTTGGATGGTTTGCGTTAGAGTGAAAGTATCACCCCTGCGCCCAATCGGTTAATTAGCTCACGCGGCCGCGCCTAACGACCGTCTCCCCGTGTAATTGTTCTAAAACCCCACTACCGCGACGCGCATAGCTCGCACACACTACGTCGCACGCCGCTCGTCATGCGAAATCTTGACATAAGGTACATAACCCATGGTTGAGACACGTCAAGACTTTGGAAGGAAACTCAATTTGCCTGACCGCATAGGCAGTATGCCGTATCTTTACCCAGTGGATTAAAGGGGATAGTGTTACAGTTAACACTTTTTGGTAGTTTGTAAAATATTTCTCATTTCTCACTTTCTCTAAACTTTCTTCAGTTTTTTGAAAAAAATTCCGGTAGGATCAACGAAGCACATGGCAAGCACCTCTCCACTACGAACCTTAGTGTTTAAGGATACTTTCGTATCGTGACGCTTTCTATGCGTTTTTCGATCGCCAAATTGAGGCTCATCGCAAGGAAATCGACTATGAATGCGAGCACTCGAATGATTATGTCGAAGCGTTCCTGAAAGAGCAGAAACGTCGAGAAGCAGATGGTGATCTTGAGTCGTTCAAGTAAGCTAAAACTATTTCGTGTGTACATTCTAGTCGGATTGTAGTATTTTCATCGTGCTTCGAGAATGACAACACGTTAAGAAGTAAAGGATTCACTTGGACTAGTCAGTTTTCCTAACAATAATTTCTAGTTTGGAAAGCTGAGCTTTGGGGTACATGAGATGCATGCTATGTAGCCAGGATCCAGCGAAACTGATTGTTCTTATTGTTAGAGACCTAGTGCGCTTCTTTGGCCTATCCTATATGCACTCGTATCACCCAACTCTGGCCGTTTAGACATATTCAGCTGCAAAATATGTGTCTTGACCTATGGTTTGCTGGAATGGAAACGACCTCGAATACGCTGTCATGGGCTGTCGTTTTCATTCTCAATCATATGGACGTACAGGTTGGTAATGCAGTGTTCATGTGTGAGCAGTGCTCAGTTCTGAATAGATGAATGATCCAAGAGCACTCACAAACTTTCTGGAGAAGCACTTCGCTTTTGTCCACAACTTAGCATCCTTGTCACAGCTCCTAATGTAGTTCACTCAGGCGAAAATGCATGAAGAAATGGACAGAGAGATTGGCTCCTCCCGAGCAATCACAATGGCGGACAGGAATCGCCTGCCATACACTAACGCAGTCGTCAATGTGAGTCTTCGTGTGCTTTCTCTACTGAGAGATCCTGAGACAGCCGAAGGTGTGAGTGGTGTGACGGCGCAGCGTTCTCAACGGTGGTAACACTTCTCCCTACGCCTGCTCCGTTAGGCCGCGGTCATACTTTGCGTAAGTGCATTAGTTGACGCCGGTACCGGCGTCAACTCATGCACTTACGCAAAGTATGACCGCGGCCTTAGGAAAAGAACGCAGTGTCATCACTCCCCGCTCTGCGTGAATACTGCCTCGCCAATGACTGTTCTCTGTTGCCGAGCCTAAGATGTCCAGCATGAAGATCCGAACCAGCCTATACCAATTTTCTTTCGTACATTCATGGATGGAATAGTATGGGGTCAGACATCGAGCTTCTACATAGTCTTCCCAAAGTATTTACCAAAATTCAAATTATTCCAGGACTGTCTGAAGAGATCTTAGCGTAATCGTGAGAACGGTTAACAAATCGCATACAACCTGGCTGAAAACTAGGTTCGATGAGCTAAGTAACAAGAAAATTATCGGATAGTAATGCCCAATGAAGGGAAGAAATCGGTGTCATGGAATCGAGAACGGTACACGTTTGTGGCAGTGCATAGCGGTTTTGAATTGGTATCCACTACCGCCGGATTAGACCACGTGCATTCACCATTTACATTTAGCTGGGTAATCTGTAAAAGAAGTAGGCGATATAGTGGGTCAAACATAAGTTTTCCGATATTCCTTCACATCTTATTGATTATCGGAATAAACTCTGCAGATTAAATATGGTAGATATAAAGGGAAGTGAAAAAGACCCAGTTGAAAGTGGTTTCGTCATATGATGATGAATACTTCCTATTACAGGAAACCCAACGTCTAGCTAATCTACTACCTATGAATCTGCCTCATGTCACCACTCGCGCTGTGCAAGTCGACGGCTTCGACTTACCGAAAGGGACGGGAGTTGTTCCACAAATAAGCAACGTACTTTATGACGATGAAGTAAGTTGCTTGCTGGTCAAAACGAGTCTGTGGAACTGAAGAATGGAACATTGTCCATCATTATCTTCATCAGTCAGGAGGGGAAAAACAAGGAATGAACAACATTCCTCAGCACGAAAAAAGAGAGCCTAAGGTGGTATGACCTCATCCTTATTCTTTTCGGATTTGCGTGGACTCGAAGGTAGAGTTCGTATAAAGCATGACAGAAGCTAAGCTTTTAAAATCGTGGGAAACTATCATCAGTGAAAAGCACAACTTGAAACGACGGTTGCTTACTCGACTCCCACGCGGTGATTTAGTATTTGCTCGTACGTCTTTACCAAACCTCAAACTTGGGTAATTAAATGTTTATTCAAAGCATTGGCTAAACAAATTGCAAAACGATTACAAAGGTGGATAAAAGGTGCCAAATTATGTTAAACAAAGAAACGATGGCAGAACCTAGTTCACATATTCGCATTCGCCTAGAGAAACAAGCATGAGGATTGTTGCTCAATCGCACAATACATTCGCATTCGCCTAGAGAAGCAGGCATGAGAGTTGTCGCTCAGTCGCATAAGGAGAAAAAGATTGTTCTAATGTGGAAGGACGACCTGTATTTATATGGTTGCCTTGAGGGCGGTCTTAACGGCTAGACGTGACATTTTGCGTTGTTTTCTCCAAACATCGGCTTTCATCTTATCCAACAGAGTTAGGTCATCCACGCAGTATTGTGGGAGTCGCATTAGTCATAGGACAACATAACGCCAGCCGTTGCTTTGTTTTGTCTGCAACGTCCATTCAGCAAACCACAACATCATAGATACTTCCACAACATTCGTACATACCCTTGCTTGCAGTCTTATAACTTTTCTGCTCGCGATTCCGCGATCTCTCGCCTCTCAGGTGAAGTGCGGCCATGTGTAGGTTCTGCCTCTTTAATTGTGCGCTGAGCGACGGAGATCGTCTAGCGATTTCAGTATGTCGTTCGCCATGGCTTCGTTGTGCGCCTTTTGAGCACTGATTTGGAGCATTTTTCTAAAAACTCGCACATGACTGAAGCATGACCTGTTTGTCTGCAGTGGTGGCAGCGTCGACTGTATGTGGGGCAATGGTAGCCCCTTTCGCATTCTTTTTTTGAGCAGATTGTGAAGCGTTGTTGGTTTCTGAGGAAGTCCCTTCGCTCTTGTACAGTCCGCACTCGGCTACAGGAATCGGAGTAGTGAGCTCCTTGGGTACCGTAAGATGCTCATCCCATCCTTTGTTCTTGGAGGCCATGAACCCCTGCTTCGTATTGTGTTGTTCAGTGCGCATTCTGGACAGCTCTCTTATCTTCTGGTGTACGTCGTTCAGTTGTTCCTCCAAAAGCTTGTTATTTTGCAGTAGTTCTCTTCATCGTTTTTCTGGGGCTTCATCTGGAGGATCATTAGCTAACGGCGGGGCTTGGTCTCCGCTATGCTCCATTTTTTCGTTTTCCAGTTCTTCTTGAACTGTCTCAGGGGTTTTCTATGCCATCTACTACTTCTGTGGACTCCCGTAATGTTTCTGCAACTAGAGGTGTAGATGCATTCAGCTCTATGCTTATTTCGGATAGGGTTTGCGAAGGTTGTTTCGTTTGCATTCGGTCCGAAAGCCTCGTGATAAGTTGGTGCAACAAATTACTATATCGCGTCAGCAGAATTTTCTTTGAATTCGCCCGCCATTTTTCTCGCAAAAAATGAGATGGGGTGGGGTTGTAGGATGTTGAAAAATTGTTTGATTACTTAAAACTAAAGGTCGTACCTGTGACTCTTGCTGGGTCCTCGTTTACAACCGATGCACCATGAAACGATGGCTGTTTACTCGATTGCCACTCGGATCTGTATTGTTTGCTCGTACGTTTTCACCAGACCTCAAACTTGGGTAATTAAATGTTTATTCAACGCATTGAATAAACGACATCACAAAACGATTACAAAGGTGGATAAAAAGCGCCATATTATGTTAAACAGAGGAACGATGGCAGAGCCTAGTTCACATATTCGCATTCGCCTAGAGAAGCAAGCATGAGAATTGTTGCTAAGTCGCATGAGGAAAAAAAACTGTTCGAATGTGGAAGCCGACCTGTATTTATATGGTTGTCTTAGCGGTCTTAACTTCTAGACATGACATTTGCGTTGTTTTCTCTAAACATCGGCTTTCATCTTATACAACAAGATTAGGTCATCCACCCAATATTGTGGGAGTCGCTTTAGTCATAGCACAACATAGCGCCAGCCGTTGCTTGTTTTGTCTGCAACGTCCATTCAGCAAACCACAACATCATAGATTCTTCCACAAGCTTTATAACCTTTTTGCCCGCGATTCCGCAATACAACGCTTGGAGTTAAATTGATTTACAATGTCATAGGGTCAAATAATCGAATACTCGAGTATCCAAGGTAAAGAAATCTTGGTGAGAACATTGACATATGCACCTCTTTGCATAAGTGCGTAAGTCCAACAATCCAAAATATTTTCTCAACATTGCTTCACATTTTATCTATTATCGTCCGAATACTTTACTTTCCCATGTGAGCAGCCCATGTCGTTAGATTACTCACCTTCTCTCAATTCACTTACCACTTCGTCTCTCTTCCTTTCTCTCTTCTATAAAAGACTCCGTAGAAAGCAGGTGAGCTTCGCGATCTACATCTCATCGATTTCGCGTTACGGACATCGGTGAGAATTGGGCCGCTGGTAGAATAACGCAGACAGAAGTTGCTCAACGATGTGTCTGGCGACAGTAGCCTCTGTATAAATTTATAGATTTTACATTTGTGCCGCTGCAGTGCCCATTTATAATACACATCCCTCACCACAGGTACTCATCATAGATAGATGAAAATCTATATGCTGTGTGCTCCATGCTCCTGCAACTTTGTCCACTCACTGGTGGAGTCCAACACATTGTCCGGATATTCGTACGAAAATCGGCAGTTACTGTCGGTGGCACCTGATGCTGAAGAGTTTCAAGTTCTACGACTGCAATCACTGAATGTTACACCATACCCTTTTTCGGCCCTTTACACTGCGATAGATGGTTTCGATCGATGATAGCCAGTATGACTTCACAAAACTTTTATCCCAATACTGCTCTCATCTTTTGGTGTACCTCGCTGATCAAATCCTGGTTTACACAAATATAGGTTGAAGCTTAAAATTTCAACTTCTATGAGGTCACTCAATGGTACGGTTAATAAGCCTTTTGAAGCCTTTTGCTCGAAAAGCAATATTTTCAACCAATATCCCAGCGAACGCACCGCTGACCGTGCCTACCGTATATAGGTTACGATAGGCTATGATGATATGCTGAATACAGCTTAGACTTCACTGATATCCACGGATTTTTTCTAGGCTGCTCTGGAGCAGATTTATGAGCATTTATGGTAACTTGGAGCACGCTCCAGCCACTAAAGGCCGGTCTCTCCTAGCTGGCACAAATACCGTGAACTCGCCTTGACTCACTTTTCCTGACGTCCTGGCAATTTTGAGCAGAAGTATAGAAATTTTCCACCCAAACGCCGAACATTTTAACGCAAGCTCCTCCCACAGTGTGCAGTCCTCCATAGAACATGTGCGCATCTCTTACCTTGCCCCATTCAACTCACACATCACTAGATCTTCCCACTTGCTTCTCACGTTATATCGAGTTTCGGGTGACACACAAACAACAGACACATGAAACTCCAGGTTTATATTTATGCTATAATTGGTTTGCGTCGGATTTTGTCATGAATGATAAAAATTTCAATGGCTTAAGGTTTGCTAACGATTAATTTTCACGATACCAACAATCCGAGTATCATCAGAGGCACTGAGAAGCAAGAACACGTTTTACAGAACAGTTTCAGTCACCGGTAGCATGGGTGGTATTTGATCCATTGAGATGGAGCAGAGTCGTAGAGCTTGTGATGCTTCATTTCTCTCCTTCGCTAATTCGTCAGCTTTACCTTCCCTCTGCTCAGGGGTTTGTGTGCAGATATGACAGCGAATCGCGTGGCCGCCCGCGGCGAGCGGCGCGGCGGGTGCGGGTGCCGGTGGCAGGGCATGGCGGCCTTCAAGCAAGGCAGTGTGGCATGAGTGGGAGCGCAGACGTGACGCAGTCACGCTCGGCCGGCTCCCAAGGGCAATCGATACGGCGTCGTACTGGTGGCGCCGCGAAGCGATTCGCTGTCATATCTGCACACACCCTCTGCTCAGTACTAGATACACGGGAGAAAACCATGATTTACATATATGGGACATAGACTAAGGATTGGTGAAGAGCCTATAAGGGAGTGGTCTAAGTGAGGGAACCAATTTTTTTTTGAGATCATTTGAAGACTTAGTAAAACTTGGGGCAATTTTAATCCTTTCTTCTATTCCTTTTCTTCCTCATGCCGAATTGCACGGGAATTTCATCGTGGATAATCAGCTTCAATAGAAGCCCATTGAAAACATCTGAGGCTCCAAGTCGTTGTGGAGATGATAATTCTGTGCACATCTGAATCCACACCGAGAAAAAGCAGAATGTAAAGGAAAGGTATGTATATTTATTTGTACAGTTGCTCATCTTTCAGGTGTTTCCAGAACCACTTACCTTCAATCCGTCGAGGTTCATTGATGAAAGCGGTAAATTGAAGAAGGTCAGAGCCCCGTTATGGTCTTCCAAAAATCAGGTTGATCGATTGCAACTATTAAGGTCGACGAATTGATACCATTCTCTATCGGGAAACGACAATGTCTGGGAGAGGGTTTGGCGAAAATGGAACTGTTCCTATTTGTCGCCAATCTCTTCAATCGATTTGAGGTAATTAATAAGCTTCTCTCTAGGAGTCAGTTTTTTTCACACAATGTCAGTTGTAAACTGAGTTTTGTATCTTAAGGTTTCCTGTGAAAATCAAAACAAGCCACCTTCCATGAGGAAAACATTTGGTACAACAGTACAACCACATGAATATCACTGCTTTGCCAAGTCAAGATTACAGTGATTATCAACAGGAATCCGATTTTACGATACGACTTGAATCTCCGATGAACATTACTACTCAGTTGTTTATTTCACAATTCGCTGAGCGTATTTAAAGGCACCAGTAGGGATAAGGGAAAAGTGAGATCCGGGAGTACATCTTCTCTGGAAACGAGCCTTCTGCTTCAGAAAAGGTCATATATGGCGCAAATCACATTGAAAAAACGCGGCTTGTGGTCTTATGACAACCCCGCAGCACGGCATGTCGTCGGATGTGTGCAGATATGACAGCGAATCGCTTCGCGGCGTACTCACGGCGCCACCAGTACGACTTGCCAATCGATTGCTCTTGGGAGCCTGGCACAGCGTGGCTGCGTCACATCTGCGCTTCCACCTATGCCACACTGCCTCGCTTGAAGGTTGCCATGCCCTGCCACTGGCATTCGCACACGCTGCGGGCGGCCACGCGATTCTCCGTCATATCTGCACACACCCCATGCCTGCGGTCTTGCGGCCGGGCGAATCGCCGGAGAGGGGCGGGACAACGATCGCAGCCGTTTGATAGACTCTGACCCGTCTTCATTCCACTCCGACTAGTGACGCAGAGGACGAGAGAGAGGGAAGAGGAATTTTCGGGTTCCTATTACTCGGTTTTTTGCCGTTTTATGTCATTCTTTCTTTACTAATACATTGCTAAGCATCTCTACTTTTATATTCCACAGTCAGCCGAATTTACCCCTTCCAGTGCCTTTATGCGTAGCGTAGTGAATAGGGGCCTTGCTCCGCACTGCTTCGGTTATTGGTATGCAAGAGCGAATAAGTACAGCAGTAAGGAGAATTTTTATTTGTTGCGAATTTGAAATGGTGCCGTCTTTATTTGGAATTGTTACCCTCCTAATCATGGGCTGTCCTTAAGAAATGTGTAACGTCAGGTCAAAAAAGCGCACTGCAGTATGCAACGCGCTATCATGTGCATGCGAGCGAGATATTCGAATCGCAGATGCCAAATGGTGCCCGAATAACTTTTAATTCAGTCATTTTGATTGGATTCTATTTTTGAACTACGTATACGCACCCGGGTTGAGCTCGTCTTTTTTAAACATTGCGGCATTAGATTCATGACCTAGGAGTCTAAATAGTACATGGAAATAAAAGTAGGAAGATTCGCTTGCACGGCATACTAACCCATTCCCGCTTCGATGGTCATGAGAAAATAAAGAGGACATGGCGTGTTCCTAAGAACTAAGCGCTTCATTTCCACCGTAACAGTAATAATGTATTTATTCCAATACAAGAAAGACAAGATATATTTAAAGGACATTGAATGCAAAGTGAAGCTAATCTCGTACACCGATCGGAATGGAAAACCAAGCATACATTTACTTTGTAAGATATTATCGATTTCCTTTACCGATCAAAAAGACCCGGATGCTGAATAAAATACAAAAAATTACATATTTGCGTCATTATTAAGAACAAGTCCATTTTCTATATGTTGCATAGAGCTATGAATATCACAGTCATCACATGTAGATATAATATAACCAAACTACACCTATCGATTAAAGTACCGCAGTTCGACCGATAATCAATAATTAATCTCAACGACACTATACGACTGCTTACATGATCAGCGAGGACAGATTCCCGTTACTTAGCGGCTTAAGGTGAGGGAGGGCGGGGGTGACGGAGGAAAAGGTAAAATAATTGTGCGGATCAGTTGTAGTACTTCAAGGTCACACAATGGAGAAGTTTGAAGAGGAAGGAAAACCAGAATATCCCGAAACCTTAGTTTATGAACCAATTTTGCACTTATGCGGTTATAAGGTACAAGAATAGTTACAAAAATTTGAAGTTAAAAGAAGGCAAATTTTTGAACTGAGACCCCATCTCGAAATTTCCCTGTTCCTCCCTCGCTCTTTTCGCGTGTTCATAGTCGATGACCGATCGTTGAGGTCGCGTAGTGGTACGACAACACACATTCCACGATCAGTAGGGTGTGTACACTTATGTCGAATTTCGCGCAGTCGTCCGCGGCGAGTTCAAGTCGTTTGCAGCTTTATCTGTTGAAACAGCAATAACAACAACATGGGCATACTTCCGAAGGTTCCAATTTGCAATCTTTAAAGTTCCTTCACGGTACCAGCCCGTCCTGAGCGGAATTGCAACTGACTTCGGCAAGTCGTACTAATGGCCACGCTAGTGCGACGCCGCGAAGCGAAAATTCGACATAAGTGTACACATACCGATAAATACTGCCACTATTTACTGCCCACTGGCGCGCGCTTGGGTGCTGTACAGGAGGAATCAAAGCGCTGTGGCCACTCTAAGTCTTCATCGCGCCCTCGTGAAAATGTTGCGCGTGTGATGTTCGCTCTGCCGCACCAGGTTCCGACGGTGGTCCCACAGTGCGCCGCTGACCAGCACCCCCGGTGAGGACCTAGAGTACCATCAAGGACCGCTCGTCGAGTATGAATGTACAATTAAGAGAAGAGAGTGGAGGAGCTCAGACGAATCAAGCTCGCCGAAAATGTGGACAGAGTATAACCTAATGATAAATAACAGCAGCAGACATGTACACAAGTATCAGATGTAAGCTAACAGGCGAGCAATGGACGTTGCCAATGTCATCGTCATCAGCATCCAAGATGGTAAACGAGCAGAAGACGCGAGATCCTGGACTCTGTCTTGAACCTTGTCCAGAGTCTTTTCCTGAAAAAGTATATAGGCTGCTCCAAATAAAAAAACAAAAAACCTTGAAATCTTTCATGTTCCACTTTGAATTAATGTGAGTTTCTGAGATATTGTTTTGAAATTATCCACGATGTGGAAACCTAAGAGGAAAACCATGCGAAGAATTCATTCAAAGGCACACCTCGCGATGAATTGTGACAGTCTTTGCGCAAACAGCACCACTCAAAGGAAGTGAAGTACCGGGGAGGTGGACGATTTTATCGTCAGTCCATGAGGTCGCCTCGCGCGCAGCTCATCACGCGGACGGCTCACCACAAAGGATTGGCGATTTCCACTTACGTTACCTTACCCACTCAAAGTAGAACAATACCAGAAACGAGGACGCTATTGTCCTTCAGCTGCTGAGATTCAGCAATGCAACCCAGGTATAAGAAGGCGGACTGAAACTTGCAAATTGGTAAGATCTCCAACCAATTTTGAGGGTTACACTGACGTGCTTCCCGAAAAATTGTTTCAAAGGTTGCTATTTCGAAGCCGCCATAGAATTCGGTTAGGTCCTAAGTGATCAGTGAGAATGGACGAAAAAAGAGGCTATTTGACACCTTGTAATCATTTTATCAGTTATCAAACAAGTCTGGAAATCTCTCACCGCAGTCAGCCGCTACTAAGGAGAACCTCACCGTCCTTGCCACAGATTCGATATGTGCCCAATTCACTGTCCAACGAAGAAAAAAGGAATGAAAATCTCTGAGGCATAAATAATAAAGCCTCGTACAAGTACTGTGATCTGCACGAGTCTTTGCGTGGTAATGATATAACGCTAAGATCATGGAAATCACCTCTTCCCTTCTCAGACGGCGTTCATAGTGGTATACATAATCCGCGTTGCTGCAGAATTATGGAATCCGCGGAAGAGGATAGATATGTATCGATCGGTGAAAGCGTGGGGATTGCGGTGGAAATGCAGGATTGTGGAATGGTCATTCATCTAATTTTCTCGTCTCTTCGGAGCTTGGAACCCAGGACGGATCTCATTCTTTTCCGCACATCCACGAATCTGCATTCCAGATACCAGGATTCCCCCAATCAAAACAAACCTTTACCATCTTTCGCTTATTCCGCAATCCTGTAAAGACGCAAATTCCACCAATATGAACGCTACCTTAACGTTGGTTTCACCACCACGATTTCTAGGTCATTCTATTCTATGGGGATGGTTCGAGCGAGCTCCACGCTGGAAAATACTCCGTGCAAAGGCAGGTGTGGCTTGATTTGTGGGCGTGTTTTGCTTGAGTTCGAGTGGACAAAGCGCCGCCAGGATTCGACACAACCAGGATATGAGCAATCAACATGTTATCGTGGAGTGTGCCTTTGATTTACGAAATTTCGGCAATATGAGGGATGATTTACATCCGGAACAGCGAAATGAATTCTTCTTAAAACTTGAGTAAACAAATACGTAACCAACAATGAGCAAACAGCACAGTATAGTACTATGTGCAGTGCAAATTGTTCAAAATCTTATTATGGATTTATTTCATTCCACTTATTTTACATAATCCCTGGATTAATTTGTTCACTCTTGGAAACTGTCAAGTTTTTTATATGAACTTGTAACTAATGTGTGTTTTACTATAGTACACTCGTTCTGACCGTTTCGCTTTGCTTCGCATTCCTTTCGTTCCATTCTCGATCATATTCAGCAAAATCGATTGGCACCAAATCTGAAGATTCGAAATGAATTTCACTGCCACAATGACCTGTCCTCGATAGAAGCACGATGGTTGTTTAACATTAAATATCAGTAGACATATAAAATGACCTTTAAAAAACATGGACCACATATGGTTATTTATTAGGCTGTGCGATAACTTCGGGCCGTTTCCTCCCCGTAATTAAAACGCTAATTTCAAGAGCGTTCTCGAACATCCGAAGTCGACTACAGCATCATTTTCCTAGCCTGGGAATCAACAGTCCTCTAGTTGCGAAGAACGGTGACCACATGGTTTTAAAGATGTCTTTATGCTTTGACAGATGCTTTTTAATGTGGGAGGAGGGGGTATCAATTTTAGCCTAAGCCTAGTAAGGGAAAGGAGCTTCGACGTCGACGCAAAGTTGCGTCTCCCCCCCCCCCCCCCCCCCGACTTTATTTGACCCTTCTGAGATTTTCAGGTATAGAAATGCACAATTAAGAAGATCCATAAGTAAACAAGTAAAATATGTCACGAAAACAGTCTAAAGAGGAAATAATTCAAAAATAAGGTTACATCAGGCCGAAGACAAGCTTTAAAATGAACGAAGCGTGGCTCGGCCATGGAAGCTTGCAGTTCGGACGGAAGCGCGCCCTGGGGGCAAATAGCGCCCTATGGCGCGTTTCGTTACACATTGTATCTACCGAACCCATATGTTTGTTTTCGGACGCCATTGTTTTTGTGAACGTTATTCCCCCCTTGCCCCCCTCCCGGTGCCTTTAAAGGACAACAATAAAAAGTAAATGATGGGCTTAGAGTTCAGGAGCCTGTGCCACTCGTCTAGCTCGAATGGTGACCGCTGAGTGGCACGGAAGTTCTAAAAAACGCTCAAGTTTCTGAAATTTCATCAGCTGTCCATCACACACCTCGCCGCTTCATATTTACGACTGAAAGTCTCATTTTTTTTGCAAGAGAATGTGTGAGCGTTTAGTTGCAGATATTTCCGTCATCTCTCAATTGTACTATTCACGGTTAGAGATTTCATTAGCTCTACACCTGACCTTCATAATCAGCGCTTCCAGCTGTTCGTGGATCTGCCGTCATTGCAGCCGGGAACAAGACATTCTCTGGCATCGGGACAGATCCATCTCCCTAAAACGTCTCACTTAGAAAAGAAGTTTGGAGAGCAGCACTGATTCATAATCCTATCGGAAAAAAGTAGAATCTGGAGCATATTCACCTCGCCAGAATCACTGTTGTGATCATGATAGTCCAATAATGGGTTGTGTTTGAGAAACTGGGCATCTGGCAGCAGCGGATACGTAGGCGCTAAAAGAGAATATCAGTGGCGGTTTCGCTTTCACCTTTTTCTCTTAACATAAAACTGCAAGGTCTTGGGCGAGTATCATTTTCCGAAATCAAATTGGTCATGGTGAATTCCTAGCTAGTAAAGAACTAAGCAAGGGGAACCACTTGAAACACATTGACTCGTTCTCTATGGTTTTTAGCCGATACCCGAATTTTCAACCAAATAGAAGTTTACTCGAACGCAGACCAACAGAAGCGACAAGAAATGAAATGCAGGAGCCAGAGCACATCAGTGGCCAGAAATATATGCGATTTTGGATTTTAACCATAAATTCGATCAATGTTTACACATCTTTTCCAATTTTTTGTGTTCCAAAGGGAATTACTGCTACATGAAACGAAGTATCTTAGCTGAGTAGGGTGCGTGTGAAGGCTGAAAGATTGATTTAACTGAAAACTCTAGATGACGAACTGCGTGCCTCAGTACTGTGAAGCTTTCATTGATTCCAATGACGTGTAGCAAAGTCCTAGCCTTATTCCGTGTTACTTTCTACACCTGCTCGTTCCATTGAAACATGAGCTTTTCATGGCTAATTGAAATTTTTCAAAGGTTTGATCATATTCAGAGTTTTCAGTGAAATAGATCTTGCAACCTTCACTCTGCACTCTACTCAGCTGAGATACTTCCTCTCATTAAGAAACAGTTGCCTTTAAAACACAAAAATTGAACGAGATACATTTGTGAAGTCGACCAAAGTTATGGTTAAAATCCAAAACCACTGCTACTGTGTATAGCAATCCCATCGAGTAGTGGGATGATGTCAAACTATTCGCTCTGTATGGGCAAAAATTCAGCGCACATACCACATACAACAAGGTTGCAAAAAAGGCAACTTCTGGAAAGGATCCTCTTAGGATTACCCATGTCTCCCCATCTTCCTATAAGTTTCCGAAGTAAGTGTCTGAATCCGTGTGAAGATGATCAAATATCAAAAAAGTACATGAAGTCCCCTTAAAATGTACAGTGGAACTGTAAGTATGACCGACACAATTCCCATCTGTCTCTTTTCCAGATCATTCTTAGACATCTTTCACAACATATTTCACTCATACCGTATCCAGTTTCACCCTTTCCTTCACCTATTTACTAAATGCTAACCGGGGGTGACGAAAGCAGGGAATTCTCACGTAGCAATGACATGTGACGAAAGTTGACAAGAAAGTGATAGGGTACCTTCATCTTCAAGCGAAGTGACAAAAAAAGACTGGCTATGCTTTACCTTTCTTCTCGAGACGATTGCAGAAGTCTGTATAGCACATGCAATGCCGTCCTCGGCCGTCTGGTTCCAGCCAACAACCTGGCTTATGCTCGATGTTCTCGTCTGAAAGGGAACACATCACATAAAATACAATCTTAGGAATTTAGACAACAGAGAACTTCCAGCAACCCAAAATGATGAACGGATGCTAAACCTGACATAGGAGGGTCACATATCTGCTGCCCTGCAAGATGGTACGAACGTGGGCAGCCAACGCGTGCCTAGCCATCCCATGTCATGACCAGTGAGGCAAACGGAACACTGGTGGGGTCAACACAATGCTAAAGACAGTGGTAGGGGTAATGCGAATAATGAGTAGTTGAAGTGAGTCATCTAAATCATAGCTACGAGTCTCCGGAGACTACCATATGTGACTATTTCCGATGAGAAGAAGTGTGCCGGGCTTTAAAGGAGCCGACTTTTTCAACATCTGTCACTGGTCGAAGAGAATCTATTTCTCGGATTTTTTTGGAAGTTCCATTCCTTTGTCCTTTTTTTCAAGTTAGATTGAAAGATGGAGACGCTTCTTCATTGGTTCTCAACCCGCGTGGCACCATTTACCAGGGAGTGCGAGCAAACGGCGTAGAAGTCTCTTCACTTTACATGGCTCTCACACTACGTTCAGTTGGGCCGTCACTTGTCCCGTAGTCCACTCCTTTCCTCTGCATGAGCCAACTCTCCCTTACAGGATGCCTCCACTAATGTTTAACCTACAAAACAGTACCTCCATCTTTACACATAAAGTGTTTCAAAACAGTAAATATATAAAACAGAACATATTGCTCTATTTCAGGCTTCAGAAAGGCGCTAGACGCCGCAAGGAAGACAATAGACGCTAGTTACTTTCGCAGTATTTTTGTGGAACGTTTCGAGTCTTTTGAAATGAATTTTGGAGTCCCAAATTGATTTTTTTCAATAAGACTGGCATGAGGCATCGAAACAGAACAATGTAGGTCAGGTCAGTCTCTCTGAAATGTAGGTCAGATCAGTCTGGAAAGCGTTCAACTTTACGAAAAATGCAGCTACAGGTGGCTCCCAAGCACATTCGTGCCAGGCATACTTATTCATCCATAAACAATAGAACGGACAAACCTTTCATCGCCAACAAACAAAAAGCTGTCATTGTATTGTTTCCATCGCCAGCGTCAACTGAAACAACCAGACTGTAACATTCGAGTCGCTGTACATGACATCAATCATAGGCAGTTTTCCATTGTGAACCAAACACTATCCATTATATTTCGTACATCATGAATCTAATACAGACCTTAACTTGCAACAACTTTCGTAACGCGAGCTGCGGCGAAAATCAGCAGCTATCAAAAATCAAGAATATCAAAATCAAGATCTATACTGCATTTCGGAGCGCCTCATAGGGCGTGGCCTACGGACATGGGTGATTGGCGAGAGTGAGAGTGCGTGACAAGAGTGAGAGTGTGTGGCGGAGTGAGAGAGTATGATACACTCTCACCCAAGTCCGTGGGCCACGCCCTAGCAGACGTTCCGAAATGGACGTACTTAGGCTTTCAGCTTCGCGGTTCGATGCCGACATTGACCAACCGGCTCTACACTTGTACGTGTGACTGCTGATAAGCTATGGTAAATATACCATCCAGAAGCTGAGTCAAGGTGAAGGGGATGTCGGTAGTGTAGTGGATTAGCACATATGCCCGGAAAGCATGGAGTGCGGGTTCGAGTTCCGTCCGATATGACGTTTTGCCCATAACTAAGCATACGGTTACAATTCCTCATCGCGGCGAAAACCAGCAGCTATCAGAAGTCAAAAATAACAGATCTTGTCATTACAGTGAAATGTAGTTATCTCCAACCCCTTCTCCCTTGGGAGCGCAGTTAACGATAACCTTTGTGGGTTATCGGACTGAAGGTTTTGGACATGCTGGGAAATGCATAATTGAAGGGGAACTGAAAAAAACCTTTAACAAACACTGGAAAATAAGCACTTCTCAGACTTCGGCTCTGATCAGACTACAGACTACAACAGAAGTACAATACCGCGGTGTGAACTCTCACAGGGGTCATATGAAGGAGCGAATTATCCAAAATTGGCACTCCCGTTCTTTCAACCCAAGCGTTCCTACTTATAGCGGCGACGCATCAAAACAGTGTTTCAATTAACTTCTGACTTGAGGAAAACCCTCACCTTAGAAAAAATATAATGAGGGGGGAGAAAGAAGGTCCCTGCGAACCAGAAGTCTTTATGAAGTTCAGAACTTACAGATCATACAGGCGAGTCCTGTGCAACTTCGCTCTTTCGTGCATGCGGCATGATCAGGTCCGGTATCATAGCAGTCATAGCAGGTCACTGCGAAACATGACGAAACGAATGTCGAATACAGTACCCAACGCAACATCCCTGTAAGTGAGCACAGGCTGACTACGGTTGACGTTCTGGAAACAACGCGAAACACGCAAGATCGACTCGAAATGACCGCCCGTTTCTGACGCCTCCACGAACAAGTCGCTTGAAACAGTACACAATCTGATTAGTTCACAGTGCGAAGAAAAACGAGCCTAATCCGCCGATAAACCTGTACCACAGCATGGGTAAGCATCTGATCATCGCTGGTTCGCATTTTTTTGTTTCATTTTTGGAGCTCATGATGGCCATCCCCGCATAACGCGGAAAACACGGCGCCTCGTTGAAAAAGCTGCCGAGGTTGAGCATACTGGACTACCCATTTGTGAGCCGAATCAGCTTGGAATCGTAGACATGACCAGGCTTGATGTATTGCCCAGCATGCTCGATTCTTATTAAAAGACTTAGCATTCTGAAGGAAAGTTATACATAAGAACAAACTTCGTGTCGATTCAGAACTCAAATGGTAATTTAAAACAAAAACATGAAAGCAAAGGTAGACAACAGAATGCGGAAAATAGTCTAGACAACCATTTCAATGGACAAGTCAGTGAACCAATAGGAATGAAGGTTGGCGTTTGATGGTTGACGTCTCAGTGTTCTCCCAGAACGATGTGATACCATACCAGAAGCGATTACTCGCAGAAGCGATTACTCGCTCGATGTACGACTGGGATTCGATCCCCAGGTTATGCGCGTCATAGCGGTGCGTCCCTCACAAAGGAAGAATTTCAACTCCCCATGGAACTGTGAAACGAGAGCTAGTGCATCGATTGTATCTCGAATATCGATTTCAATAATAAAAACCAAAATTGCAAAATAGCGCTCAGAAGCGAGTCAAGGGGGGTCAAAGGGCAGGCTGCTTTGCTTCAGTGGTAGCACTTTTGCCCTATCGACGAGTGAACGGTGAGTTCTCTCCTCGGATACCTTTCGTAGAGTCAGGCCAATTAGTGTTCCTGGTGATTGAGTCGTCGCAAGCAAAGTTTGACCCCTCCTAACTCGCTTCGGAAAGGTAATTTACAAATTCAACTCTCATATTTGTTACCAGCATTCAAAACCCTATCGATAACCTGAGTCTCATTTCAAAGTCTATAGAAGGGTAAAACTCCTTCCTGAGTAGTTCGTCACCTGTCCACAGTGATCAACATTTATGTCTTTGGACACTGGCCATTAAAATTCATGTTCTCAAACAGCTCTGAGATGAATGATTGACGATCGAAGAGCTTGGTGAATAAAATTGGGATTGCCTTCATAGGACTTATAGTTCCATGTAGGCACCCCTGTAGCCGTCAGCTCTCTTTTCTGTGCTCTCCTCGAAACATGTGATCGATTTCAAGAGAAGGCACGATTGGACAAGGTGGAACAAATAGTGAAATATGCATAAAATTTCATGCGTTATTATGGGTTTGTTATTTATCACGCGAGATTAAATGACGCGGAGAAGTATGACAAATTTTCCGTTCTGTGCTCGCTGTCTAACCAAGACCCGGCGCCGACACAAGAATTTCACAGAAAAAACGTCAAGGGCAGAAATTATGGGTTAGTAAGGACATCGTGTAACCTGACCCCGATCTTAAAGTACATCTCCATAATTCGATTAGTGAGATTGTCATGTGAAAGGCAACACTGTTGTTTTGTTACACTGTTTCCCAGAGATGTGGCTGAGCTGGATGAAAGGCCTTCTGATCAAAATCGGAATAGGGGCTAGTTGACTTTTTGTGGAGTCTCTGAGACAGTAACATATTTATTCTTCCGGCAGACGTTATGACAAACCGCCATTCATGATTTATTCACGCTTAGGTTCCTTCCGCACTTTGAAAAATGGTAATCAACACTCTGTTTCAGACATGTTTCAGCTTTACAGCAAGGGCTTTACCGAAATTTTGCCGAAAGATTGATATTATAACCATCTCAGAGGCTAAGCAAAAAGTCTACCGCTTGTTATAGTGAATATACCATGATTAATAGATTCGCACATGGAAAATAGGAGCCCTTAACGACGCGTCTGAATAGAAGTAATGAATAGGAGCGAATGTGCAATATGACAAATATGCGATAACAACTGGTAAGTGAATAGTAGGCACATCCTGCAACAGATACGGCTATCGAGGTGTGCTCAGAGGCTCTGCAACTCGTCAGCGCAAAGGTAGAAGCACTGGCAAAAGTGCAGTATTACTGAGTAATGTGATAATAGCCTTCGAATAATGCAGTTGCAATCGACAGCATCCAACGGCATCGTTTTTCATCGCGAAATAGATGAGACGGATTTATAATGATGAGAAAAGTCAGCATTTATGAAGACTGAGATGAACTCCATTTTTGTACAATTCGTGGTAACCGCATTGACACAGCTGACACCGACTATATTATTATTTTAATAAATACTATACTATTATATAGTAGTCACTTATACTATTGGCACATTAAAAAAGGCAAAATTAAAACAAAGACAATCACTCCTCTTTTGATATGCACCACGTATTTTGAGCACTTTCATTCAAAATAAGGCTGGATTTGGGCCAGTAGGGCAAGTAGGGCTCAACGAAAATTTTGCTTACACTCGCCTTTTTGCGTAGTCAAAACAGTGTGCATAGTCAAATCAATTTAAAAAGGCAATCGAGACTCTATAAAAAATAAAATGCTTCCAGGCACATGAAAGAGACATAGAAGATTAATAAGTCTAAAATAAAAACATCAATCGTGAAGAATCAAGTCCTGAACAATTCGTTCTCGAGATGCACAACGCATTCTATTTCGGCTCCAAACATGATTAGGATTGGGACTATAAAATGTGTTCAGAGAGTCAGCTAATGTTTTCACTCAGTGTTTTAATTCTCCCAGATCAGTCTTATATCGATCCATAGACTCCCATGGAAGAACTTGATCACGTGTACTGTGCTGGATTGATATCGAATTTCATACCCGGCCCATGCGAACTGTGGCGCCGCCTCTGCCCATCAGACTACCTACGGCTCGTCGTTTATTCCAGTGAACAAAAGACAGAGAATAGAGTTCCTCATAGGGTGATAACTTAGTGGCATCGGTGAGCGAATCAAATAGCGCCTTTATGAATTATCGAAATTTGAAACTACAACAGCAAACTATTGGGTTGAGGAATAAGTCCCCGCGGTTTTTTTAAACCCCGTTTTTCACATTGTTCCCTCTATCTTTCGGCGCAGCCTATACATGTTTTCGATAGAGCTTTTTCTGCTCTACAAAATGCTCGTATCTGGTTTTCGATTTCCTCGACTACCAAATATTTATGAGGTTTGCAAGTAAAGTAAGCTGAAGGCAAAAAATTGGCACTTGCGCACCTCATCTTTCTCATCTGCCATCGAGGTCAAAAATTTTATGTGTATACGTTTCGATAGCGCTTTCTCAGCTCTACAAAATGATACTAGTTTTTATTCAAATCGCTCAACTTTTTGCTGTTTTTAAAACTCACAAATGCAGTTTTCGCAAAGGTGTGCACTTTAGTTATCTCCTCTTCCTCGCCTACCAACAGGATTGGAGAGGATGTGCATATACGCGTTTGATAGAGCTTTTCTTGCTCTATAAGATGATACCACTCTTCTTCTGTATCCTCTCACATTTTAGCATGTAGGGGTAAACTTTCACCTGTTTTTCAATTCAAAATTGCATAATGAATATGAATATCTTTGGCAGATTGTTTTGTGTCGTTCGATAGAGCTCTTTTCGCTCTACAATATAGTGTTTACGGTTTTTGTTCGAACTAATTTTTGCTATTTTTTACATCATTTTAAAGTCGACGAAATCGAGCATTTTCGACAAGATGTGTCAAAAATGCTCAATTTTGTCGACTTTAAAATGATGTAAAAAATAGCAAAAATTAGTTCGAACAAAAACCGTAAACACTATATTGTAGAGCGAAAAGAGCTCTATCGAATGATCCATAACAACCCGCTAAAAAAACTTATTTTCATAACGCAATTTTGAATTGAAAAACAGGTAGATACTTATTCCTAAATGCTAAAATATGAGAAGACACAAACGAAAAAAGATATCATCTTGTAGAGCAAGAAAAGCTCTATCAAACGCGTATATGCACATCCTCTCCAATCTCGATGGTAGGCGAGGAAGAGGAGATAACTAAAGTGCACACCTTTACGAGTACTGCATTTGTGAGTTTTAAAAACAGCAAAAAGTTGAGCGATTTGAATAAAAACTAGTATCATTTTGTAGAGCTGAGAAAGCTCTATCGAAACGTATACACATAAAATTTTTGACCTCGATGGCAGATGAGAAAGGTGAGGTGCGCAAGTGCAAATTTTTTGCCTTCAGCTTACTTTACTTCCAAACCTCATAAATATTTGGTAGTCGAGAAAATCGAAAACCAGATACGAGCATTTTGTAGAGCAGAAAAAGCTCTATCGAAAACATGTATAGACTTCGTCGAAAGATAGAGGGAACAATGTGAAAAACGGGTTCCTCAACCCAATAGTAATTTAAATTCAAGATCAACAAAAATAACAAATGAATCGATTATCCAAATACATAACATTACTGCATAGATTTCATAATGATCAAACAAAGGAGGAGCTGCGAGAGAAGGAAAGAAAGCAGGAACTCAGAAAAAAGAGCTCTAGAAGATATTAGTAACCCAAAAGCAACTAGCAGGCGCTAGTGCTAGCGCAAGTATCACCTGCAGCATTCCAAGTCTCGCACCATCTAACGAGACTCTACTTTCCGCTTCGTCGATTAATTAGCAGCGTTTTTCTATTGCGTGAATAAGAACAGTGAATAAACAATGCTATTGGTTCCCGTTCATTTCGTCGTGAACAACAATCACGTATCTAAGTACCTCTACTTTTCTAAATGGTACTCGAAAGCATGGCGTATCACGACATATTAACCAACAGCGTTCCCCTTACACGCTTTACCCTATATTTCCATGGACAGTTTTGTAGGAAAGGATCCATTACCAGTTCAAATTTTCCATGAAACGAAAAAGTGCAATGCAGAAGACCTTTTCTGGACACTAAAGGAACTACCAGATGAATCGTCACTTCTGACACGTCTACTTTAAAGAACAAAAAAGGATCACTATTATGGCATTCATCATAAAAATTGCTTTCGAACGATGGATAGAAGTGAATGCCCTGGTAATAGAAAATTAACGTTCCTAGAAAGAATCAAGTGAGGATCCTGCACGGGTAATCATGTGTATAGCTCAACAATGTGGCACTGTGCTGCAATAATTGATTTGAGCGATGTTATCGGTTTCATAACACAGTTCCAATTACGGACCTAGCTGTTTCTACCGGATTACGTGCATCATTGCAAATAATTAAGCAACATAGCAAATGATTGTTGTTCGACGAAGGATCGATAGCATTAGAAAAGGAGCACTGAAAAATCCGATTGCCATAAATTTTCTAACTGCTCACCATCAAATGGACTAAAGGATAAGAAACAAGGGAAGAAGTTGCTGGCGTTGAGCACTCCCTTCCTAAGATGGGCCATGGATCCCAGTCACACTCAGAACAGTGACGGGTAACGGTAAATGCGATGTCTATACAATGACAAGAGAGGGCCAAGCTTACTATGCACAAGTGAGTGCTTTTATCCTCGGTTTGGTGCCTTTTTCCCGACCTCGCAGGATAAATGAGCTTCGCTGGTGCAGGCGGGCACTGATCCAGCATCAGGTCTTCCACCATGCGAGTGAGAGAGTGCCACTTGTTACTTCACTACCTCCATCTCTCTACAGACTAATATGTATTAATTTGACCAAATGTCACCTTAAACTCAGAGCTTCATCGAATCAGCCTTAAGGATAGTCAGCAAGAGACAATGGAAAAAAAGGCATCAGAAAAGAACACAGGAACTCGAAAAAAGACAGGAAAAAGGGACGTGAAGCGAGGTGACTGTGGTATTGCTAGCGAATGTGAAACACGTAGTACGATTCGGTCTAATGCCGACACAAAGCGAACGATGTAAATGACATGAAAATAATGAAATGAAAGAACTTTCAAATATTTCCGAAGATTTCCAACCAGTAGTTCCAGAGCTTTAACTGTAGCTATGAAACATCATCTGAAGCAGAAACAGCATGTTTGTTCAGCTGCTAAGTCACAATCAAGAAATAATAGAACGTAAGAAAGAATTAATTGCAGATTGGGGAGAAGTCGACTCTGAGGAAGACATTAACGTCCTCAGTGGAAAAAACATCGTGGAGAAAAGAATGTTGCTAAAAAGATTGACATTAAAGAATAAAGTGAACACGTTACTATGGCCGAGTACGCGACAATAACGGGGAAGAGGCCATAAATGCCGTTTACCGTGGCGGCACGATTCATAACATAAAAGCACACCTGAACTGACAGAGCCTTTGATTACATTGCGGACATCGAACGGTTCCAGAAGGGCATGAGAGGAGGGAAAACTGGCTACTAGGCAAATACGGCTAACTTGGATGGTTGCCAAAAATCACCTACTGGCAAACACATTGAATGTCAGAGCTATTCCAAAATAAATTGAATGTATGGCGTATCTTGAACCTCCATTGAGAGGCTCTGTGAACGTATGCTCCTTCAGACGAAGCGTTTTACTAATCGACAGTTTAAAATAAGGAACAGGACAGGTGTTACGGTATAAATGCTACAAGTCTTGTTCAAAGCACCCAATTCTGGCGTACTGGTCATGCAATTCAACAATGACCGCTTTGAAAACGCGCTTCGCTACAAATTACAGACTAAACGATTAATTATAGGCTTATTCTTGGGCATCGTCAGAAGAGGAGAAGAAGCCTGTCCGGGCGAGCACGAGCACGGAAAAATACGGAGATCTAAAAACACGTTGGCCTTTTGTTCACTGGAATCAGATTATTCAGCAAGCTTCTTTTCCAGTTATGATTGAAGTACGCCAAAAAACCGGAACGAGATGAACGAGGTTCAAAGTGAGATCACAGAGCAACCGTTTGACAATCTCTCAAATGAGTTAAATCAACTGAGTATACACATATTCTGATAAGGAAGGAAATGCATGGAATTGCGTGGGGTGGCATCAGAAGATTGGCTTGCTGGTGATTTCATTTTATCTTTGATCGGTGATCAGGAAAATACTGAAGAGGACAATAGGCAGGTTACAGCCCCTAAACAAATACACGTTGCGTCAAAGGTGGAAAAAGTGTTCTGTTCGCGCATGACTCGAGTTTTAAACAAAACAGAAGAGAAAGGAGTAAAGAACGATCAAGGTGGTCAAGAGCACTCAAAAGTGCAAGATTTGACTCATCTTCTGAACTCTGAATTGCTTGTTGACTGTTCAAATGGATTAACATCCGCGAAAGAATGGGGATGAATGATGAAAGTCTGGAGATTTGATTAGGATTAGGATTAGAATAAAAACAAGCAAAACAAAAGAAAACAAAAAATTACAAGGTAATCAATAAAACAACTAATAAAACAACTAAAAGAGATGGGAAAGTTAACGAATGAAGCATAAAATGGTCGTGGCTGACGGTGGATGGAAGGTGGGTGAGGTGGAATGGAAGCAAAACATGGTGAAGAGCAGTGGTGCGCCAACACTGTTCGCAGGATCTGTGAAGCGCCCCAGGATACCGTCGTAGTAGGTCCGTCAACACCAGCAGGGGCAACTCAAATCCAGAAAGGGCCAGCTCTTCAGGGAACTACACACCGCTCTTGCAAAAAGAAAAACTATTACAATACTAGTAAAAGGATGAAGTAAAACGATAAAGTTTTTCGCGTTTCAATCCATTCCTGGGATGCGCCACACATTCTACATAGTTCCACTCAGAATCGTGGTGGCTGATGGATGTGATGTGGCCTATACAATGACTTGCGGTGGCTAGCCGATGTACAAGTCAGTGCTTTTATCTTCCCAGGCGAGCCTGGTGCCAAATTACCGACCCGGAGGGATATAAGGCTTGGTTGGCCTAAGCGGGCGTTGATGAGGGATTTGATCACCGCACTACCAGAGTGGGGTGTGCGCCACCTGCCACTACACCACCTCCCCCTTATTCAAACGATCACTAGTTAGAAATACAATTTCAAAACAAGGCTAAGCAAACACAACAATGATGTCAGTTTTAGCACAGGAATGTTGCAGCACTTACTACCCCTACGCTATCGATTGAAACGGACATCCTACACCATCCAGCTCTTTCAAGAGAGCTGAAGCCATAATTGTGGTGTTGAGGAAGGGAATATGGTTCTACGCACTGCATTCTATGATCGCGTACGAGGACAAGGGGTGTTTTTCGCGGTGAAATGAGTGCTTTAAACCTTTCACAGAATCTACTCTCATCGGAAAAGACACCCAAACTGAGGTCTACCCACACGCCAGCGCGTCAATTGACTGCGCGTAGCTACAGTCCATTTCGGAGCGCCTGATAGGGCGGTCTACGGATTTGAATGAGAGTGTATAAAACTCTCTCACTCCGCCACACACTCTCACTCATGCCACGCACTCTTACTCTCGTCCGTAGGCAACGCCCCATCAGGAGCTTCGAAATAAAGTATACCACACTTCATAAACACGGGCGGTACCCAGGTTGACGGTACGTGTCAAAACACGATTACTAAGATAGGAAACGGGAACATTATGGGCCCATTGTAGACGGGCCATGTTTGCTTTTTAATCCTTGATTGTCTCCCTGCTTCCTGAACCTCCCCCTTCATTTCCGATGTGACCGGATTTTCATTTCTGCTGCATCTACTCCCCACTGCCAACATCTGTAGACATTTCGTAGCAAGTGGGAGAAATCACAAGTGTCGCAGGTGTTCCTTTGAAAATATTTCAGGAAAAATTGCCATAAAAAACAATTAAATGTGAGAGAGCTTGTCGGACATTCTAGATGCTTACAAATGCACTGAGAACTGGAGGACATATCTCAAGCGCTTTGGCTCAGCTTCTAGCCATACAGAGGCCATGGCACGGTTCAGATTGGTAAAAACCTGTCGTACTAAGGTTATTGAGGTATGAGAATTGCCCCGGCCAGGCAGAAAGTGACTATGAAGAGGCAATGAAAAGCTGGAGGTGTGGCTGATATCAGTTGTAATTGCAAGATGATGGCCCGCAGTGCAGCAGGTGCACGTAGTGATACGGAGCTGCGAAGTGAAATGGCAATGGAATGCCGAGAGTACACACATGTGCACCCTCCCAGCTCGGATGACTAGTGAGGCTGCCCAAGGAAAGAATCTGAAGCATGGGAAAAAAGAAGTGCACGGCAGTTGTCCAGCACTGTTTGGGACGGGCTATTGAAGCACATCAGCACGAATCGATGTTGGCACACGTTTTTACCTATTCCTGGTCACCCACACTGTCAGGTGCTGACGTATTTTATAAAATATTTCCTACATTTATGCCACCGGTTCTACACATATCGTTACCGATGGGAGGGTGAGGTATAATGTATCGCTGGGACAGAATCTCCCAGCGGGTCTTGCGACTAGTTGCGTGCAAACTATGGAACCCATATGCGGTTTGGTCCTGAAGTGACTTATACGTGACCTGCACCCAACTTAGGGAAGGTCATAAGGGAAAGATAGCACATCAAGACAAAGCTAAGCATATCAAGTGATGCGGGATGGTGCCACGCTATATTCACCGGTGCGAGAGAACTTTCCGTCCTCATTACCACTCAAGCTCCAACAAAGAAAATACAGGGGGTGCCAAAAAAAAAGTAATTTTGCCCGCGGCTCACATCTGCCAATTTTACAAAGCGTAGGGAAACGAAAGAGATAAAGGTATTGGGGCAAAACATTCCCGAAATGTTCCTCTAAAAGGAGGAACAAGCTGTGGCTCTTCACATTCATGTTCATAAAAATATGGAGGTTTCATTCGGCGCAGTCGGGCTTCGGAGTACCTACATTTAAAAATTCGCTAAAAACAGTGGAGCCAAGCTCCGTGGTAGGTCTTCTGTGGGAAGCTTCCTGAGGGTTGGCCCTTCGGTTCTTGGAAGTCACAGAGCCCCTGCTGCTTGGACAAGGCTGCTATGATCCAAAGTATCATTTTCATGCCTCAAATCCGCCTCCGGAGGGGTTTCAGTGGTAGGGGAACGTTTTGGCTCTTGGAAACAAAGGGCGCTGGGAACCCGGAAAAAACGCAGTTTTATAGAACACCATCCGGTATGAATCCCCTTAGGTACCCAGATTGAACGGACGTCAGCAAGGTTGTGAAAGAGGGCGAAGAAATTTCGGATTTTGCCCAGTTGAGGTGATACATCTTGTTCAGTCTTTCCTTGCTCCCGTTCCTTCTCGTGCAGGAGACTGCCACGGAGTATAGTGATAGAGTTAGGTCTGCTCTTGATTCTGGGGATGAGAATACCTCAATAGAATTTACTGTAGTTTGGCTAAATGGGGTCGAAAGTGGAGGAGACAAAATTACTTTTTTTTTGGTACCCCCTGTATACCCAAGCAAAACAGAGCGGTAAGCTGGGAAAGTGGAGGAAATTATCACGAAGGAATTTATCAAAGTTGTGCGGGTATTGGGGAGTGGGTGATAGATCACCCAGTTTTTTCATGGAAGCTTTCGACCTCTCTGATTTATGATCATCTAAAAAATGCCTACGTTTTCACCCCGTCATTGGGATGCGAGTGTTTTTTGCATGCGTTTTTTTTCAGTAGTAAGAGGTGTGGAAAAGCACTTTATCTTAAATTTAGGAGTATAAATCAAGTAGAGGGAATATTTATGACCGTCATCCATAACATAGCGTCTGGAATAAAGAAAAAAAGCAAGGTGGGAAGGAGTGGGAAATTTCAAGAAAATTATCAGAAAATTGTGAGGGGAAGTGACTGACCTAAATATTTTCAAATTTAGAAGAAGAACTAAAGCGAATAAACCGTAAACGTCTAGAGAGCAGCTGAGACTTAGAAATCCTTTTGGAACACTATATTTCTTCTAAAATTCGCTAAAGGTGGAGAAGACATGAAAAAGTGAAGTGCGTCACATACTCCTTTGAAGTGCGCCATACACCCATTTGCATTGAAAATCGTAGAGACGTTTAAAGTTGACCACCGGAATAGTCAGAGACAGCTGATATCCTAATAAGTTACCTGTTTTTAATAAAAGACTCACTACTCTGAAGGAATGAAATGCTTGCTTAGTCACATGCACAAATGTATGGCACGGTTAATGCAATACCTAAGTTTACTTACCATTCTGCATTTTTTTTTACAAATGAAAAGACTTAAATAAGCTAAGCTACCACAAGGATTCTGAGCTAGATCTCGTAGGAACTCGTTCTCGCGCTTGAAATTCCGTCATACCGCGCCTGTTCGTTACGCAAGCAAGACCCACCCTCTTTCCTCACTGTCAGCATCTTAGAAAAACCCAGTATCCTTGAAGCGACATTACACTCCATTTCGGAGCGCCTGATAGTACGTAGCCTAGGGACATGGGTGAGTGGCGAGAGTGAGAGTGCGTGGCAAGAGTGGAGAGTGTGTGGCGGAGTGAGAGAGTATAATACACTGCCAGCCAAGTCCGTATGCCACGCCCTATCAGGCGCTCCGAAATGAAGTGTACCTAGCGGAGTGCGTCAAAAATCAGAACATTACTAAAAAAGTTGATTGAAGAAAATAAGTGTATATACAGAGCGCCTCAATAGTACTGACCCCTTGACAAAGTGCAATTCTTATAAAAAGAAGATAATAACATGAATTTTGCCGGACCACTAGAATTTTGCCGGGTCACTAGATGAGGTTGTCTCTGTCCCATACATACTGCCAAAGAAAGCGACTGAGGAGCGTATGGCGTCGGACGCAGGTGCCTCAAGAGAAATCTTCCCCAGCTCTACCCAGTGTGGGCTTCCGAGAATCGATTAAGACGTAGGAAGTATTCAGTACTGGTTACCCAGTCCAAAACACTCAAAACGGAATTCCGAGAGGGCTAAGATTCAAGTTGTTTGCTGGTCATTGTTGCGAGGTGGCGAAGTCGTGGAGGCAGTTTTGAGACCACGGTTACCGTGATCACGCCTTGTGATCTAGAGCTACTTTCTGCTCGAAGTCATCAGATTGGGTCTAGGGTCAGGTGTCATCAAGAAACATATGTGCCTCGTGATGCCATCGTTGAACGGTTAAACCGGTTTTGCCGATTGTTTTCACTTGAGTATTTCTGAATTGTGGGATTTTGGTGCTCCAGGACCCAATACCTACGTTACTCCTCACAAGTCACCTGCGACACTCTGTGAATGGTTTTCCTTGCCTTTTTCGGCACGCCAGACGAAGGGCGATCCAATCGAATTCTGAGGGTAAATTATAATATGCTAGATATACAGTAGCGCTCAAAAGTATTCGGCCAAATGGTTTTTCACTTAGGTTTTTCACTTACAACCTTCTTGCGACTGGACCGATCTAAGAGAAATTTTAGTATGTTGTACTTGGAGATACTGCATACTTGATATATATTTTGGCGCTCAACGGTGCGAGTTAGTAGTTAAATGCAATTTTTTGTGTTTTTGGAGTACCATCCCTATGCCGTCCCGCTGTGCCGCTGTCATCAAAAGTCGCAATTTTTCTACAGAATATTGATATTCTCTAAGGCTTGCTCGTTCTGTTTTTGTAAAGAAATGCCGTTTTTCTTGACCAAGCCTTTTCCTTTTTTTGGGTGGTCTTGTAGTAAGTTCTTGTAAAAAACCATGAAGAGAGTGAAGCGGCACTCAAATAGAAGGAAATGTTGACAATAGGTTCAGGCACCACATATTAAAATTGTCAAATTTGATCAAGTAGAAAGAAATTATGACAAAAAAGTTTTGGACGAAGACTTTTGAGCGCTACTGTAGGTTATGATAGGACCATTTGTTGATCCGATGTACGACTGAAACTCATGTTGGTGCCTTTTTGCTTCCTAGTTTGATATGCTTTGTCAGGTGCTCAATACTTTTGTCACTCCAAAACAGCAGAGAAACATGAAAGTTTACTTGATCTTACATAAACAGTACTTTTCACAGGAGTGTATGAAAAAATTTCTGGAAGCGTTCCAAAGAAGTTTAGATTGTTCGCAGTTTGGAAGGCTGAGCCACTTGAAACACGGGAAAATCTGATGATTTCTGATCTCTGATCGGGGAACAAGCGGAGTATGAGAGTCAGCTGTTGCTAACGGAGAACCACAGTCAGGAACCAATACGTTAATAGTATTAATTAGTAAATTTAAAGGCACACCACGCGTCAATCAGATTAGGGTTTACCCTCATGGGGCAAGTAGGTCTTTGAATAACTGCTCACGCTGCACCTTTGTTGCGATGCAGGGTGCACCCTCGGTGTTGTGCCAGCTTGAACACAAGAGCCACGCTCACCCAACCAAGATACACCTGGTTTTAGACTAACCATTTCCTATGTGAAAGTTGCTTCAGCACCGAAATGGTTGTGTAGGGGGGGCATAGGGAGCGCGAGAAAGAAAGGGGGTTTTCGTGTTCCTATTTCTCGGTTTTCCCGCCGCTTTATTTCGTTCTTTCCTTACTGTTATACGGCTGACCACCCCTTTATATTCCACAACCTGTCAAGTTTACCTCTCCAGGTGCCTTTACGTATTGTGGTTTCCACTCGGCCCACATTTCCAAATGGCATCTTGGATCTCGGGGGCTTCGAAAGGATCAATCACGTCCTGAGAGACATGAGGCAAAGAACAGCAGAGCATAGTGAAAACATGTTTTGACATTTGTTCACTATGTAATTGGAGCCGCAAACACCCGAGGCTGCCCTTTTGCCGACCTTCAGTTCCAGCACTTAGAGCATTGAGCTGTTCCCCTGACCACAATTCAATGCATATGCTACCTTAATAATAATTTACTATTTCTTGGCTCAATTCCTTTACTTCTACAAATTGCTTTTTTCCATTTGCAGGGATTACAAGGATAGTAACGCTGTTTTAATAGTATAGTAGTATAGTAACGCTGAGTATATCATGAGCATTGGACGATCTCACTCTAAAAACCATTGTGGTTTGGGTCGAAAAGCAGTAGCACCAATCTCGATGTCCTTTAGGGAATCCATTCCTGATCCACGAGATCGCTGCTGAGAGGTGAGAATAGATGGTGAAAGGGAATGGGTAGGTGCAGGCTTTGCGACAGGTACACATGCGGTAGGAATAGAACTAACTGAGCCTCAGGATCAGGATGTGACATATTAGGCAAAAGCTTCGGTTTGACGGGACTCGAGCCCGCACTCTGCTTTCCGGGCATCTGTACTAATAATAAGCACATGTGACCGGAAAGCATGGAGCGCGGGTTCGAGTCCCGTCCGAGACCGAAGCTTCTACCCATAACTAAGCACTCTTGTGAAAACCTTCGCTTCGCGCGCGCGCGAGTAGCTAAAAAATCAATAACTTCAAAAATGAATACTCGAACGTTCGATCTTGTTGAGATTTAACTAGTAACTGCTGCATTGAAAAAATGTTCTGAAAGGCAAACTTCGCAGACGACCAGCTACGCAATCAACACCGCCTTTTTTGGCCAGTCATCCCTCAGGGATTCCCGTGAGTAGGTGAGGATAGACGCAATGCGAAGGACGGAATGGAAAAGGTAAGGTAGTAGTAGGTGTATTCGACGTCCGCTCTTCCATAAGTCGGTCACTTCATGAGGAGCCACTGGCCTTGCTTCGTCATTTCATTGAGGTACTGAAGGCTCCTGCTAAGTTCATACTTGTAATTTTGTGACATCCAGGGTTATGGATCCAGGGACGATTCGACAGGCTTTAAGGAGGGAGCAATGCTTGTCTACATCTGACTCCGGTGATTTTTCTCTATTCTAGCTCATCCTCCTGCGAGCGAGAGCTATCAAGCAATATTGATACGGATACTGCACAGCAAGTCTTTTTCCTACATTGGTCGCGTTACGGTATTGTCAAAGTTCATAACGAGGAACTTGACAAAGATGAGGCCTATTTTGGACACAATAAAGGGGCCCGCGAGGACATGATTATTAATTGTTTTTGTGGTGCACTATTCAGAGCCCACGTGATCGAATTCTGCAATTAGCGCGGATAATTCGACACTGAAGAGAAAATATAGAAATATTTATGGGTCTGTTTTTTAATTCTGGATTTGCTTCCTTCTCTAGTAAAAGTTTCTACAAAATGCATGCCATAAGCATAATTCAGAATAATTGCATCAAACATTTTTCTAGTTTGCTCTTTCTTTTCAAAAGAGATATTGCTTGGAGACCCTTGAACTCATGCGTCAGCAAAAGATGATAGATTAGTGATACGCGATAAGTGTGAGAACCATTGACAACTGTTCTCGGAATCCTTTTGGATTTTGCGCCTCCTGCCAGCAGTTTATGGCCGACTTCCGCTGTCAGATCGTCAAGCGAGTGAGCTCGGGATGGTACTGACATCAGCACGTGGGCAGTGGCATGTCGAGATCAGAAAAACGCAAACGAAGCAGCAGCAGTAAGATCAATTTACGTCACTGATGTGCTCGAAAATTTGGAAAGACGAGAAGTAGCTGAAATGAGAGGAAAAAGGATTCGTAAGAAGAAAGAAAATAAACGACGGTCGATCATCTGATTAGTACTATGTATCTGTAATGTGCCATGCAAGTACCTTCATTCAAAAGTTGTGACACCTGAAAGTGATGGTGCGTTTTTCTTTCCCCTAACACATCCAGTAACTTCGCGAACGAACTTTGCAAATGGAATATGAAGAAGGTCGCGAGAGATTCGATAAACTTACTATATCATACAAGTGGTACCAAAAGAGTCACTCTGCTCATGGTTCACATCCACAAAGCCTGTGTATGAAGCAGCAAAGCAAGGAAAGAAATAATAAAAGTAATGGGGTAAAATATCTTAGATGCTCTTCAAGCGTATGCAAGCTATGGCTCAATACCCTTTCCGTCAACAGCAGATGAAGCCGTCAGTCAGCGCCATCGCTTTTTAGAACACTTACGGCACCAGTATGCCTAAAATAGCCAAATTCTGCGGTAGCTTCCTCGTGTGCAGCTTTCTAGAGACTTTCGTTTTGGTTCTGGATAACCACTGAACTGTAGCTGTTCGAACAATTCTACTATGAGTTGCAGTGTCATTTCCCATGTCCCGAGCCCGTCTCTGATGAAGTTTCAATGGTAACGGTTCGTTCAGCAAATTGGAAGTAAAGAGTATTGAAATTTGGACAAAACAGAGTATTAAAGAGCAGTAACCATTATGAATCCCCATCTACCCAATGTAAACAGACTTTAGCAGGGTTGCGTGATAATGGATGTCAGATTTCAGCGGGTTAGAACGACGTACCATAGTGACTCGGTAAAAGCGGCTGTCATAGATTCTAGAATTCTGTGAAATGTGCCTTTCACGTTCGAACTAAAAACGTCCGGACAAAATTATGAAGTTCAGTAATGAATGTGGAAGAAGGAAAGTGACTCTTTTTGGCATCTCCAGTATAAAGATAGAACCTCTGCCACACTACTAGTATGTAGTCACCGCATTATCCCAGCCTAAGAAAAGGATCAAGGTTCCCTTTTTCAGGATTGGAAGACCAGTGATTCATATTTATTGGGTAGTCTAAAAAGTCTTTTCGTATTTTTAAATACCGCTTTTTCCCTCAAAACGGCTTTCCACAAAATTTCTTCTGTACATATATATGTAGTACAAGTCCACACGCATCTATAGGTATTGTTGTCTTCCATCTCCAGGATAACCCTTTTCGGCAAAATAAAAATATCAAAGGTCACCTCATTTTCAATTCCAATTTTTTTTCGAAGGTGATAATCCGATGGCGTTAGACAGGGAAAGGAAAAGGTGATAATCCGATGGAGCAAGATCAGGACTATAAGGCTGCAATTTCATCCAAGCTCGAGAATTTTTGGGCGAGGCAATTTTTCGGCAAGTTCTTCCCACTATTGAAAAAGTGACTCGGCAAAAAATTCTCGAGCTCGGATAAAAATTGCTGCCTTGCAGCTCTGATCTTGCTCCATCGGATTATCACCTTTTCCTTTCCCTTAACGCCATTCAAAGAAAAAAAATTGGAATTGAAAATGAAGTGACTTTTGATATTTTTATTTTGCCGAAAAGGGTTATCCGGGAGATGGAAGACAAAATACCTATAGATGCGTGTGGACTTGTACTACATGTATAGGTACAGAAGAGATTACTGGAAAGCAGTTTGGAGGGAAAAAGCGGTATTTGAAAATACGAAAGGACTTTTTAAACTACCCAATATTATAGGCTGACCACTAACAAACAACACAAGGCTTAAGAAATGGCTGTGTGGAGAAGGAGACAGCACGACGCTCACTTCTCGAAGAGGATAAGAAAACAATGACATCAGGGAAAATTCACGAGGCTATGAAGAGGCGGTCGATAAAGCGGAGAGTGCCGACCTACATAGTGCGATGGTGATTTTCGAATTTAGTGTCCCATTTCACAGCTGTTAACCAAAGCCGATCCACCGTGCATATTTTAGCACGGTTACATAAAACATTTCCAGTAAACTTGAACGTAAATAACTGGAATAACCTTTCCCTCAGTTCATCTTTTTCGTTATCAATCTTTTCCAGTAGCTTTGCACTACTACTTTAGTTATTGCCTCTAAGTGAGTGGCTTTGCAAACCAATAACAGAGACACAAAGGGGACGTTGAAAGCAAGACGAAATTGCGAGAAGGAAGTGAAAGGCAAAGAAAGTATTAGTTAGTTATTCAGAAAGTATTAATAAATGGAAAAGTATTATAGAAGGCTTATTAGCATTCAAATCTTTGTACAACTCGATTGATAGACGAATGAATGTAAGGTATACCCTGAGGGATTTTTCACGTCGTATTTCCATTCTTTGAAAAGAATTTCGATTAATGCACCAGCTACTTGTCGCTACGGTCAAAAAAGTTTCTGACACGTCAAAATAATAAAATTAAATTAGTAAAGTGTACAATTATCTAAGATGTTATTTGTGAAAATGATTAGATTTGATGGCAAAAACAACCTCTGGAAACCTGACGAACTGAGAAGTCCTAGAAAGAGCTAGTGCAAAAGGTGAAAATCATAAATCAGGCACAAAAATGGCAGGCGTCGAGTCACTGTGAAGGTGAGATTAACAGGCGTTGTTGAATGATGAATGATGACGCCGCCACGTGCCGAACTCGACAACGACGGATAATCGCGGAGCGGCGGCAAAAGAAAAAAGAAGAACGAAAACGACAGAAAGATGAATGACTTTTGTTTTTTGCGAGGACTTTGAACTTTTGAACCAATGAGCTCCACAGTTAAGTCTCCACAACCGCATCGGGAATCAATTTGGGAGGAGCTCATCTCAAAAGGTGCACGGCTTCCATTGGGTTCGTGCATTGTGTAATCATCCAAATCTATAATTTCATGCCAGCAAAACCTTCGGAATGCGCCATGCATTTCCCTTCCAAGGTTAGTGATAGTGAAGACAGCTGATTGGTCTCTATATGGTCTTCAGGCCAACTTATGAGGTGAAGTGCAATGCTTACTCATCACAATAAGTGCAATTACACGAAGGCATTATGCTCACGAGGGATAGCTGGCATGATATGCAGCTGTTCCGTGCAAAACATTTACCTCCTACTCTTTAAAGGAACCGTCCACTGAAACCCCATGATTCTAGTTTCTCATAAAGTCACTTTACTAGATACAACGAGAACAAAAGCACGATAAGAAGTATGAATTTTCTTTTATTTCAAAGCAACTGGAGGAAGGGCAACTCGTGTGAATTACCGCCACGTTTCTCGCCACAACACTTGAACAGCGGGCAGAGCGCAGTTCAAATTTCCACGCCTGATGGTTGATATGCTTCTCACTTTGGTTCCGTGACCACGTCACTGTCGACTCCTTGCTCCTCAGCTGTTTAGCCAAATACACGGACGCCCCACCCCATCGTCCGCACTACTTGGGGAGCTCTGTATCAATTGATTTCTTGTATTCCGCGTAAGAATTTCATGCTCCTACAAGTCAGAGATATAACATGAATACATAGGTAATGTTACCAAATGCAGCCAGTGGGAGGTGGTGTAATGACTTATGGCGCCGCTTACACTACCATTATTCCGAGTTCAAATCCCGGGTGCCCAAAGTAATAAGTTGTCAGCTAGAGGTCCATGAAATAGTATTAGATTTTCTAAGAAGATAAATACTCTGATTTGATCATCGGCTGCACACGTAGGTCACACCGTAGTCTAAATCACAACGAATGCTCACTTCTTTTTTCCAATAGAATAATGCGTGGTGCATGTTGGAATTGATAAAGGCTAGAATTTTTCTATGGAATAATTCTTTTTCTAATACGTTAATAACATGTTTGTAATAGTTTGTTTAGAAAAACCACTCGACTTAGCTTCATCTCTTTGTATTCACTTTTAGATTTCAAAGATTCTGTAGATTTTGGAAAAAACTGATGTTATTTGTTGTTTAATAACACCACATTATACATATGCGTAGATTTGTGAATATTTGCATTGTATAGTATATAAATATATTAGAAATATTACTTAAAATGGTTATTTAATTCTGAGTCGGGCTATCAAGTGCAACAACAAGTCCACTCATAGATAATTTCTAGAAGAATAACTCAATAAGAATATCAAAAGAAGATTTCAGATAAAAGGAGGAGGTTAGAGTGTATCGTAAAATAGAACGTTCATTCAGGCTTGGGGGAAGTGGAAGCTGAAATGGCTTCCAATCGCTCAGTTAAGCGAGGAGGAGTCCTCGAGAAAAGCACCTCAAGGCCAAAAAAGGAACGAAGCAAACAAATCAAGTCAACTGCCAATAGAACGATGTTTTTCCTGAGTTTCGAGTGGTTTGTCTGTTAAATGAGCCAGAAAAGGGGCACGTAGTACAAGTAGCGCCTTACTGAGAAAACAGTAAACAACTCACACATCGGAAACTCTTCAATCTGCCAGAAGTGGTCCAAAAATAGAAAAAAGGCTTTTTCGAATTTATAAATTTCTTTTATCCAACAACAATCAACCCCGAGGCAAAATGCTTGGAAACGATATAAGGATAAGTTTTCTGGCGTCCACCAATTTATTTGTTCGGTATAGGCCGCATATACGAATTCCGCTCAGAATCACAGGGGAGAGTGAGTATATTTGTGCTCACGTGACAGAACTTTCTTGGTGATTTCACGGACGGGTAAAAGCTGACCACCAAATCGCCTCTCATGAAAAAAAGAATACTTTGGTGACCTCAAAGTCTCAAAATGGCCCCATAACAAATACACGGTTTTAAGCTGGACAAATGCAGAAGAGCACGAGGAGCCAGGAAAACGCCGAAAAGATTGCTGCTGCACGACCACGCTTCTTGGGATTTCGGAAAAAACATTCGAGGAGGCGCGTTGATTTCACTTCAAGGCCCCATCCCATGCTAATCGCATCAACGCGAGCCGAGAAACATCTGCGACACGAAACGGAGCCGCGTGAATTTGACAAAACCTCGCATTGCTACAAATCGGTTATAGATCATTCCAGAAGAGCGAGATAACTCGTAGCAGCCTTTGAACGAATATGTAGAAGGAAGTCTTTCAATTTTTCAAGAGTATCCTCACTATATACAGTAGCGCTCAAAAGTCTTCGGCCAAATCTCATTTGTCATAACTGTTTTTCTACTTGACCAAATTTGACAAAAATTTAATATGTGGTTCCTGAACCTATTGTCAACATTTCTCTCTACTTGAGTGCCGCTTGACACTTTTCATGGTTTTTTACAAGAATTTACTACGAGACCACCCAAAAAAAGTAAAAGGCTTGGTCAAGAAAAATGGCTTTCTTTGCAAAAACAAAACGAGCAAGCCTCAGAGAACATTAATATATAGTAGAAAGACCACGACTTTTGATGACAGCGGCACAGCGGGACGGCATAGCGATGGCACTCCAAAAACAAAAAATTTCATATAACCGCGTAACCTATACCGTTGAGCGCCAAAATGGTATATTAAGTATGCAGTGTATCCAAGTACAACATACTAAAATTTCTCTTGGATCGATGCAGTTGCAAAAAAGTTACAAGTTGAAAACCCAAGTGAAAGACCATTTCGCCGAAGACTTTTGAGCGCTACTGTATACACACCTGCGCATTTACACCTTGAGAGATCATTTTATATCGACTCAGTTCCAAATGGTAAAAGGTAACCAAAAAGCTATACCATCGAGTCAATCCCACCACTGCCGTGAAAAGAGAGCTCCTAGTTCACTGATAAAAATTTCAAAATTCTCTTAAAATTTCTAGCCATGTAGAGGTGGAAGCAAAACATTGCTGATACGTTCCACAAATGCTGCCTCAAAGGACCCGAAATAGCACATAAAATCTTTCAAATGGCTTTTCAACAGGAACCCTTGTATCTCCTTATCAAAGAAAATGTCACTCAAACTGGAACAGAAAAAGTTTTTCCAGCTTCAGATTGCATGTTGTACAATAAGAGGCTCGATGTCATGTCTCCCTTCGAAGGTTCAAAACAATTTTTTTCTGTTTTCAAAGACAATGGAGCATTTTAAAATTTTGGTGCGGATTTTTATAAAACTCTACTTCATGTTTATAATTCAATAACGCACCATGTGAATACGTGTGGTTTTCAGCCGATGCACCAAAATCCACTTCCTAGTTCATGCAAAATGAAGAGGGGCACAACAACAAAAATGCTCCAGATGGTGTTTGAATGTTTTACACATGCCTTTGCATTAAAGGAAAGAGCTTCGGGGTAAGTGATTCACTTCTACCGCTCTCCGCTCTCAGGTGGTGCCTTGGATAATTCTGAAAAAGCTCGTGATTTCATAATTCTAGAAACACACACGCAAAAATTTCCTTAATGTATCACATTTCATTTCACCACATCCATCATCTTCTGTTATTCATCACATTCACAGAGTAACTATTTCCGAAAAGTTTTGGTGTATCTTCACCTCTGTGAGGAGAAACAAGGAACCAATTAAATATCGAGTAAATAATCCAGATAAACTATGGTAAGGATGTGCTGAGCAAAACTTGCTCAACTTTATTTCAGCCAACTTCCTTCAACAAAAATAATAATTTCTTTTTGAAGTCAAATACGAAAAAAGGCAAGTGCACAGAGGAATCCCGATGTCTTCCAAAAGAGTGAACTATCTTACAGTTGAGTAAATTAAATGAATTTGCGCCCGAAAGATCTATGACCGCGGCGCGGCCAAAAAAACGAGAGCTTTTAGCGCCTCACCGCCGGACGAGCGTGACGGATGTCCTGAAATTCGATGGCAAACAAAAATAAGAATCAGCGTGAGAAATGCAATCCCGGCCCTGGCTTTTCGTGTTCAAAAAGGGCACCTCCATTCGAAAGTGTAAAAAATGTTTTTTCTCGAATTCCTCCACGTATCCACCGGGTGATGAAGGGTTCCGAATTTTGTAGCACCGTATTTTTACAGCATAGGATGATGGATAGCATGCAACGGCGACGGTGCCTGTTTCCCGAAAAACTCCTTAAAATTTGGAAAGAAATTAAAAATTATAAATCAAACTACAACAATTCTGCAGTTCGAGCTCGGAAAAGATTGTAGCTCCGAAAAGAATAGGAAAGATTGTATTACTCCTTTGAATCACAACAATTCCGGGAACCGAAGAGCTCTTAGGTATAATTTATAAGAAAGTAGGGCAAAATTTGGTATTACACACTGGTTTCAGAAGCCACCAAATTGAGATAAGAACTGGATTTAAAAACTATTCAAGACCAAAGTTCTGTGGATAGAACAGCTTCACTTGGTCCATTCTATGATGCGAAGCACAGAATTATACATGAAGTTGATACGACTGAAAAGTAATGTTTACGACAAACAAGTTTTGAGATTACCACTGCAGCTCTGGCACTCCCTGTGGACGGGATTTCACTTCAGTGAAATCACTTTATTGTTTGGAAGGCGTCTTGCTTCTCACTCAGAGGACTTCAGGCCTTCTGTTGTACAAGGGATATAAAACAAATCTCAAGAATGTGGTAAAGCTGCTTCGATCATAAAGTTCCTCTTTCGCCCCACTCTCATTCTGTAAAGTGGAACGGTCGTTATAAAAAGAGAGGTCAGCGTACAGCTTCACCTCATTCCTGGTACACTGGCATCGTTAGACGAAGTAATATTTCGTTTTCTGAGGATGCGTCACGCAATTCACTTTCATTCAAAACTATAACTAAATAACTTTCGAATGTGATCAAATGGTGGACATCCATAGTATAGTGTGAGGTAGGTCGCCAACCGATGCTTTTGCTTTTCCCCCACTTAGGTAGAGTCTGATGACTGGTAACTAGTCAGGTATGACAGGCAAAGTGGTCCAGAAAAAGCTCCTTCAGGACTTTATCAATGAACTATTTTCATGGAAAAGGTACTACACATTCAAGCTTGGTTCTGAACGTATACAACTAAATATTATGAAAACGCGATCTATGGGGATTGAATTGATCCTCTAGCGTTCCCTTTTGTTGTCAAATTTTGAAGTGTAGTAGAGTAATTGAACTGCTAGTTCCTCAAAGGAATCGTCCACGGAAAAATGTGTTCTTCTGTTACCCATATGTTTATGTTGTATTTGCCCAATGTGGCCCTCATGCAAAGTTTCACGCGGCAATGAAGTGAATCCGACTGAGACACAACACCACAATGTCTCGGCCGCATGGGCGGGGCCTCCGGGCGAGTGCTCACCCCGTCGTCCGTCATTGACGGAGACGCACTGTAGGAACAGAAAAATAAGTAAACAGACCCACTATTCGTTCCCAACCGTGACGAACGACAGGACGGGGCTTTCACTCGGAGGCTCCGCCCACCTGGCCGAGAATTTCAGGAGCTGTATTTCATCCGAATTCTCTTTTTTGAGTGGAACTTTGTATGCGGTCCTTGTTCGGCAAATACAATATAAGTATATGGGCATCAAGGAAACCCATGTTTCCGTGGACGATTCCTTTAACATCGACTCATCGTTACCACTGGTTTAAATATTAGTAATCCTGAGCCCAGTACTAATCCCAGAGCCACATATTTCAGAGGACGACGATTCAGTTGAAAAGTTTGACCGGATAAGTAAATGAAATAATAACCGAGCGAAAGAATCACAGAGTCATGGGGGTTGCGGGGAGATGCAGTAGGACGAACATTCGAGCATTGCGCGTCATTGCACCACACACAACTAACCGCACTCAACACATCTTGGCTTCATCTCCAAAGCATGACATAGCAGGGATGGTTTTTCTTATGTACAGAGAGGGAGAATGTGACGAATCGGTTGCGTCTCCACACGGAATCTGTTCATGATGTGCTAAAGGAAATATAAGGAGCTTTTCTAAGGCAAACTTCTTGGCTGGCACCAGGAAAAACGGTCAAACGGTAATAGCAGGGTTCTGGGGTCCCACCAAAACCCAACTTCGATCATCGTTGCATTCACTGCTTCTTGTAACTTCCTCTGGCATATCAAGAACAGATTGCCTGCGCATTTTATTCGGGAAAGTACCTAGGTGCGATCTCGCCTGATACTGAGAGGCACACCCGACCATAAGTGTGTTCTTCTATAATACCCATGCGCTACCTAAGTGAACCCGCTCTGATCCCGTAGAGCTTGCCTCGGCTGCGTTAAAATGCGAATGAACCTTCCCGTCAAGCTCTGACACATACAATTTGTAAAGAGAAAACAATGCACAAGTGAAGTCAATTTGCCACTGATTCTCAAATTATAAATAAATGATTCTAATAACTAATATTAAATACATATAAGACTAATGTTCATATAAAAATACTGCATGGAGAATAGTGGCTTCCATGGCATAGCAGCTGGCTGGAGTAACACAATTGGTTCAGAGGGGCTATCCAAGGCCTTCGCGGTTGTTGTCACTTTTTCAGTAAGGTCGCCGCAGTTTACAACGGAAACGACTACGGCACTGTCGACCGCCAAGAATCAAGGAACTGCAGCGTTTGCTGCAGAAAGCGTCCTCGAGAAACAATCACGTTGTGCAGTTCCGTGGCTTATACGCTTTTTTGTCTTCCGGTCTTTGTTGCCATTGTATGGCTCCAGTTCGAACTTGTTGGATAGTGAAGGCTAGGAACGATAGGGACCAGTCTCTCCGGTTTTTGAGTTTAACTCTTATGTTCTTCAATGCTTCACGAAGTAACTTCTTTAACTTTCATTTTCTGCACGGGGCCAAATTACCGCACACGTCCTCTTTGTCATGAAAAAAGCCTCGACATCATCGTGACGGAAGCGGTTCTGGGCAATCAGGGTAATTCTATTCAGTGTATTCAGTAGAGCCCTCGTAAGCTTCACAGCAGCTACGTACAGGACAACACGGATTCTGCGCCGCAGTATTCAAGGCAATTGTGATCTGTCAGCTCAACACCATCTTCCCCAGGCTTTTTAATTACTGCTTTTCGCGCGCATAAATTATGCTGTGCGCTTAAGACTTGTAACAGCTATTCCTTTGCGCTTATGACTCCGAACATGGAAAATGTGAAGCGAATGGAAGGATGATTTTGAACCAGGTAAGACCAGTTATTATCGGCGCCCACAGGATACTACTTTGAAGTCATCAAGAAGAGTAACGACAAAGTGAGAACTGGGAACATATGTTTTTTGAAAGCAAATCTCCCATTTCAGGACAGGTGATGTGAGGCGAAGCTCGCAGCTCGCAGTGAGAAAGCACGGCTTGGAGTCTTGTCATGATCTTGCAGCACAGCGTGTCGTTTTGCATTTCATCAGCCAGGCCAGTTTCCGGCAAGGGCGGGACAATGTTCAATGTGCCGACTGATTTAGTCTCTCCGCCCGCCTGCATTCTGCCCCCTCCCGCTTAGAGACGCAAAGGGGGGCGAGAGAGAAAGGGGGTTTCTGGGTGAGGCTACTTACGCGAAAAAATCGGTTCGCGGCGTCGCACTCGCGGCGCCACCAGTCCGACTTGCCGAATCGATTGCCCTTGGGAGTCCGGCAGAGCGTGGCTGCGTCATCTCTGCATTTCCACCCATGCCACACTGCCTCCTGCATCTATGCCAGCCTGCCTCTTCCACCCATGCCAAACTGCCTCGCTTGAAGGCGGCCATGCCATGCCACTGGGCACTCGCACCCGCCGCGCCACTCGCCGCGGGCGGCCTCGCGGTTTTCTGGCGTAAGTAGCCTCATAGCCTCACCCAGGGTTTCTTCCTGTTTTTCGGTTTTTTGCCGTCTTATTTCGTTCGTTCTTTACTTTTACACTGGTGAGCACCCGTGCTTTCATATCGACAATGTGCCAAGTTACCCCTTCCGGTGCCTTTAAAGGGACAAGCTACTCTCTGATGCCTCATGCTCAACGCTACAGACACACCTGAATGCTTCAGCCGTACGAACAAGTAGCAAAATGATGAACAATTCTACTGATGGCAAACGTTCGAGCGATGTTTCTATTAGATCGTGTCCAAAAGGCTGTCAAAAAGATGAGCTTGGAGAATTCTCAAACGTGCGGGCGACAAACCGAATTTGAGCGGCCGTACACTATGGAATACCAGAGACATATTCACTAGGGTATGCACCGATGGTCAGTTAGCCCGCACACATCATGCAATTTGATGATGACCGCTTCCTTGATGCATTTACTATATGGACTATTTGGAAGCCACACTAGCAGTGAGCGATTCCTTTCAGGAAACTGTTAATGCTCTTCGTTCAATCAAAAAAACTATGTGCAAAAAGTTCTCTCTATAAATCTGATAACATGTCTGTATTGAAGCGTGAGGGAAACCTCGGCAATAAACCGTGAAAAATACTTCAGAGTAACATATGTGATAGTGGAGACACAACAATACCTTTCAGAATTAGTGGGCACGATAATGTGGCCGATCTTACGTGTTGGAAACGAAATCACATATTTTATTTTGTGCAGCAGCTTAACAAGAAGAGTCAAAGTGGCCTGAGCAATGGAGCCCGTTCACCAACCCGCTTGTTTTCATAGGCTTGATTTGTGCTGCAGCATCGCCGGAGTATCGATGAGGGCCATATGGACCTGTGAGACGCGGCGGTCATATGCAGAACGTGAAGAGCTTGTTTGCGGGTGGGTTCAACTCACCAAGAGATGACCTGTCTTGGGACTTATTATGTCTACGGTGCGCCTCACACCGTCACTGCGCCACAAACCGTTTTTATAGACCCCAGACTTCACTTACATGAACATCTTGTTCGTAACGGAAGAGCTAATCTACTACACTCTGCATTGCATTCGAAGCGCATTCCATCCCTTCTGTTGTGCACTTCCTTGCAAATTTAACTTTCCCTTTGTCGATATTAATGATAATGTTTTCGAAAGCAGCAAAGGGAAAGTTTGAAAATCCCAATAAAATTACCATTTTTACCATTTTCATTGCAAGACGTGACACTCTAGAGCGAAAACTGGGGCACTCGGACGACGGGTTAGACGAGCAGAAACGATGGGAAACGAGGCGTAAGGAGCACATTTTACTGGTCAAGTTTAGGGCGCTGATTGCTTTTCCAGAGATGCTGACACTTGCTCTGACTTTTGGCCTGATTCGCAGCCGAAGAAAAGGGTGTAGTGTCTACTACTGCAAAGCAGTGTATGGTGCTATCACAAGGGCACATACATCTCATAAGAGTTGCAGACCTCTGAGCACGAGCATCTATGAGGAATCCCTGAAGGGTCAATCTGTTTTCTCAAGCTCAATCTATTGCTTTCTAAACCCTATGCACAAGATAAAGGGATTTCTTTCTCCTCCTAAGTTGAGGTAAAAATAGTGCCTATGGTAGGATGCCCCCTCCTCATCGCGATAGCACCCATTGTTCATACCCTCTAATGAGTCTGCTGCACTCGTAATTTTGTAGTTTATGAATGCAGCAGTAATTGAATGTATGATTAGTACATCATAAAATTAAGCTTAACGCAGAAAAAGAGCACTTCCAATTGATGAAGCAGTGATGGCAAGGGGAGAGCTCAGCGACGACGCAGAAAAAAAAGATGTAAAAAAGCGAGTGCAAGTGACAAAGCGCCGCGCAGCACAGCTGATCACTGATTTCCCTCGAGACCAAAGCGCAACACAATGCGAACTAATTAATAACTATTGAAGTTGTCACGAAGCATTCTTTGCAGTTCGTCGCCCTTCCCACGCACTCTGAGAGATGACTTTGGACCTTGGCTCTCACTATTTTTAATGTACATATGCTCGGAAATTGTGGTTTTCTTCTTACCTATTGCTCATGATTGGGGTGAGTGCGTAGAGTTCGATGAGACCATGAGGGACACATCTCCGGGTTCGGCAGATTAAGGAATGATTGTAGAATACGTTTAGGGGTGCTCAGTAGTGCAACAGTAGAGAGAAGACGTAATAAAACCGTGAAGATCCCGGAGATCCCTCTTTTCACTTATTCCCTTCGGGCCCCTCTGCGTCACCAGCCGGGTCAGACTGCAGACGGTCGAGAGGCCGGATCAGCCTCCCACGAACTTTGTCCCGCCATCGCCGGCGATTCGCCTGGCTGATGAGCTGCGGAGCGATACGCCGTACTGTGGTATCGTGATAAGAGCCCAAGCCGCGCTTTCTCAATGCGAGTTTCGCCACACACCACCTTTACTGAAAGGGAAAGTTTGTTTCAGAGAACATTTACTAACAGATCTTACCTTCTCTTTACACCTCTCGGTGCCTTCAAGTTGGAACAAATGTCTCAAAACCATGTAAATATAAAAAATAGTTAGATAATCATTCTAGTGCCTATGAAGGGCACTAGAGCAATGGCGGCCTCGCACACCACATATCTACCGATGAGCTCCTCACCAGCGGTGTCTTCTTACTAGTGGTCTGCACCATGCTCGCTCCAGTACCTGTCAGAAGTCCATCTACGCGCCCAGCGCTCAGTTGCTTTTTGATGGGAATTTGCTGTTTCGACAAAAGGACATCGTCAGAGTATTCCGATGAGATTAAGAAAGAACATGCTGTACAGGGCCTCGATTGGAATCGTTGGAGATCTGTACCGACCGTAGAACATAGGATCAAGAAAGACAATCTGATGAGACAACAACGCTAAGCCAAATAAAGAAATAAGTCGTCATTGACACTCATCTGGACAGCTCGCACTTCTTTTGAATTCGTGAATGAAAGAGAAAAGGACAAGAATGCTAAGCAAGGCACAAAAGTTTCGGCCACCAACAGGACTCGGACCCGCAATTAGGTTTCCGCACGCCGTGCCCATTTTTCACACTACCGCAACACCACACTCCTTTCATTTCCTTTATGATGTCTTTACATAATCATATGTAAGTAACCGAAAAGCATTAGTGCGGATCGAGCCCTCTTCGATGTTGCGCTTTGCTTGTAGTCCAGTATTCTTGGACATCATTCACATCGCGGATCGCTGCAAAAAAAGCGACCACCATGAAGAGGCCAACTATGATGAAGAGAAGGTCTTTAGTAAATTTCAGCGCATGCTGTGCCGCTGCATGAAGCTTCGAATCGGGGACCTTCTCATAAGTAAGTATGTCAAATGAAAAAAGTAAAGAATGAAAACGAATAGCGACAAATGGAGTAAACGACTGAAACTGACTACTGAAGTACCTGTAGTGACAACAAGAGTCAGCCACGCTGCAGCTTTCTAAGATCAGAATGTATGCAGACGATCGCACTTTGAGAGCATTCTCGAAAACATTCACAAAGCAAGGTTAAAAGAGAAAAAAGATGCTTTAAAATTGATGAAAATGGACTATACAACACGAGCAAGTTCGCGTTCCCGACAGAAAAGACCTCGGGCGTAGGTACTCACAAAAAGAAATTGGCGCGCTAGCGGTTTTTTCTAATAAAAATCATGTTTCTAGGTAACAGCTAAGTGTTCATTAATGCCCATGTCAATAATCTGCACAGATTGGCGTTCGAAAAAGTGGTATGATTATTGCAGAAAAAATGTTCAGCAGATAGGCTGAACATGCATAGCTGAGCCGAAAATAATGAACCATAGAGTTACGTGGAAAAACGCTGGGAATACGAGACAGCTATGTGAGCATTCAGCGATATGATAGGTAAGTATGACCAGAACTATAGAGTAGAGCTGTATTTTAGAGCAAAATGAAACAGAAGAAATTTGAAAAAAGAAATATTCAAAGAAGCGCCACTATAGGATTCGATTCACTTTTTAATTGCTGATATGTAGAGTCCAGAACCGGGAAAAAACTTTCATCACTATTTGATGAAAGGATGAAAGGATAAAACTTTTAGCGTTAATCAGTCCTTTCTGTGGGATGATATAGTACAGATCCAGTTCAAATTGCATTCAACAGCCACTGCTGCTCTGAATTAAACAAGGATGTATGCACGGCGTAACCCATTAGGGAGTGGGTTTGATTTGAGGGCTCAGCTCAAGATAATGTGAGCATCTTGGACCCATCCGCGAATAGGTTGCCCCTTACTCAACCGCAAAGTGTGCGCCATCATCATGGCGCGAGGGTGAGTACCCGTGAATGCGATGGCGGCCACCGTCTCAAGATGGCACACTCCCATCTACTATTTACCAGCAGGGCAGCGGGTGCCCTTACGTGTATCCAGGCCCGGTATCGACTGGACAAGGACGGATATGAAAAATCCCCATTGTAACAACAATTTCATCAGATGATATTATCACGTAAAATTCGCAGAATTGCTTGCCTTTAGGTTGCGAACTCCTTGAAGCCAAAGACCAGGAACTTCTTAATTCAAGAATTTTCGGATCCTCCGTGGTTTTTTCTTCATATTTCTGTTATTCAGCACACACAGAGTTTCAGAGCTCAACGAGGCACGAAAATTATCGTACATATGTACATAAGCTGTGCCTCAACTCATTCTTTTACATATTCGAACGAAATCGAAATTTAGCATTTGCAGCAATTAAAGCATATTATGTCAAGTGTTGTACTCTACAAATCGGTGAATTAATATCTTAAAAATCACTATTGATGTAAAAAAACCAAACAAATGTAAAGTGATAGCACAAAGTCAGACCGAGATGTCAATTTCAAACCCTCGATTTGTAGGAAATGGCTTGCCCATAAAATGAGAGACAGACGTGCGCGGGAAGTGAAACCGTTCCAAGACCCATTGTATAGGACGGACAGCTCAAACCACTTGAGGCAGCTAAGTGAGAACAGCAGTTCTTCATTAACTCTTGTTCTCTTGAGGCCAATGCAGCTAGGCTTGCAGTGCAACCATATCTGAAAGAAAAGCATGTCAATGGGCACAAAGGAAGTTTTTGAGTGGAAAGACTCGGGAAAAGATAAGCCGTAAAAGCGCGAGCTCATTCAAGTGGACGGAATGGCACAAATGAAAAGAGCTCCTGCTGGGAAAAGAAAAACATTGGAAAGCGTTCAGATACGAATTGCAAATCCTTGAGGCTCTAACAGGGAAAGCAAGGATGTTTAAATGAATGTAAAATATCAATCAGAAGACAGACTTGAACCCGATTATCACACTACCGATCCTCCTGCATATTCCTCAGCTTTTTAATGAAATACTTATGTTTTCATGTACATGTAATATCTTTATAGGTACAATGTGAGTGCTGATGAGGTGATAGATATCATCCCATCAGGAACCTGATGAACGGTGCATAGCATCTTTGTAATGTAATGGATTAGCACATATGGCCCGGAAACATGGGCTGTGGGTTTGAGTCCAGTCCAAGACTGAAGGATTTGCACTCAACCCATCGTCATCTTTCTTGTAACAACTTTCGTATGCGGAGTGGGGCAAATATCAGCAGTGAACGAAAGTGAAAAGAGAAGTCTTCGAAAAAGGAAATGAGGAGTGCCTAAGTGATGTTTATCGATCAAGATACATAGTTGAAGTAACGTAGGCAACAGCGGAATAGCTTAATAAAATCACAGCAAACAAGTAAGAAGCACATGGAAAACAAATGAAGTCAATGAATATATTTGAAGAAAAAAAAAGCTTGGGAAAGAAAACCAAATGGCTTTGAATTGGTCTCCCCATAATACAAATGATACAATATCATTATTCCTATGATTCCCAGTTAGTCGAATTGTGCTAGGAAGAACTTTTTTGATATATTTGATAAGACGAAGTAGTTCAGCGGTGCTTACAAGACTCAAAGACACATTCCGATAGGCTCGCCGGATTGTCGCACTTAAACATGAAACGAGCGATACTGAGTGGCTCTCCAGGTGAGGACGAAGTAAACAAAATTCCATTGAAACATAAGGGTTTTCAGGACGAAAGTAGGTGCCGAAGATAGATGATGAAGACAAAAGAGAGGCGAGAGACACCGACACAGATGGGAAGCATGTCGAGTGATGGGCGGGGCCAAGCTCTTTTCACCAAATTCGGCAAGCTTGGGCGCCCGTGTCATTCACGTTCGAGTCGCGAAAAAGGCACATCCTCTATAGGTCAAACCGCGTCATTCACACACGAAATGAATTATTGCTCCATGGTTTCATCTCGGAATACACGTTTAAAGGCACATTCCACAGTAACCACGTAAGTGGACTTACCCCCTTGGCGGAGTAGATCCTTGAATATCTATCCAGGCTGCACCTTTTTCGCGCTGCCACGGTGCTACACCTGCTCGAACCCACTCCGACGCCACCAATTTGTTCAGTTGGCCAATAAGGGAGCTCAAGTGGGTGGATCCAGCCAAGTGAAGCGCTGTGATGGCGCACTGCGGCGGCGCGAGAAAGTCGGTGCCTAAATAACTACCCAAAGAACTACCGCCCCAAAAGGGTAGCTACCTATATGGTTAACGTGGAGTGTGCCTTTAAGCCAACCTGAATCCATGGTGGAAATGTGGAAGCTGGGGTGTCCATCACAGTAGCGAAGAGGAAGTCAAGGAATTGGAACAGCTCCGAGTTCTAGTGCCAGCCGTTCTTGTGGGGACATTTTCAGTTCTCACCTTCTTCTCCCGTGTTTTGTATCCACCGGGATTTCAAAGCGTTGATTTGCGAAAATCTACTTTTCTCCGGTCCTCACTCCAAAAGACTACTCTTCGAGCTAACACATACGATATAGACACATACAAAAGTACCCTCGGGAGAGGTGCGTTGGTAGACTTGCTAAACACAGGTTCTATGAAGGTGGCGTATGACTCACTCTTCGACGCGTACCACCTCGACGAAAATGTGTACCAAATGACTCAAATCTATCGTAACTCAGTCAACAATACAAAATTTGAAACAATTCAAGGTGTTGAAGTACTGAGGAACTACTGTTGTTACTGAAGAAAGAGTGGATAGTGCGGGCCGTCAAAGAAGAGTAATTCCATTCATTCGAAGACATCTTATTGCCTTGTCACTCAATTTCATCTTTAGGCTCGGAGGTATAAACAGTAGACAAGAAAAATGCGATGAGAGACAACGAAAGGGATAATCTCGGTCGAATGTGAAACATGGAACTCGAGACGCTTAATAGTGCTACAGCAGAAATCTATATAGAAGGGCTAAGTACGCGAGAAACGAGACAGTCTCAGTCCTTTCCTCTTGCCCTCTCTACATCACTAGCTGCTTATGGCAGATGCAGACGGCGAGGGGTAATGCCAGCCAGTCACGAACGTTGTCCAGACGTGGCAGCATATAAACAAGCTGCAGCTCGAGTTGAAGAGACTCGCGAGAAAGAGTGCTATGAGCACTTTTTCACCACTTATTTCGCCACAACTATTTTTTTCAAAACTTTCGCTTTTGCCTTTCGCTGGCGCCTTTGAGTAGGTCGAATTGGCGCAAGCACGGTTTTCGGACCGAATTTCACCCATGTCAATGGAATCTATTGTCACAAGATTTCTAATGAAAATTGAATGCTTGGCTTAGCTCGAGGAATTCTATCAAAACCAACTCAAACGTTAGAATCGAAAATCAATCAACGCGATGTTACTGGTAGCTGCATTAAGCCACAACAGCTGAAACTGCGCATCGATGAATGCCCCATTTTATTTTGGGTAGTCTAAAAAGTCTTTTCGTATTTTTAAATATCGTTTTTCCCCTCCAAACTGCTTTCCAGCAATCTCTTCTGTACATACACATGTAGTACAAGTCCACACGCATCTACAGGTATTATTGTCTTCCATCTCCCGGATAACCTTTTTCGACAAAATAAACATATCAAAGGTTAACCTCATTTTCAATAAAAAAATTTTCTTTGAATGGCGTTAGACAGGGAAAGCAAAAGGTGATAATTCGATGGAGCAAGATCAGGGCTACAAGGTGGATGGGTCAGCAATTTTTATTCAAGCTCGAGAATTTTTTGGCGAGGCAATTTTTAGGCAAGTCTTCACACTATTGAAAAAGTGACTCGCCAAAAAATTCTCGAGCTTGGATAAAAATTGCTGACCCATCCACCTTGTAGCCTTGATCTTGCTCCATCGAATTATCACCTTTTACTTTCCCTGTCTAACGCCATTCAAAGGAAATTTTTGTATTGAAAATGAGGTTAACCTTTGATATGTTTATTTTGCCGAAAAAGGTTATCCGGGAGTTGGAAGGCAATAGTACCTATAGATGGGTGGACTTGTACTACATGTGTATGTACAGAAGAGATTGCTGGAAAGCAGTTTGGAGGGAAAAAGCGGTATTTAAAAATACGAGAAGACTTTTTAGACTAAATATTTTCCGGGACTAGAAAATTGAGAGCATCCTCACCTAAGGCAGAGAGAACTACGAGGTGATCCATAATATTTTCTGCGAGCTGTGCGCTACACCTTGTTTCCTTGGGATTAGTTGAGATTTTCAGGGTTCCGCATATAAGTGATCACTACAATGTCTCCCGTATATATGTAGCAACCAAATTCCATCCCATTACTCTCTTCGCAGTAGAACCCTGCTTAGGTGCTGTTCTATCTCTTAACCGTTATCCCTTCAATGAACATCGCCCATGTCAGAAGTTTAGAATCTTCTCCTATATACTGTGCTGAAATAAGAGTGAGAGAAGATACTTGGAATCCTCAGAGACATCACAAACCGAAAAACTATATTCCAAGGTATAACACGCCTCGCAGCAGAAAAGCACTCGGATGGTGATTAGAGCAAAAAGTGCGCGAAACAAATATATAATATGTCTCTCTGACTCTGTCGAATGATGGTTTCAGCGTAGTTTGCGCAAAAACACTGGCAATTACATTGTTTGCTGCCCGCCCATTAATCCACTCCCCAGTCACTGCACGGCAAACCCCAGCTGAGGAGGCGGACTGGGATAAAAAAGGCGGCAGAGGTCAAGATGGAAGAGCGCTCCACAGCTCAGGGGTGAGCTCTTTGCCCGAAATTCCACCGAAGAAAGTCCGCCTAGGGCTTCAGTTTTCATGTGAATAGATCACTTTAGCAATTTCTCACTATTCGCATAATCCCTATCGCTGTCTTTCAAGAAGGTTAAACCGTGAAGACCGTGCTGTATTCTTCACCTTGTACCACAACGCTATCGCTTACTCATTCTAATACCATTCACTGATGTGAAAACCTCGTAATGCGTTGAGCTCGCTAGAGACATGATAATATCTGCAAAGATATGCCCGATGCTTTAAATCATAAAAGTGATCAATTTGTTTGACAAATTGTCAACTCAAATCACTACCAATGAACCGTAAGGACGCGAAAACCTCCTGTGAACTCCATCCTACGGGAGTAAAAATAAAGGTTCAAAAATCATAACCTGATTTTTGCTTGCTTGCTTTTTGCTTGCTCCGGCTGGGGACACGCACGGTAATTGACTTGATTCAAATCAAGATTACCATGAAGCACCATGATTAAACCTAACGCGGTAGGATAGAATGAATGATTTATTTATTACATGTACAAGGTGTACATGAAAGATGCTTCATTCGGAGCGAAATCGCCTGGCCATGTCTGGGACATTGGTGCCTAATGCATTGGAGTATGTATTTATGAATGAGCGGCTCAGAAAACATGGCCGTCTAGAAAGATTTATAAAAATGTAGTAAACAGAAATGAGCATATGTCTTAAATGTGAAATTTGATGTTCCGAAACTGAGAAGCGTCTTCATGCGCCTAGAAAATGAGGTTAATCTGATCTGGTTTATTGAGTCAGTGTTCGAGTTTGTATCAGTGCCTCACCGTTAAGTGAAGTTAATGGCTCTCGTGCATCCGGTTTCTATACCACGAATGTGAGGGAACAAATCATGCTCATTATGAGAAGCAGGAAGAGATTGGAAATAGAGTAACTAGGATTCATAGCAGAGCAAAGCTTGTGGGGGTGATGCGCATCATTTGAGACATTATCTTCTTGCAGCAGGATATGAATTTCTATGGATCGTGAAACTCATCGGTATTAAGGTTTCTTTTAGAGGTGATTTTGGTCGATTATGAATTATGAAACTCGCGAAATAATGCAGCAGTTGAGAAAGAGCGAAATGAAACGGTCAGCGGCGAAGCCAACCAGCCGTTAACATTGCCCTGCCCTCCACAGTTACTCGACTGATCTAAACTGTACGACAAAAAAGCAACCAAACCAGGGGCTATCAAAATTGAACGCTCGTGTTCTTTCACAGGTGATTCACTCAGTACTTGCCATCTCATTTACAGAAAACATGTTTTTCCAGTTCTGATTTCCTTTATTATCTCTAATTCGCTCAGGTACAGAGTGTACTTTCGACCCTTCGGGTGCACAAGTGCCTTGGTGTTCGTGCTGGAGACTCGCTTGAATGGCAAGCGCAAGTGAAATCAAAAATTGCAATAGTAGTTATTTTGAGGGAAGGTAATCATCCTTGAGGAGTTACATTGACCCGATATCCACGGGTGGGGGTCTTTAGTCAGGAGTGATATCCACTGGTTGCCCATAGGCATCTGCCGCTGTCTGACTATAGAGTATGACTATAGAGTATAAGGTTTGCTGCGAAGCCATCACCCAATGTAAAAGCCAAAAAGACTGAGGAACTCTGCCCCTGACATGAGTAGACCTTCAACTAAGCACAATGAGACGGCGCAAATCAGATCCTATACCTTTTGGGCACAAAAAACGAGAAGCTGACATTTTAGACATAGAAATTTTTTGGAAGCTGTTTAAAGGCAACAGTAATGATAATAGCTAATAATGGCCAAAATATTAATGCTTTTTGATCCCTACCTACTCTTCTGAGAGTGTTGTTGTGCAGTGACATGTCGAGCGCACTTCCACTCTCATGGTGCGGGGATCAAATCACGCATTAACACCCGCCCAGGCTAACCAAGCCTTCCATTTCGGAGCAGGTGGACTAGCGCCAGATTCTGCTGGAAGGGTATAGGCGCAGACTCGTACTCTGGCTAGCCCCGCAAGTCCTTTGGCAAGCCAAATGCATTCATGGCCACCATGATTTCGAATAGAACCAGACAAAGGACTGATTGAAGCCAAAAACTATTTTTCCTATGTTGGCTTCTTACAGATTCATAGGCTTTGACGTAACCATGTCCTTAGGATTTCACAAGTAAACAAATTATCAACAACAAAATAAGAAAATGAGGATAATACTGACAACAGTTATACGACTCAATTGAGGTACGTCGTAGCTACTCGAAATGATGGTCACATGCCTGCTTGCAATGTCTTGTGGAATGACGGCGTCAGCGAAAGTAGGAAGGTGTATAATTCAGTCCAAACGTTCTTCAAGGCTGCCTTCAGCGTTTTATGCAGTTTTACACAAGCTTCCGCTTTCAGATATGACCAGCCTCTCCGTCACGCTGGGATCACGAAATTAAGTGCTGATCCTTGGCGATTAGGTTGCGAAAGTTTCTCCTGGAAAGTTCTAGAAGAAGGCTTTGTCTTGTGTGCTTAAATTTCGTCCTGTTTAAACGTCATCCTTTGTTTCCAAAGGGCAAACAGCTCCGAAGAGAGGCGCTCTTTCAGCGCACCTTCAAAAGATAACAATGAAAGGCTTGTTGCCCAATTATGTCCTGCAGAGCTTGAGGTGTTGTATGAAAAAAGACTTCGATGAATTTTAGTTCAAGATACAAACAAGCAACAACCTATTCATGGAGAAGAGGGAAGATATAGCCGAACATAAAAAGAAGCGAAGGGTGAGGAACTAGAAAGGTGCAAAGGCTTTTGGCGTAGAACCACACTGGGCACTTCAAGGCCAAGAACCTCCCACTGACAGCCTTTGCAGAAAGCTGAAAAGGGAAATCGGGAAAGAGCCTGCTAACGTAGCTAACCCTACATTCATGAGGGGAAAAAACTGCGCCGACCACCGCTAGCCCTTGATGAAACCGGAACTGTATACCCTTTCATTGCGAAATGGCGCAACGGTGGTGTTGCGAAGAGTCATTGAATCATATAGCAAGTATCCTACGCTTGGGGCGCCAACACCACTAAGGGTGGTACAAAAATCATACAAACCTTTTATAGAGAATAGTAGGTGCGGCTGAACCGGAAGGACAAATAGAATGACACTAGCAAAAGACCAATTTCTTGAAGGAAGTTCGTCACCTATTGTGGTTCTGTCATATGCTGAAACACATGCGGAACTGTAGATGTATTCTCATCCACCAGTACAAAAACTCTTCGGAGCGTGAAATTCCAGCGTATGAAGGCGATTCAGAAGCTCATGCAGTGTGAGATGCAACAAATGTGAGTAATGTGAGAGAACACCGTAAACACCGTAATCAAGGAAAAGATGACGGTGAAGGCAGCGAGCACGGTGATTTACGGCTTGATTATCGAGGAAGTAGCTGTATGAGCAGCTTTATCACTGCACGCTATAACTCAAGCACTTAGAATGTGAAAGCACTGTTTTATTGAAATAACAACGCCGCAGGCCAACCGGCGCCTTTAAGGGTAAGCTCCACCCCCAAGTGAGCGTGTCAGGTATTGCGTATGACCGTTACGTGAAGCAGTTGGCGTGGCTCCGACGATACGCCTATAGCGTAGTACACCGGAAAGCACATCTAACGTTCACCAACGTACACAATAAGTCTTATTTGCATTTTTGCGATAAGCTTTGTAAACGTTTTCAAGAGGAGTCATCAAAGCAATACAGGATGCGTAATAAATACTGTTACTCGGTAAAAGCCAAATATCTCTAGCAACAGCACAGATGGGGTGTATGTCGTTAGGACAGAGAATCCGCGCGGTCGCGTGCGGCGTGCGACGACCGCGCACGAGTTGTCCATTTTCGGTTGGGAACGCATTTGCGCCAGAGCTACAGTGACATAGGAAAGCGCGAAAGGGGAAGAGTGAATTGAAAAAACCTAGTACCCGCCGTACTCTGCAGCAAGTGTCATTTGCACAGCCAACGATGACGACTTTGTTTCCGTTCAGACGTCATGAAAATCATTATTTCCAGGCCTCATTACAATGTTGGTGTGCAAAAACAGTCCATCTTCTGCCCCAAAAATGTCGTCATTCGCTATCAACAAAAAGTCTCATCAAAATTACGTAACTTCATTATCCACTGCAACCAACCACGTCATTATAGAGGTGTCGCATTCAGACAGTTCAGGCTGGACTTCTTGAAGACCACAAAATACTTTGTAGTAGTGCACTCAATTCATGCACTCAAGTGTATATTTTACCTAAGCCTTACTTTAGAAATATAGGAGCTTCCCCCAAACTAAGGCTTAGGCTAAAGACCTAGGTAAAAATAGCGACGAACGCCAAGCTCAGTCTAGTGGCTTTCCGCCACAACTACATTAGCACACAAAAGTATTAGGATACGAAAAAAATATAATTAGATCATGATAAGGATAAACGGCTACTTCTACATTGAAGCAAAAGGCAGAAATGGGCGACTCGTGTGTGCACGTCGCGGCGCGACGCCGTACTGTGACTTTTCTGTCCTAGCGACACCCGCGTAGGTGTTAGCGGTTCCAGTTGATGACAGGACGAAGGTGAGGTGCGTGCTATTAGGGCGAAAATTTGCGTTGCGGCATCCGGCATGCGACGCGATGGTGGGAACTGAGCGCGCTCTATTGGATGGGTCCTCAAGCAGTATTGGTGCTATGCCTTATTCTAAGCGCAATCGCTTCAGGACTCAACAACTACGCCGCCCTATCTCGCTCCATTTTGTCGTGCATCAAGCGTTTTCTGTCTAAATGACACACACGCAGGTAGTGGATGTCGAGTTTTACCCACTCCCGTCGGAAGGCAGCCTTGACGGGCTCAAAACTTCGATGAGGTGTTGCGCAGGCTTTCTCTTCCAGAATCGTTATCAACATGTCCAAAACGGGTAGTCGAGATAATTGAGATTGAGAAAGGAGCTTCTGGTTCGGGAAGATGGTACTCATGTCCTCGTTCGTCCTGTTATCGACTCCTACCCCAAGCCCCATCCAAAAACATTTTTTATCGGCGAAATCGAGGAGGTCGAATCGAAAAGTAATGATGATATATGTTCAGAATCATTATCAATATTGCAATCCAGTTTTCTTTTCTTTGGTTGCGCTCTTGCGAGAGATATGGTTTTTTTTACCATAACGATATTCACTGCACACTATCTAGAGCGCCCAGTCGTCCTCCAGAAAATCGTCCATCCACCTCTTACACAAATCTAGCGTTTAGCATTACCTTACTGAAATATCTATATTTTATGAAGGGATTCCGAAGAAGTGCGAGCGGACACTTTTTATTATACATCATTCTCTGATCACTATTTACATTTATTCACATACACTAGTTCATCCGCTCCAGTAATTTGCCCTTTTTTCGTGGAAATCTGGCACCAACGGCATCGCAACGTAAACACACACAAGCATATAAAGGAGTGCCAAAGAGGAATGAGCGATATAGCATTACAAAAAGGAATGGAGGAGGAAGCACAATTTTGCCAGGGTCAACAGTAGACGGAGAAAATTCGCACAAGGAACCCATTTCCCAGTCGGCCGGGATAGAGGAAAGGGGCCTGGAGGGAAAGCGAAGAAGGACGGAAGCAAAAATGGGGTGCCGGGACTTGTTTTTGTGCGGATTTCCACATAGGGCTCCTAGTCCCACTATTCTCGCTTGCTTTGACGTAGTCGACGGCAAAGGAAAGAAAAAAGAACACCCCCAGTATAGAAGTCTGGAGACAGCTTGTGACGGGAGCGGCTTCCAGAGGTCCCTATTTTGTGTTATTTCTCACTTCATAGCTATATCTTCAGCTTTAACTAGACAATCATAAGGCAGCCACTTTCCCAATAAGGTCCTACTGGCGAAATCGAGTTAGAAAATGACCGCTTTCTATTCTCAGCATCGCCCTTTCTAACTGTCTTTAGCATAAGATTTAAGTTTCCGACGTGATGGGATGCACTATGGGATGTGTTCTTATGCCACACAGAGCTGTGGCAAGTGAATGCGACTTGGCCTGTACAATGATGACTTGCCGGGGCCATCCGATGTACAGTCAGCTCTTTTATCCTACCAGACGGGTCAATTCGCCTATCCCGGAGGGATGAAAGGTTTAGTTCGTCGGCGGACATGGATGCGGAATTTGTTCCCCGCACCGTGCGACTAGTATTTCGCATCGTTTAACACCACACCACCTTCACCCATTTGTCCTTTCGAATATAAGAAACAAAAAATTGGGTTCATTAAAAAAACAACAAGCACCGAAAGGGAGGAGAAAATAGAGGCATACGGGAAGTGTGAGAGAGGTAGACAGACACACTAAAAGAATCATCAAGTACGTACCCCAAATAAATATGGCTATTTGATTGTAGATCCCTGTGTAAAAACTTCTTTCGATGTCCGTCCGCGAGCAATTTGACTGTAATCGAGCGGATCCATCACAGTCATCGCCTTGACCTACTTAGTATGTCATTCTGTAAGATGACGTCAAAAAGACACTAAGGTCACAATGATTTGTGGTACAATTTTTACACTTCTGAAATTTGTCTAAATAGCAATGGAGAAGGAACTATAATCCAGAGTAGTTCAGGAAAGAGAGCTCGCAGAATCTTGAAAACTGTGATTATCCTTATGCAAGCATACTCGCCAAAATTGAGGTGGAGCTTTATTATCACATCAAAGCGCTTTGTGTAGTTCTCAGACAGGGTTTCAGAAAAATCCTATCAGATTTTGAATATTTACGACGTAGAAGGGGTCAGAACAGGGAAGAGGATGAAGACGCTGAAAGATTCCCGCATCAAAATAGCAGCTTTGAAGACCTGAGGAGTTCTGTGAACGCCTGTTCTGATACTTTTTATTTTTGATAGCTGCTGATTTTAGCCTCAGCTATCGAAAGCCACAAATATCAAAATTAATATCTACTTAGGCTTTCACCGTCCGAAACCGAAGCCTTTTGGCAATAACTCAGCAGACTTGCAACAATGCTTGATCTGTTCTATGGACTGTAACACCAGAAATCAATCACCAACTTTACAGCATTGAGAAAGAGGTGGATAATTTCGATCACCTGCTTTATAGGAATCTTGCACTCCTGTCCAAGTTCTGTAAAAACTCATTTTCAGGTTCTGGTTTTCGTCAGTTATACCTTTCTAATGTATTCCAATATACACATTCTATTCTGCTGAGCGCTTGAATTAGCTCCCCTGTTCAAACTTGAGCTGTAGAAGCAGTCGTTTGAGACCGTTCGCTGCTGTATCGAGTCAGGAGACTTTTCACAGGCTATTCTATAAGTACAGAGAAAAATCAAAATGGATAAAATTTTTGGCGTCAACCAATCCTTTTCTGGGATGCGCCGCACACTCTAGTTCTATTCGGAATCGTGGTGGCTGATGAATGTGATGTGGCCTATACAATGACTTGCGGTGGCCAGCCGATGTATATGTCAGTGCTATCATCCTTCCAGACGAGGCTGGTACCAATTTGCCGACCCCGGAGAAATGGAAGGCTCGGTTGGCCTGGGCGGTCGTTGATGAGGGATTTGATCCCCGCACCATGAGAGTGGTGAGTGCGCCACCTGTCACTAATCCACCTCCGCCTAGAGAAAAATTGTTCCCCTCATAATGCACTACACAGAAGCGTTCACTGGGATGACCGCAAACTGCACTGAAAGGTGCGCAGTACCGAATTTGTGCTGCTGATAATGATACACTTGATAAGAAATGAAAGGTTGCGAAAGTGAACTGTGCAAATATGGAAGGAGAACAAAACAACAATGAGTCGTGTTCCAGCTTTTAGACACATGGGTAAGAAATAGTTACCCAAGGCAAGGAGAAGCTGAAAATGAGCTTCATGCTGACTATATCAAAGATATTAAGGCTTTGAAAGGGAACCTTGCCACGTTGCGCGAAATTTCGCGGAAACGCAGAGCCAAGGACTGAATCTTCCACCTAAACTGAAGGACTCAATGGATGACGATGCATCCTCTTTCGAAGTGGGTTTGGATAGACTAAAGGAACTGAAAAAGAAAACCATAAAAAAGCCATGAGAACGTGTGTTCTTGGAAATACGATTCGAACGTAATAAGAGTAATGGGATGCACTAAGGGGATCAAGTTTCTTGAACAAGGAATGTCGAATCGCTTAGGGAATCTCGATGCCCACAGCGACGACGACGCTAACTTTATTGCTGCTGGAAAGCTTTATGAATGGCCTCCATGATAGGTTCCTACACGAACATACAAACGTAACTTTTCCACGAACAAGCTTTTTAATGAACCGGGAATAGATATGCCAAGCACTTGTTATATCTCATCTATGAAATTCATCCTCAAAACTAATCGAAACGGCTGGCGCTGTCCAAAAGATGAAAGCCAGGTGCGCCAACGTTTCTTCCCTCCATCCAGTGCTTCTTCGAGGCAGCCTTACGATAATTTGGTGCTTAGCATGCAACAACTTTTCACAGCGCTTTCGCTTCTAGGCATACACGTCATGCGCTGCGTACAACCGCCACACATCACAGACCCGCGTAGCTATGACTGACATGTCAGTACAAGTCGGAAATCACATCGCAACACACGCACATACGAATGAAAAAGAGCTCCATTCCTCGAGCTCAGGAAATGTATAAATACTGCATGGATTTGGAACGAAATTCGAATGCATGAGCATTTCAAGAGCTCTTTTAGATGCATGATCCTTTGCATTCACAGATATAATTCAAAGGAAAACTACTGAAAGTACTTGAGTAATGTTGCGATGTGATGATATGCGATGATTCTTATGCGATAAAAATCTTTCAGGGATTGCAGTTGTTGTACCCAATTGCAGTTGTTGCCTTCTTTGGTTACTGATGAAAATTAGAAAGTGAAAGAAGTATGATAACAAGTGGCACCGTTCCCCCTCGCAATGCTTTGGATCAGATTTCTTATCACTAGATGCTAACTGTAGGATAAACCTTTCCTTCCAATTCTCCATTATCGAAGTTGAAATGGCTCCAGACTAGACTGATAGTAGGAAACATCCGTGTATCAGCCGCCTACCCTCACTTCCAAAGTCAGGTAGTGACGTTTGGGACACACGAATCTAAGCCGTGACCCTGTTATAGCCTGTGGCCTTTGCCCTGTGACATGAGTAATCCAGACAATTTGACTATACAACGGAACAGACTTGCAAGGAGGACACGATTTACATGAACAACCAAAGTCAGCAGACGTGTCAGACCGTCTCCAAATGCCACAGCAATTCAGAATGACTGAAGCTGTGGAATTAGTCAGTGTGTGGCGTCTTCTCGAAAGGGAATTAAATAGCGCTGTATGCTTTGGTGGTCTATCCCTTCCTCGTTTTTTTCGATATGGATTGAAGGAATCAATGGCTATCTTCTCAGAAGACTGCTATGATGCAAGTGAAGGTACGATGAGAAAAGTATTAGAGCGCTGGTGCTGCTGTGTGACTGGATTCATGCAGCTGTACTGTTGGTACAACGAGATTCCATAGAAAATGAAAAATTGAATATTCATCAATCTCCAGTGGAAAAAACAAAACGAGCAAAACGTTTGGTTTTGAATGAAAAGAATAAAATTCCCGCGTCCAATGTAGATAATGGCACAAGAGTTGTGTTTTGATGCTATTAATGTTCTATTTAAAGGTGAGAGTGGGGACACTCAACAATGTCGCGATACGATCGTCCCAAGCTAAAAATCGCATAAAAACAGGGATCGAGCGACAGCGAAGGTTTACGATCACCAATGGAGGACATTATTTAAGCGAACTCGTACGAATGATCTGCCTGGTACAAGAAATCCTGCTCTTTCAGTCGCATATTGACCGTATTTCGCAGGCGAAGTTTTTCGGTTGTTCCGCATTATGCTATGTACGCTCATCAGAAATAAAGGCGAGACTTGCATAGTCAGTGTACACCGGGATTTGAGGAGCCTTCGACATGGTCGTATTTGACCGGACGGATGGGGGGGATCGCCTCCGCAGAGGCCTGCGATAAGTTCTTGAATCTAGAATTTCAATAAGCAGATGAAAAGAGAAGGTATTGTGCAGAGAGCAGGTATGGGGGAATGTGAAATAAATATCTTTTTGCCTCAAGTAAGAATACATAGGAATAAAGCACATTGCAACTATAAAACCCGGTAAGAGTCACTGGTACTGTAGAGGTCAAAAAATGGTGGGTGGAGTTGAATTTGGTTCCCGTAGAGGGGGGTGTCGTACCGAAGCGGCTATCTCTCTCGACACTTAAGAGTGCCCTGTGCATAGTCCATCAGCGCCGACAGAACTGCTGGCAGCATTGCAATTTACGGGCTCAGCTGATAAAGGAAGGGCCATAAAAGAAGCCATCTCTATTCTCGACTGTCACATTTGAAAGAATCATACTTTATCATTTTGTGGTTCTTTATATCTAACGGGCTTGGACTCGCAGGGTGCACAACCAACAGCCTGATTGCGAGGATGGCCTCTAAGGAAGGTATTTCAAACTTAGCCGTGTTATTCCAAAGGTTGAGATTTTCTACAGGAACATCGGTACCCGAAAAGCAGCCTGCGAGTAGCTGGAGCTATAGGATCACACAACCGTCCGAAGCTAACGCAAAAGTGTGGGATCCATTGAGCTCATGAGCAATTCTAGGAGGCTTCATATTTTCGATACGGTTGAGGCAGTAGGCGAGGATTTCCTTCTGTTCAAAGAGAATCTTTCGAAAACATTCTACTCCATGTCCAGCATCGTTCCCCCACTCAACACGAAAGAAGCTAAAATGATACATGAATGAGTAATTTTGCTTTTACGCCCATCCATCCATCCTACTCGCACAGCATCAGGTGAAGACACCTTTAAGAACAGTAAGAATTGGATCGCTTTGTTTTCCGTGGATGGGCCAGCGAGTTTCAAATAGATGATTAATGGCGATTCTCGGGTTCGAAAAGCTCCCCATTCTCTTCATCACCTTTCCTGGTAGCATATAAGTGACGGGTGCCGATGGCTCAAGAGCCGTGCGGTGCGACCAGGCATCGTTCACGGAAATTTGTGTTTTTTGTTACCCGCTTATTCATATTATATTTGCATATTGAGAGACGAAGTTGGATGCGCATATACGTGAATCCAAGCTAGATAAGATTGAGATAGTGCAACTCAAAGTGAGGGTCAACGGCGGAACGCTTTCGAGTGGTTTTTGACGCTAAAGAGCTGAGGACCAAAGAGGCGGCAATCACTTGGTCAGGGATGCAGAGTAAAAAGCAAATCATCATCCAGCGTAAAAATTCAGCTGCACTCTAGCCACGCTCTGGCTGTTCATTTGCTGCCGGGGAATGTGGCGGAAATGTAAACGAACTTCTCCTGTTCCAGTTTTCGATTTCTGCTTCGGAATAAGAGGGATCTCTCGGTTCGTTTTATGGTTCTGTTCTTGTGCTGTATCTAGTATAGTGAATTTGAGTGAAATAAGGGTTGTGAAGTTCCAGTAGACAATTCCTTTAATTGGCCTTGCCTCCTGCATCGCTCCCTTCAGTGATATAACATTTTCCATGCTATGAGCAGTCCGATTTCTTGGTATAAATCTGGTTCTTCGCTGATATGTCAAGAGCAGAGAAGGAACTAGATAAAAGGGCCGAAAGTGCGAGTATGGGGACCCCTCTCCTCACACCTGTTCCGTCACCTCTGCGTCACTAGCCACCGGAAGTAGATACAGACGACAAGGGTCTATGTCATCCGGCCGCAGGAGTTGCCTGCCCTTGCAGCATCTTGGCTGGTGAAGTGATGCAATGTGAGGCTGCAATTGTGATGAGATCACGGTTCGGGCCCTAAAGGTGCGCTTTTCAACGCGGATCATCTCCTCGACCTCGATTGTCTTACAGAGAACACTGTTCCGAGGTCTGCTTTCCTTCTCTGCTCATCTCCAGAGCCTTTAAGTATCTCGTAACAAGGTTTTACAGCAGTTTTACAGCACTCTCTAACAACAGTTGTACCACACGAAAAGACTGACCCATAGATGGGGGAGGGGGAGTCATTTATTGCTTTCTCCGCTGAGTTGAATGTCGCTGTTCAACTGTTGACCATTTTGAAAAAGGCACTTGTCCCTAATTTGTCGTGCAAAGCCAATCAACGCTTTTCCGTTCCATGTAATCGTGTTAGAAACAAATACCAAAAAACTTCTAAGCAAATATTGGAAAGAGCCATGTTTGAGAAGCGATGCCTATAAAATGTTTGTTGATTTGCGTAGAACAGTCAGAAAGATATGAGAGTGCAAGGAATCGAACCAGCGAGAGCGTTCAGAGGGAGTGCCTCCCCTTACGTCGCATTCTGCACTGTCGACTCAACGTGATCGGAAAAAGTAGAAAACTGGTAGTGGGCCGCAATAATAGCGAAAAATTCAACGTTCATGAAGTACATGAGATTGCTCCATGCAAGCAACATCGTACCAGAATTGTGGACGCATTTGGATACTTATGAGGTAAGGCTCAGTGATTGCTAGTGACTAGCTGCTTCAGTGTTTTTATCTCCACACGTGCACCTCCAAATGCTTAGAAGCAGACCTCAATGTGGAAAATTATAATAATAAAATTAACATCAAAAATCATAGATGAAATGCTCGAGTAGAAGATTCAGAGATGTAGAAAAAAGTTCTTCTTATTACTCTTCTTATGGAATACTTAGAATTTAGCGGAATTTTGTAGCAATAAATGGCTATGTATGATGCCCAGGGTCGGAGAAAATCATGAATGAAATTTTCGAGTAGAGATTCAATGATATAGAAAAAAAGTGTTCTTTTGATCACTATTCTTATGAAAGTCTTACTATTTGGCGGAATTTTGTAGCATTGAATGGCTATGTATGATGCCTAGGGTCGGATTCGATCGTTCATGCCGGAGAGCTGTAGAGGTTTTTAGCCACCCATCGCTGCCACTTATAAGAAATGAGAACCTTTATGCTTAGAATTATGAAAAAGATTGTAGCAGCATGGATGCCCATCTAGTTATTCATGTAAAGGATCAAAGCAGACCAACAGTATCTGCCCGCTGCCTAGCCATCAATCATAGTAAAAACCAACCGTAACGAAGAAATGTTCGCGGAATTTGTGCCGATTGTCCACATTCATCATTCAAAGGTATTACGACGAAACCAGGAAGCTGTAAGAAGCAATTAGGGAGACCAATGGCCACCTCACAATTGCTGTCCGTCACCTTGAACGGCGGAAACAACTACTGAACCTGACGAGTTTCTTTGAAGTTCGAGGTTTCCATATCAAGAAACATCTCAATAAACAGTTGGCGATCAGATACAAGATATATTTTTCGGCACAAGAATGTATAGAGACCCTGGTTTCGCAGTTATCCAACAACTAAAAAGTGACACACCAATAGTACTTTGCCGGTGTCCAAATACTCCTTTGACTTTCTCGTTATATTCCATCAGCAACAAGTGGGCATACATTATTATGAGCAGTCAAATTTGTAGCTATGCAGTCTCAGAAATCGGACAGAGCCTGACTCTCTTCCTTTTTTAGGCAGCGTACAAGCATCTGAGTGCGCATTGACCGTGCATTGGCTACCTGGGCGGTAAATTACTTTACCCTCTTCCGTGAATTAGGAAAGCCAGGGCTTCGGATAAAAGCCAATTCTTTAATGAGTTCAAGTCTGAATTATCTTTTACAGCTTTTAAGCCACCTGACCTTACCCTAGAGTCTCACACACCATTAACTGTGCATTAAGGTGTCCGCTTGTAAACTAGAGTGTTTATTATAACTACCTAGATGTCGTTAGTCTACGTTTGGCAGTTGGAAGTTTGAAATCATGTTTTGGAAGTAGTCGCAACTATGCAGGGGCTGGCAAAGGTGCTTGGGTAGAAACGTTAGCCATATAAATACATATACTGGTACATTCAACATATTGGTTATCTTCAGAAACTCACATATTTTGAACTTCACAACTATTCATTTATCGGAAAAGTACCGCAGCACGGTCTGTTGGTACTTATGGACACACTCAGAAGTATTGAAACGATCACGAAACTCCGTGACTTGGATCATAGAGCTGTCGCATCTGCACCACCATGGGAACACGGTGGGGGGGGGGGGGGGAAGGGAGATCGTACTTAGGATTGCGGAGAGTCGTATCTCTTCAAAGTTCCCTCGACGACAAGCTTGACCCTGATTTGGACTTCTGAAGTCTCTGCGACTGTGATAAAAAGTAATTTTAATGAGATGAGCTCCTTCTATTCCTTCGTGTAAAGCTTACCGCGACCCGGACAAACGTAGCAATAACATCACTAGAACCGATTTCCAAATCAAATTATATTTGTTTCGCTTTTTAAAATTTTCCTTTCTTGAAATCTCTGAAAATCTGATACATCTCAAAACCTCGTTAATATGTTGTAATCACTGATATTTCTGGCCTGGAAGTACACAAGAACGAAACTGACACTTCGCACTACTGTTCTTTCCGACAAGCGGTTTTCGTGAAAATAAACATTGCGCTTAAAAGGCATTCATGAGATTTGTGGCTCAGTGCCCAGGTTTTCTTAACGTCCAGCCCATATGCCTTACAGCTTATTATCTACAAAGCACTGGCACTCAAAGGTTGTTCCACAGGTCATTTGCAGAGTAGTCGAGAGGGCCGGTCTTCTTTATCAGTTTAGCCAGCTTTTCTGGGGTGCTACGATGTCAAATGCCGTGAGGGAACAAGAAAAGTGGAACAGATCACGAACCTTGCGTCAAGGGGTATTTGGGTTGAGCGTAGGGATAGAGCTTTGACTCTGAACGCACAATGGTGGCCTGGTACAGTATCCACCCTTACGGACTACATAGCCTTATTGCTCATCTGCTCTATTGTCTTCCATCGTCAAAATGAGGCGCATACGACTGACATCTGTCAGCGGTGAGATGCCGAGAGCTGAAAACGCAGTACTCAATGCCTTCTCCGGGGATTTAGTGCTATATGGAAAAAGTACTTTCGGTGAAGGGTTGGGTTCGTTTCTGCTTGGATGGGGGCAACAGGATGAATCTCCGTGCGTGTCATCTACCATAATCTATCCTATCCATGATCCATAATGGAACTCCAATGGAGTACTAACTCCTGCAATTTATACCACACTTTTTTAGACGCGAACTAAAATTTTCGTGAAGGTACTGGAGAGAGTTCAAATCTTGGTGAACTTTCCCACCTTGCATAACACTTCCCACTTTCATCGGCGGCTTCACTCGAAGAAAAGACAAACCCTTCCCCATGGGTTGTCATATAACACTCTGGTCTCCTCTCTCGATGTGATTTCTTCATTGATGAACTCAATGCTTCATGACTAAATTTCGCGCTGAGGATGACGAGGGGCTATGGGGAAACGGACTAAATCATGGTAAAAAGCAGGCGGATAATTGCAATATGGCCGAAATTTCCGAAAGTGATCGCAGACGGAGCGAAGGTCATCGAACGTTCGCTATAATCCTCACCTCTTCAATGCAAACAAACCGCCGCAACAGCGATTGAGTGTAAATCGCGGCCGCGGTCATTCAAAAACACAAAAAAGAACAACGAGAATGGGAAGGCAAATTGCGGGCCTCCGAGGAACAGCGGAACAAAAAAAGAGCGCTGAAGTGACGGCCGTCGTATGGATTACAGTACACAATGTGTTTCGGGTCGAATAAGCAGTCCGGTAAATATGGCCGTAATAAGATGAAACAGATATGGGGAGTAGTCCAGGAATACATACATTACCTGACAATTTCAGGCACATGCATAGGTATAAGACCCTGTGTCACGATGCGGAATTGATAAAAAAAGAGCTGAAGCTGATAAAATTCTTTTCGCGGTCCATCTCGGAATGTAGTAGTAACATTTGTATGCGCTACTTTGGGCAATTGACTAGCAAAAATAAGATATAGATATGCAAGGATATGCAAGGATATAAACAAGGATATGCATATAAATGAGTCTGTAGATGTATAATTGAATGAATGAGCGAATAATTTCGCCATATCAGAAAAAAAGAGTGGCATTCGAGATGAAGGGCTACATGCAAATCAGGTTTTGTCTTTTTAGTGAGCTTTTTACGAAGTTCTCTGCCTTAATCGAATCTCAAGTGAGATTCCATTTCCTTACGTCAGAGACAGGCAAAAAATGCATTGCGTAGCGCTGCATGGTGAAGTTCTACGTTGAAGGCTTTGCCATTTCACTCAAATTAGCAAAGATTTGGCGCGAACTTAATAATCGCCATTCACTCCGTTTTCTGATGGATCAAATCATTAAACATCTTAAGAAGCAGTTAACCTAGATGGTTTCGTGCATTACAACGTAACCACGAGAAACCAGTTCAGGCCTCGGCAAACACTGTGTTGTGTGAATTGTTGACCACAGGAAATTGTCGCATCACAACAACGTTTGCCAACTCTGGGTCAAAATGCCACGACCGGAACCGTTCTGCCCTAATTGTAAACGTCTTATGAGATATTTCTCCTACTGTTGGGTCAGAAATGATGTACCATTGAAAGCTTGGCCCTCATGCTCTGCTCGGGACGACATTCACCGAGCATCGAGATTCGTAGACGCGCACATTTCATTCTCTTCCACCCATTTCGGATGATTAGAAGTGATGCGCTGGTTCTTTCCTGTACATTGGCGTGCTGATTCTATAGCAGTAGTGGAACCACCCTCCTCTAAGCGGACTACAACGTTGGAACTAATATTTAATTTGCTGCTCTTTTGTGAGCTTCCAAGCAACTAACAAACCACATAATGGAGAATGATGAAATAGAACGATATAAAGTAATAATTTGGAATAAAAAATGATATAGGGTCTGAGAAGCGATCAGTATGCGTTTAGACGAAAAAAGCTGGAATGATGACAACCATTTTAATCTCTCCTTTGTGAAGATAGAGCGATTTGAATGCATACTATGCTCTGACAATGATCTACGATAGATAGGGTAGAGGGGAGGGGAGGGGGGTGAGGCACTGATTGGCCAGGGGTGGTACTCTATGAATTCCCAAGTACAGGTAGGTACCATCCAAAGTGTTCGGCAGAGTGATCGACAGGACTGGTTCATACACCCGAATCGGTCGCATGGCCACGATATATAGACAGCCCTTCATCCACAAGGCTCTTTACAGTACTCCTTATATTAAAGTTGCAGTGTACTAGACGCCGAATTAAAAGAAATACGGAGGAATAGGTTTTCATAGTTTTTCACTCAGAGCAATTTGTATAGAACACTTTTGAAAAACTACCACACAAGTAAGAGATGAATAAATGCTTTAGAAAAACGGATGCATGGTATCATTAATCAATGGCGATGTACCTTCGACGGCTTCAGCATAGCAAACTCCTTGGAAAAAAAGCCTTGGAAAAACTTCGACTGTACTACGGCTATTAGAAACTGAAGTGCAAATTACAATGATTACAATCTCAACTACGTAATATAATAATTATTGTGACAGTTACAACTACACCTGCAAGTTATGGATTTCTGAACGCCTAAGCACTGAGAAAAAGCGATAATGGTAAAAACATTATAGTAATTTCGAAAAGAGTGCGGGTAGGAGAGGAAAGCGTCAAGATGGACATTGCATACCTCCCCACCCTCAAAAACGCCCCGAATGCAGCTGATTTTTCCATGTTAATTAATATAGTTTGGGCTCGATTTCGAGTTTCAAAGAAGGTAGGAGCAGAGCTTAGCCAACAAAGGAGACGAATTCGACCCATTGACGAGATCTATTCTTGGAGGTTAACGAACTACTGGACGTAGACGGTGGAACGCCCCGCCTGTCCCCGTAGTGGCAAACAACCCGAGAAGATTGTATTCGAGAACATTTAAGTGGCCGTTTCCAGAAGTTCCAGAGTTTCAGTGTGACTCTGAAGAACACACTGCTGTTTCAAAGACACCGAAAGGTAAATTTGGCAGATTGTGAAGTATGAAAGTAGCAGTGGTGTAATAGTAGAGAAAGGTCAGCGGTGTAATAATGGAGAAAGACTGAAAAAACGGCCAAAACCCCGAAATTAGAAACTCGTGGACTCCCTTCTCTTTAGCGCATCTCTGCGTCATTTGCCGGGTGTAGAATGCAGGCGGACTTCTTCTACCGACTTCTTCTTGACTGATCAAGCAAACATTTATTTATATTATATTTATATTTATATGTGGAACATCACGATTTTGAACGAAAATGGTATCGTGGCCGATCGCAGGGACTAAAGGACGATTAAAAATGATCGAGGTTGTGCACTTTATCTTTTTCCCTAAAGGTAACAAGACCGACAGTTTAAGTCCTCAGGAAGGAGATGTGTTGCATAACTATAGATCACTTCTAAGGTCGGTGTGTTGCGGAATCAGGTGGGAGCGGGGACTAAGTTCCATGGGCGATTCTCGACAGGATGTCGTATCTTGGATGGAAAATGGGAAGCCGTGTTTTTGGTTGCAGAAGGTTCGCATTTTGGAATTTCCGCGATACCCACGCCCACTGAAGATTTTACCGATCCCCAAAAAAATGGCATACACTAATCATACTTGGTAGTCATGCCATGATTATAGATTGAAAATCTTTTCTGGATTTTGGAGAGACGGTTTCAGCATAGGCGCAACACATCTCAGAGGCGCCGATCGAAAATGGTCGTATTTTTTCATGATCTCCTGAAAAGAGTCCTGTTAATTCATGGAAATTTTTGCTCGACGCCAGCTGGCTTTAGTGGAGGCGCGTTCTTATGTGAGTGTTCTGAGGAGGCCTTAAAGTGCCGCGTGCAACCTCCTCCCACTAGGCAGTACCTCAATTGACGGTGCATGACAGCCATTTGAAAAAAAAGAAGGAGTGCTAGGATTCAAGGCATTTCTAGTGTAAGGTAGATGACTTCGTTAGTGAGTGACGCTATTCACAGCAGAATTACTGAGAATAGCGAATTACCTTGATGGAAATGGTTTTTATATGTGCGGAACCTTTGATTAATTTTTACCATGTAAGTCCTAGAGGTGGGAGGCTGATCCAAACTAGGAAACGGAAAACTTGTAAAGAAATCAATAAGTAGCACTACTAAAGTTTACAAAGAATTCGCACACGGCCAATTTGAAGAGGAATTAGCATTAATACGCTATCAGGTGAGTAACCACGCCATGGGTTAGAATATCCCAAAGGTAAAGTAAGCATTGATGTGGCAGATGTAATAGCCCCTATAGCGGAACCACTCGATTGCACACGTTTCACAGGAACAGCACAAAACGCATTCTTGTAAGTGATCCTCGTCAGTCTTTAGACTTCCCTGAACCAGTTTCAGATTGGAATGACACCTGAAGAACAACTGAGTGAAACGAGGAGGTCACGCTAATTCGACGTTGCGGCAGTTACCTCCACCGATGATTGTAATGACTGTCTGAAGTGTCTAAAGAAAGCAAATCAGTCGTCTGCCAACCGGAACACGAAATGGGTTCCCGTTGCATTGCAACCTCGTAGAACCTAATTAGCATCACATTACATACAGCCTGTATCTGTAACAACCTTGCCCTTGTAGACTGGTATAGCCCCTGTTCAATTACATCCTGCATATTCAAAGGCGCACAAGTTCTTTTACATAACTGCTTCTTGAGGAATATGGGCAAGAACGGGTAGAAAAGCCCTTTGCATCGAATATGACCTGAAACGGGTTACCAAGCTTGTTTCAGTATCACTGCAATGCAGGGAAAGCATATGTCAAGCATTCCTCAGAAAGCCGTATTTTGGGTTGCAATATGGGTGCTGCCGTTTTCTCGGAACGAATGGAAGTTTGTTTGACGATTTCTTGACAGGCACAGTAATCTTCGAGCAGATAAGGGTATTGTAGGAGCAGAAAGTGTCGACCGAGGGAATGGGGCCGTGTAGTTTCAAGTAGTTTCTCAACCATTCTCCTCGACACTGAGCTTGACCCTGCCACAACGGGGACAGAAGATGTGGGGTAGGGGTCGCGAGGTCGAATCTCCGCACGACCGCCCGCGACGAGCGTAGCGGCAGGTCCGAGTCGTTTGGAATTCCGCTCAAGACACAATGAACTGGTACCTTGAGGGACCTCTAGAGGTAGGCAAACTCCCAAAGTTTTCAATATGCAATCTAAGGTTCTTCACGATACCAGCCCATAGCGTCTTGAGCGGAATTTCCAACGGCTCGTACTGACGGCGCCGCGAGTGCGACGCCGCAAGCGGAAAGTCAAGCTCCCGACCCACACCCGAAGATGTGGCTTCAAAGCGGCATGCAGAGTGGAGGCGAAAAGGAGTGAGAAATCCTTAGGTTGGGACTGTAGAGGAAACAAGTAAATGCCTTGCAAATTCTCGTCGTACTCTGAAAAGACGTTCTTTCTGGGAAAAAGGTAAAAACCTTAGCAAGCGTGTGGTAAAATTTAACACTATTCGTACAATGGTCAAAAGGAGAGGAAGGAAGGTAACCCATTTTTCCTTCTTTTCTCTCTGTAAACAACTCCTGTCCCCACTCATGGGTATCGCTAAAGGTGCGGTAGTAGAGGACTTTTTAACGTGAAAATGAGAATTTTGAAATTCACGACAACATCACCGGCGTTTGGGAAATTGATCACAAAGGAATAGCTGAATATCTAATAGCAGAATTGAAACAACCATTAAAAAATGTACATATTAGATGCACCAGATCGTTCTGGCGCATTAGCATTAGAGTGGTCGGAGACATCCATCAGCCAGAATATTTTTGAGCATACTGGAATAACCTGACGCTTTTCAGCAAGGTACTACACAAAGGAGGGCGTAGGCAACCTTTGTCTGTGAAGAACTGTCTGATGTTATGACCCACTCCAAGCATCGGCCGAGTAATTACAAGCACAGTTCCTACAATGCTCACAAAAAGTTAATTGCGAGGAGGGTTGTGTTAGACTCTCTTAGAAAAACTTGCCACATTCAAGTACAGCAAGAGCTTGAATAAATGAGGCCCCCATTATGCAAAGACGAAAGAACTTCCAGTGGCACCCACCGGGCAGTCATAACTCTGTACAGTGGATGGTTAAAGCGAGATCCTTGCGTGCTGCACGACGGAACCTTCACGGGTGTGTCCCCTCATGAGGAATTCCCACCACGACGAGCGACGTACGACGCTGTGTGTTCGTGCTATGCGCGCCTCTATAGTTGGGGCATAGAGCGATTATAAGGTAATGCTAGGGGCGCCATACGCAGATATTTGTAATCGCTTTAGATCCAAGATTAAGGCGCCTTTTGCTTGTCCGCATTGCTTCGCTTGCGACACGCCGCGGTGCGAAATCTCGACATAAGGGTACATAGTCAACCTTTACAGTTGGCACTGCCAGTACATTGACATGAAACGGACCAAGGCTAATTTTCCCGCATACATACAGTAGCGCTCAAAAGTCTTCGGCGAAATGGTCTTTCACTTGGGTTTTCTCACTTTTAACTTTTTTGCAACTGCACCGATCTAAGAGAAATTTTAGTATGTTGTACTTGGAGACACTGCATACTTAATATACTATTTTGGCGCTCAACGGTATAGGTTACGTGCTTACATGAATTTTTTGTTTTTGGAGTGCCATCGCTATGCCGTCCCGCTGTGCCGCTCTCATCAAAAGTCGTGGTCTTTCTACAAAATATTAATGTTCTCTGAGGCTTGCTTGTTTTGTTTTTGTAATGAAAGCCGCTTTTCTTGACCAAGCCTTCTACTTTTTTTCGGTGGTCTTGTAGTAAATTCTTGTAAAAAAACATGAAAAATGTCAAGCGGCACTCAAGTAGAAGGAAATGTTGGCAATAGGTTTAGGCACCACATATCAAAATTTTGTCAAATTTGGTTAAGTAGAAAAAAGTTATGACAAAAAAGTTTTGGCCGAAGACTTTTCAGCGCTCGCTACTGTATCATGTGGTTTTATCTGCTCCATGTCCAGCATGTCGCTATTTTTCAACCTATGTAATACTGCAAGATTGCAAAGATCTGCAACGGTCAAGGGAATATGAATTGTGTTGTACGATAAATTCGACCGTTTCTTTCACAATCCTACAAAAACCGTTCGAAGGAGATTCTTGTGCTCTGAAATCCCGTTATTTGTTTCTTGGATCATGAAGTGGTTTAACATTTTCGAAGCTTATAAGCGCAGGAGGTAACGATCTGCATTTCCAGCACATGCTCTTCTTCACTTATCGTCGAGATCCTAAAACTGACATTCTCCAATTCATATTGAATCCTGAGAGAAGTGACACATTTCGTCGTCTTGCTGTGATCACTAAAAGTTTTGTTTGAATAAACTGCTCGATTTTGATCTCGTTTGTGAGTGAAGAAAAGCAGCTGCGGAAAATGCAGTGTTCATTGACTGCCAGAGCCATCTAAATGATTTTATTGGGTTAGTGCATGATTGATGCAGCTATTTTCAACGATTTTATTTTGTGAAACGGCGATAAAATTTGGCAAAAACGTTTTTGAATGATTATTTAGGAGCGTTTTCACAATCGCGACCAAGACTGCTTCCCATTTAGTAGTCGTCAAAACGTCAATTTCCACTAGAGAAAATTACAGCTTTGAAAAGCCACATTAGTTGTGCACCAGCCTACATAATATTAGGTTGTCCCAAAAGTCTTGTACGATTTTTTTCGACCACCATTTTTTATTATTTTTTCTTCCAACAAACAACAATTAGGCAGCAACGTATTAACCATTGTTATCGATAACACTCTGCCACCTCACAGGTGAATCGTTGATTCCCTCCTCTCAGAACTCTGGGTTCTGAGAGTCAAAGAAGTCAGCGATCGCCTTCGCAAACATGTCATAATCAGCGAATTTTCTCTTGGCCAGGAAGGATTCAAGAGGATGAGTAAGGTGATAGTCAGAAGGGGCAATGTCTGGAGAGTATGGCGGGTGGGGCAGCACATCCCATCCGAGCTCGTGTAGCTTGGGCTGCGTACTTTTCGTGAAATCGGAGGGGGCGTCGTCATGGGAGGGTTACCGCGGACCTTTTTTGGAGCTTCTCCCGAACAGCGACGGCAAGCTGCTGGAGCTAGTGGGTGCATACGGTAGCGGTGACTGTTTCGCCTTGTACCAGCACCTCGCGGAAAAGCATTTCTTCCGCGTCCCAGAACCAGCACAGTCCCAAGCGTGGTCTGTTTTTCATGTCAATCTCGCCGTTGCTGAAGCTGTTGAACCAGCGGGGCACGGTCTCGTAGCTCACACATCCCTTGCCCAATGCAGCGCTGATGGAGTGGCAAGCTTCCGTCGTTTTGGTGCCGCAAGACCGCTCATAATAGATGACACCGCCAGTTGGGTGGGTATCGACAACGGGTATTGTAGCTCTCTCCACGGGATCTGGTGGGTCAATATGAATTTTCCTAGAAAGCTTAGAGAACGTTCTACCATATTCCTGAACCGCCTGGACCTTCCTCGAAATGACAATAGAGTTAAGTTATTGATTTTTTGGAAAAATCCTACAAGACTTTTAGGGCAACCTCATACTTTGTTTCTCTTGTGCTTCATTCGTAATCCATGAAACAATAGAAGGGTTTATACAAGCGAAAATCGATTCTGTATACATAGACAGCTTTAGGAAAACCAAGGAAACGCCGTAATGAAACCGAACGGCCTTGTTGTGCAACTTTAGATCTTGGGTACGAGAAACTACATATAGTATTTGTCAGATACTGTTGTTCGAAACAATAATGTGTTCTTGAAATTTTTTGATTTTGTTAGCTGTTGACCTTTACGGTAATTTTCGTCGCAGCGCGCGAAACGAAAGCGCTAATTGCTTGTTAATGGTTGTAATTTGATTGCTAACAACAACAATTTACTTTCAAAGTGCATTTAAAGACAAGAGATATAAAAATTTTCTCGCCCACCGAATTACCATAGCATAAGGCGAAAATAGTAATTCCTTCAAAACCTCATACATATGTAGCAGTATTCGTGGACCAAATCACAAATGAGAAATTTATTTTTTGACGTCGCTTCTGTTCAGAGCCACATGCGACGTGGCTGCTAGGCCCATTTGGCAGTTGTTTTTTTTCACTGAATTTGCATAACCTACAGAAAGAGATTATTCAGTAAAATGCAATATTCGAAAGTTTTTTTTACAATTGCAACCACGACAATGAAGATGAGAAAACATTTTGCTGAAGTATTCATGGATTATTCAATTGCTGAAGTAGGAGATACGGCGCTATAAGGGCTAAATCGTGCTCAGGAAAGAAATGTTATTTTCGCGACAGTGAGCAGAAAGTGCCTGTATTGCTTGAATCTCGGCAAAAATCATTTTTAAAGCCACGGTGTGGCAACATTTTATTACTACCCAAGATAAACTTATCTGTAAAGACCCAATTTACTTTTTTGTATGCAGAACTATTCTTTGTTCTCTTTCCTCTTTATTCGAATACCAAACCTCGTCGCTTTTGACCACAACATACATGTATACGCAAAAAAGACAATGTTTGAAGGTTCGCAGTTTGCAACTCTGTCGCACGTGCTCCCCACGTGTATCGTGGCACAAGGTGCGGTGAGTGCTAGAGAAGTGGTCAAAGCCAGTACTTTTACAAGTTGGTCAAACTCAGTTCTCGCAGTAGCAAAGAGACAAGGCCAGGCTTTCGTACGAATCTCGCTTGTTAATTTTCTTCACACTTACCCTACTTCAGGATGAAAGTGGAATGCATGGCGCATCCTAAAAAAATATCATCACTTCTCTTAAAAGTTGAATAAGTACTTATATGCTTTCTATCACTAGATGCTTTGGCACATATCGGCAAAAGGAAGCTATGGGCATGAAGAATCCAATGAACTGTTGCAACTCGGTCAGTTGATGGCTGTTCAAGAAAAGTGCAGCTTATTGGTCTATTGCATGACAACGAAAGGCAGGACCTAGAATCAGCGGACTTCATTGCTCCTCAAACTGAACGAGTGGACAATGTTGACACATCAGGGTTGACCCCCCCATAAAAGGCAGCCATACCATCCTTATTAATACCCCGAGCCATTCGAAGATTTCCGTTAGAGCGCGTCCGATAACCAGTGGAAGCTGTTTTCTTTTCGGGCAATCGGTCCCTATGCAGCAGAAGGCTCGAGCTGTGCGAACCGGGATCAAGCAATACTGGAGAAATCCTGAACAAGAAGGTTTATTTGGTATTGGTCCATTACACAAATAATGATAATCGATCGACAACCTGAGCTAAGAAGGTGAAGCCTTGGTCTCATTGTTATACATTTACGTTAGTTATGGGGATCGGAATCGTACTGAATCAGATTGCTTCAATACCGTGTAAGGCTCCTGCCCAAACGGAATCCGATACTATCAGTGTGGTGCAGCGCTACTGCCCTACGACATTACTGGCTTTTCAACTTTCTTCAGAAAATCCGATAACACTCTAGAAAAACAGCGAGGGACACTCAGTGTCCTCTCAAAGATGGGGAGAGGAAACTTCCTGAGAGTGGAATAACCATGTGAATTTTATCGCGTACAAATTTTCGAGAAACAGAAAAGAGAAGCAAGCCAAAAGCAACAGCAAGCGCCGATCGATGATTGTGGTCAAGTACCACTATCCATTAGAAAACCAAAAAGCGTCTGAGAAAGGGGTGATGTTTGAAGTAGAAGCTGGCCGGCACTCTCTTGACCGAAACGGTTTGTTTTGAGCGATTCTGGTTGGGCTCTCAGCACGAGCACTTGAGGTTGGGGCCTCCCATCAGTCACGTCGTTGCTAATACTAGCACTTCAGCCGAATATAAGTGACTAAAAGAAGTGAAATGAGTTTAAAATGCGAGATAAAGACAAGCCACGGTGATTTGCAATCAGAGAAGTTTCCAAGAAGATTTTTCCTACAGTAGAAGTTTTAAATACACAAATTTCCGCACAGGTGAGACCAGTGCATTCCCGAACAACTTTAAGATCAAATTAAATTAGAAGAGAACATTGCGATAGATTGTATTGCTGGTAATTCATAGTTTGTCAATTTTCCCAAAGAAATGACGCAATTTATCAAAAATTCACTGGAGCACTTTCGAACCACGGGGATCCCTCTCTTTCAAATCTGACGCAAACGAGGAATATGGTTTAGCATGTCGGTCGGATAACCTGCATTAGTGGAGAGTTCTATCCCCAATAAACATAAAAAAATCCCTGACCCAGTGCCACGTGCGCCGGGGCTAAATCGGCGTGGGTCATCAAATTCTCACGTCACCGCGATAGTTAGTTTTAAAGTCTAGATATGCCACGGGTTTTGCATGAAAATACATATCTCCCCCCCCCCCGGGGGTGTATATCACTAGGACAGAACCGTCGCGTGGCCGTGTTCGGCACGCGACGGGATGGTTCGAGCTATGCGCGCCGTATTGGATGGGTCTTGAAGCGATGACAGTGCTCTACGCCTCATTCTAAGCGTAATCGCTTCCGGACTCAACTAAACGCCGCGCATAGCTCGCACCATCCCGTCGCGTGCCGAACACGGCCACGCGACGTTTCCGTCCTAGCGATATACACCCCCCCCCCCCCCACCACCCGCCGGAACCTCCAATGTATGTATTAGGCCGTAAGGAAAGTTTTGGCCGATTTTTGAAATTTCAACTTCGAGAGATCATAACTCGGCTCAGATTGCATCTTTTCTCACAGAATGAGTACCATCAGATTCGCCACACTCTTGGCAACATTATGCATACCTACATATCTCATTTTGATGAAGAGCTGCGGATTTATATTGCGCGAAATGAAAAAAAGTCGACTCCAAATCGCCACTCTTTCTAACCACACTGCTACTGAAGGAGCTGGCCAGATGCTTTGAGAAGTGGGGCATAGTTAGCGCTAGATCTGATGAACATGATAGACGAGTAAGAGCCTTACCCTGCAACTGCTTCAATTAGTGGAAGAGGATTTGTGAAAAATGCGCTTGCGCGTGACTGCCGTGAGGGGTCCGCGGCACCCATTTTTTTTGGATTTTTCCAAATCAAGGCCACTTGAGGTGGTCAACTAAGGTTGCTTGATGGGGGCCAATACATGTGGATATCCCCTGCAAATATTAAAGCGATTTGATCAATTGAAAATCCGAGCAGCTCGTTCTCATTTCTGCACTTCTGAAACCAGAGACAATATGTTCCATCCAGTGATTCACCCCCTCCTCTTGCAGTATTCACATTTGTGGTCACCTTCGCTGGGACTCGGCTAAACAAGAATTCTTGAAGTGAAGTCATCTTAAAAGTGCCATTTTTGCAGCACCTTAAAATTTCCCTAATAATTCGAAAACCTTGTGGCATTCCAAATAAACCATATATTCTGAAAGAGCAACTTTTTGTCTATCTAACGAGCGCAATATGTCAGCTGATTCATGTTGACGCGCTTTGATATTTAAATTTATATTGTGAGCGCGAAAAAGCCGCCAGAACCTTCCTTACAACCTAATAGAAGCCCATTTAAAGCGCCATTTTGAGCGTTTCAGAACGAGCAATTTATTATTAGGTCATTCTATTGAAACCTGCACTAACATCTACAAGGTTGCAGGAGAAAGTAAGCCAGCCAAGAAGTCCGCGTTGGTTTTGATCTGACTGGTCTATTACATTGTTCAATTCGGCCAACATAACTGCAGAATGAGTACATGTTGGAAAGGAATTTCGCTGAACGATATCAACGTGGATTTATCAAATATGATGCCATACAGCGAGAGTTTTCAGCTCAATTTCGCGGTGAACTGGATTAACAGTGGGCTAGCATAGAGCTCTCCAAGCGCGTTAGCACATAATGGGCATGGAACTTCAACGAGAGAAGAAAGAACAAAAGCGATGGTGGCGATGACACCTATGCTTTCCATCGTAGCTCAAAAACAGGTGGCTGAAATCAAAAATCGAGTGGTGGAAAGCAGAGGTTGAAGCATTGTCTGGGTTTCCCGCGACACCGGAATTCTTCACTCAATCTTTAACCGAATTGTGTATAACGAACTAAGGATGGTCAAGATGGTGTGCGTTTGAATTCTCATCCTCCCAGATAAAACAATTCCAAGATCGAGTTCAGACCTACAGAAACATAATGCTACGTCATTGACGTCACCCATGACTGAAAAGCGGTCCTGCATTCCGCCCATATCATTCAAAAAAGCAGTGTGCATGTTTGAATGGGATGACCTAATACACAGCAAGGGCCTACGACGCCAAATGAGCATGGTATTGCACAAAGGACGTCAATGTACCTCATGGAACAGGATTTTAGCCCGAGCTCGGGGCCTTTACTCGAATGCGAATAGCGTATTTGCAGCAGTCTCACTTGAATTGGACATCAAATTAAGGATGTATACGCCATTATTGTCAAGAGGCCTGAATCATTCACTATGCGCAGATTTGATGCTGTTTTCTCAGAATTAAGATGGTTGGTGGTGATGATAGTTTGAACCTGAAGCTTCAGGGTCAGGAATCAGCGTCAGGATCACATACTATCATATTAGGTTGTTCGGAAATGCGCGCTGAACTTCTGGACTTTGTATAATTATTTCTCTCCGACTATAGAAGATTTTTTGGAACAGTTTCGACCATTAGGGAGAGATTTTCATTGTGCATTTTTTGATATATTTTTGTATCTTTTTTGAATGTATATAATATTTATAATATAATATGTCTTTAAGAAGGACGCACGCAAAATGACAACGACGCAAACAAGGCAACACGAGTGGCAATGACTGGAATTCTTCTTCGTTGCTCCAAGAACAGCGGTTTCTTCAACTCTATTGTTACATCAGATGAGAAATGGATCTGCTTCGACAACGCAACGCGAGAACGACAGCGGTCAAATGCCGGGGACACTCCAAAACCTACTCCGAAACCGGATATACACGGCAAAAAGGTGATGCTCTGTATTTGGTGGAGCAGCAAAGGTTTGGTGTACTTCGAAGTTCTAGATTCGGGTCAAACAGTTACAGCGGACATCTACAAAGACCAGTTGGACCGCGTCGACCGAGCCCTGCGTCGTCAAGGTGTCCAATCGACGTCGACAAAATTCCTCCACGACAACGCTCGTCATCATGTCGCGATAATCACTTTGTATTGGGTCATTCCTTAAGTAATGTCGTTTTTTTTCAAGCATAAATTTTTCCTATGAAATTACAAGTTTTTGCAGCACGTCATATATAATTCGAAAGAGGTTTTCCTGCCCTACAAAATAACGTGTTTAATTTCTGAGTTTGTTAGAATGAGGCCGACATTTAGGCTGGCGAAGAGGTAGGTCCAGCCGACAAAAATTGGCCAAACCGGCAATCAATTGAAACACTATATTTTACTTGAAGAATTAACCAATTATGTGTTCCTTACTTAGTCCTGACCTCTTCTACAATTTCCAATATTTAGTTGATCAAGAAGTCGTGTCGTTCTTTTTCTAAAATCTCTTTTTCGGAAGCACCCAGACTGATTCAAAATGGAATTTTTCTTTCAAACTCCTTGCTTAGAGTTATTTTATGAACCACTTCGAAGAACTTTTTCTGCTATATCGAAAACATCTTTCTAGTTTATTTTGGCTGCGATTCAGATTGAGTTTTAATAGCATGTGATAGGAGTCCAGTTGACCTTTTTCACAATTTATTTTTTCCATAAGTAAGTTAAGGAATCCGGTCAGTGGTATTTCCCTGTTCCTACCCACCACCTGTTCTTAACAGTTCACCACTCTTACAACTGCTTGGTTGGGAAAATTTTCTTGCCTTGGTTCGAAGAAACTGTCTTAAATCACCGAGTTGTGGCGGAAAAACTAAATGTGAAGAAGGAGGCACCTGACCTTCCAAGTAACCAGTTGGTGGAACTTGCAGAAGAGGTTGGGGCTAAGTACGGAACACATGATTGGTCAGTTTTCCTCAAGTAAAATATAGTGTTTTAATTGATTGCCGGTTGGGCCTATTTTTGTCTGCTGGACCTACCTCTTCGTCAACCTAAATGTCGGCGCCATTCTAACATACTCGAAAACTGAACATGTCGTTTTGTAGAGCAGAAATTTTCTTCCGAATGATATATGATATGCTGCGAAAACTTGCGATTTTATGGCAAAAATTTTTGCTTGGAAAAAACCGACACTACTTATGGAATGACCTAATAAAAAAATGAGGAATTAGGCTGGAAGTCCTGCTTCATCCGCCATACAGCCCAGACCTAGCACCATTCGATTACCATCTGTTCCGGTCGATGCAGCATTCCCTGGTCCAGAGAAAGTTTACAAAACGCGTAAAGCTCCACCTGCGGGTGTCCAGCTACTTTGAGTCGCAGCCGGCCGAGTTCTTGAAAAGAGGAATCCATTCTTTGCATAAATGTTGTCAACAAGTCATTGATAGTGATGGAGATTATCTTTTTAATCAATCTTGTTTACTTTTGTTTTTATGATAAAAAAATTTTTTGAACCCAAGCGCGCATTTCTTTCCGAACAACCTAATATAACAGACGGACGCACAGGATGAAGTACCGCCTTCCAGACGAGCTGCCACAGGCACCTACGCCATAGTTTCGTAACATGTGGTCGAATGTTGTCGTGGAATGCGGTGAGGGTTGGCACGTTTTTTCCTTGCGGATGGCGGAAGCAAAGAATTTCGTGCCCTAAACAGGGCACGAAATCGTTTCCGTGCCGTGACAGCCTATTGAACGCCTGACAGTTTCCATTATAGGATGCATGGAAGTCTCAGCAATCAGTCGACAAGTGGTCGGTATAGATATAGCTCGATTTCCGGGCAGCTTTGTTCGTCTTCTTACAGGGTTTGTCTTCGAGACGTTAAAGCTGTGATTACTGTAGTTATTTGGGTCGAGAATTTCAGTGTATTGACTAATACCTATACAACTACATAGAAGATGCTTCCAGATTACTATGCACCAATATTTTCGGAAATGTTGGAAAATTATTTTTGAAAAAGTGCGCACATGCGAATCTAAAAGGAGTTCGTGCATACATTTTCAAGCCGTGAATAAAGCGAGATATTATAATACAAGGTTCTACAGCGAACACATAAAGTGCAGAGATACTACTCACCATCTACATTATGAGGGTAGATATTAGGTACGTCACTCTATCACCCGTGTAACCAATCACCTTCCCGTTAACCTAGCGCAGACCCTTTCAGATGGTCACTTAAAATATTTCGAACGGCCCTCCAGATTGACCTTCATGAGAGAACCCCGTCCCTGAATCTACTCCAGCCAGCTTCCCAAACAATCGCACGCATATATGTAGTATTATATATTTCCGTCGCGGAGAGCGCCGACAGTACATAGAAGGTCAAAAACAGGAGTAACTGCAAGTGCAACACGGTAAACTGTACCTGTAATAGTGGTCCTATACCGTACATAACTCTGCGCTGGCGCAAGATGGTTGTGGATGGAAACATCAAACACTGCCTAGGGTTATCGGGTCTGTGGCTTTGAAACAGATTGCAAGCGTGAGAGTCATGTGTTCTAGCTAGATGCGCCGTACGTATTTCTTAAAACGGTTAGGCCTAAAGGAAGGCACAAGGGCATCAACTGCCGTCAACGACAACAACATCTGCCTCTTTTGTGCCTTATTTAAGGCGCAACTCTCTTGAGACCCAATTCGTACGACTACGGTAGAGCACTGCACAGGCTGTTCTGCGAACTTCCAATCCTTACTGCTTGCGCTTGTCCTCTACGTTTCAATGTGCATTGCATGACGTATAAGGCCGCGGTCATACTTTGCGCAGTTGCATTAGTTGACGCCGGTGCCGGCGTCAATTCACGCAGGTGCCTGCGTGAGTTGACGCCGGCACCGGCGTCAACTAACGCAGCTGCGCAAAGTATGACCGCGGCCTAACTCATACACAAAACGCCGCACGACGCGCGTCGTGATGCGAAATCGTGTCTTGTCGATATACAACCGGAGTTCCTTCGTAGTAAGGAAGCATATTAACAAAAGCGCCCTCAATTGTTCGATTTTACTGGACTGCCTGTCCTATACCGTACATTTCCTGCCATTGCGGACTGCCCTGTTTACTCGTGTAGGAAATCATCCACATGAGCAATTGGGTATAATTTTCTCTGGATTATTCCTCCAGAAACGAAGTACTACCAAGAGCTCCTCTGTTCTATGATCTCCTGGAAGTGTTTCAATATACATAAATGCCATGTAGTGCACATCAGTGCGTGAAACTTAGAGGACAAGCGCAAAAGGTAAGAAATGGAAGTTCGCAGAACAGGCTGTGCATTGTTCTTTGAGATTTCCACTCTTATGATATGCAGCGATGGGTCATTTGGTTTACCATCACGGATGTGCTTGTCCTTAACATTAAGAGGAATAAAGAGCACGTACGCACCGTTTACGACGGCCATGAAAGGATTTCTGCATAATTTCCCTCATGCAACCCTCTCCCAACGCGACTTATGGAGGGAATAGCGTTGGGACCAATCCCGTGGCAGATTTCCGCTTTCAAGCAGATCGAATCGGATATAAAATTAATTGCAGCGCTATTAGAAGAGATGCTTACGGCTCTTGTTTATTTTCTTTGGAATCCATCAGTCAACAGATTGGAGGAAGCAAAGACTTCGTGCAAGTATTAGTCATTTGATGAGGAAAGGTGGGTTCGTGCAAAATGCTTGTCGTCGGTCCAGTGACATATAGTGAGATATGTAAATGAAACCTGATCCGCTGGTTGCGACAGGCCTTTTATTGCGACTTGGGACACTCTCTGCAGAACGCGACATGTGACTACTCATTGAGTAATGGTATAATACTTTCCTCTAGGTATTTTTGTGCTCGGGCGGAGGTGGTGTAGTGACAGGTGGCGCGCACCCCACTCTCATGGTGCGGGGATCAAATCCCGCATCAACGCCAGACCAGGCCAACCAAGCCTTCCATCCCTCCGGGGTCGGTCAATTGGTACCAGACTCGTCTGGGAGGATAAAAGCACTGACTTGTACATTGGCTGGTCACCGCAAGTCATTGTATGGGCCACATCACATTCACCAGCCACCACGATTCTGAATGGAACTAGAATGTGCGGCGCATCCCAAGAAGGGATTGATTAACGCCAAAAACTTTATCCTTTTTATTTTTGTGTTCATGCTGTCGTAGGCACCAACGGGATGATTGATTGATACTGGAATATGATTGCAAATAGCTAAAAGTAGTGAAAAATGTAGTGAAGAAAGAACGGAATGAAGCGTGTAGCCGAATTCCTTGAGGTAGTCGACAATGATAAGCTGGGTACGTAAGCTGCTATGCCTTGTGCTGACAATCGCTCCATTAAACTCGTCAACTGCACTTCATGGACGTCAGAACACGTAGATGGAACTTGAACCGAAATTCGGATTTTGTAGCGATAATTAGCGTTCAACCCATGATTTCAAGTTTTGGACTAGAAAAACTCCTGGCTGCTGTAACTGGGACAAATTGCACTTAATGAAGTGTAATCAGTGTGTTAAATTACCTGCTGACTTGAAGCGGTGAAAAGAAATAATTCCATTTCTAGCCAAATGAAGCTGAAGCTGCTCATGAATGGATTGAAAAGAAAATCTGTAGCAGACTTAGTCTTGTCTCACAACTCATCCATGATTAGCTAGAATTTTCATTTTAACGAAACATAGGGTTGAAAAACAAGCTCCCGCCTTTTTTCATTCTCTGTGTTTATCAACGTTCTCTCCATCTTTCGACAAGGCTTACAATACCGCTCACATTTTTTGAAAAATCGACGGTGGGCGACGGATTAAACGGCACAAACCGTCGCCCACCGTCGATTTTTCAAAAAATGTGAGCGGTATTGTACATAGGGTTCAATAGAGCTTCTTCTGCTCTGCAAAACTTTGCTACCTGTATTTCGATTCCTTTAATTGCTAAGTATTTATGTGGCTCAGATGAAGTAATCTGAAGGCAAAAATTAGCACTCTCCACATTTCCTTTTCTCCGGCCAAAAAATGCACGCGCATATGTTTTTGATTGAACTGTTTCAGCTCTACAAAATGGTATTACTCGTTATTCGAATAGCTGTCTCTTGCTGTTTTCGAAGCTTACAAATGCAGTACTCAGCGAAAATGTGCACTTTCGCTATCTTCTCTTCCTCGCCTACCATCGAGATTGAAGATAATATCCCCATATGAATTCGATAGAGCTTTTTCTGCTCTGCAGGAAGGTGCCACTAGTTTTCCGAATTCTTCGAAAATGGGGTACTCAGCAAAAACCCATCCGCACTTTTTTCGCCAAAAATCGAAATTACCAAACATTTTTATTGCTTAACAGAACCATCAATTATAACGGTAGATTGATCACCAATGTTTTTTCTCTCATTTGATCCATGTGACATGGAAAAGGTCGGCATTTTTGGACCTCGATGCGCTAAAAGTGCGGATTTTCCTCTACAAATTACTCCATTTCTAAACATTAAAAATATCAAACAATCGAACGATCAAAAACAAATCAAGAAGGAGAGGAAGTGTAGAGAGTGCGAATTTTTGCCTTCCTTGCCAGATTACTTCATTTCTGAACCTCGTAAATATTGAGCAGCCAATGGAATCAAAAAACAAGTAGCAACTTGTGTAGAACAGAAAAAGCTCTATCGAACTCATATAAGCTTTGTCGAAAGGTGAAGAGACGTTGTAAAACACAAGGAATAAAGAGCGGCGGGAGCTTGTTCCTCAACCCAATGTATCAATAGCATTGTATCTATCATGGTCTGTCATAACTCACCTCTTCAGATAAATTAGCCGATGACATGAGAGACTTCTACATAAAAGACTACGGCGGCAAAACAAAACAGAAGAAAAAGTATCACGTCGGTTGAAAATTAGCCTCCGTTTTGGGTAATCTGCGTTTGAAAAATTATGTCTCTGCTCAAACACAATTATATACGACCAAACAAAAGCCATCAGATTCAGCTCGCTGTAATCAATATTGTCTAAGCAGATCTATCGCACCATTAGAAAATCCTTTTCCTCACAATCCGAAATATTAGGTTGGCAACTAAGTAATTGCGGATTTTTAAATACTGCTTTTTCCCTCAAAACCGCTTTCCACAAAACTTCTTCTGTTCATTCTACACATGTAGTACAATTCCACACGCATTTATAGGTATTTTGTCTTCCATCTCCCGGATAACCCTTTTCGGCAAAATAAAAATATCAAAGGTCACCTCAATTTCAATCCCAATTTTTTTTCTTTGAATGGCGTAAGACAGGGAAAGGGAAAGGTGATAATCCGATGAAGAAAGATCAGAACTACTATAAGGCAGCAATTTTTATCCAAGCTCGAGAATTTTGACAATAATACCTATACATAGATGCGTGTGGACTTGTACTACATGTGTATGTACAGAAGAGATTGCTGGAAAGCAGTTTGAAGGGAAAAAGCAGTATTTAAAAATCCGCAATTACTTAGTTGCCAACCTAATATGTTATAAGGTAATTTCGACATCTTTCTTTTCTTGGAGCGCTATCTCGTCTAGCAGTTGCTTTAAGGTGCCAAAAAAGCGGTAGTCCTTATTGGATGCAGAACATCTGTATCTGGTTTTGTACAGCTTTTCATTCAATTAATCTTTCGCAGATGAGATTGACGCCATCACGGAAAATGATCAGACCTTGCCTGCAAGCAGTAGTAGACTATGCCCACGAGAAAACATTAAAGGGTATCAAAGTATGCATCACTTTGAAACTTTGCCTTTCTAAACGCACACTCGCAAGGCAGCTCCCCACCATTCCCGGCTTAGGAGCATCCCCTCCAAATTCATTCGACACACTCCAAGCTAACTCCAACGCATTTCCTACAGGTTCTTAGGCATCTGGTGCCAGTGCCACAAATCGTTTCAAAATTTCCTATGGTCTCAAGTAACGGCGAGAACAACGTTCCTCCTCAAAGGCTCGCTCAGGTATTGCATCTAGAAAAGAGAACAGATTTTTCGGTACAGAGTGATGCGAAAAAAGCAAATACAACTGGGACATCACGATAAATTCAATACGCAAAATAGCGGAATGTGACTGCACATAGTCTGCATAAAGGTACAGGAAACCATAGGATTAATTTCAGTACTTCCCGAGTGTGCCTTTTTGCCTGCGGACTAGCAGCCTTGAAATGTTTCCGCGAAAGGTAGGTAATAAATTGAAGATTAGGTAGTAAAGTATTATAATACTAGTACGGAATCTCCGTTTATGCACTCAGTGCAATAAATAACTACTAGTTTTAAAAAGCAGGGCACCTCCTAGTCATCATATGTAGATCGAGCACGCATTGCTATACTTCCTTCTGGGCGCAGGTATGGATCAAGCAGCCGAAAAACGCCTTCCCTTTACTAGGCTTTATAAAGAAGCAAGAAAAGCAACTGAAGAATGCAGACCGTAAGTAATAACAAGTCTAGATAAGAGGTGAAAACGAAGCAAAACAAGCAAGTGCATATATGTTTCATCACTGTTCACGTCTCGTGAGATTGAGAATGCAGTTCGTGGGAATGGAAAATAAATGAGCCATTGTAGAATCAAGGCATCAAGAGTAATCGAAAAGGATATTGCTGTGGTTTCCAGACGTGTTTCCGTGGCTGAAAAGGAGAGCTCTTCAGTGAAGACAGCCATGTGCGCTACTTACAAGGGAAGGCATTTTACTTCCCATGGAACTTTGGAATGAGACCCGGGGGCTCGGTAGAGCTTCGAACGCTGATTATAACTGTGGCAACCAAAACTGCCAAATGGCATCCTGAAGCGAGTTACGAGGGGTCAAAGTTTGCCTGTGACTTGCCTGTGACATCTCAATAGCGAGGCGTTTCGTCATCAGCATGGCTAGCGGAGGACTAGTAATGGCATCCGTAGCATAGTTGTAGTGCCCCGATTCTGCAGGCGCAAAGTTGTGGGTTTGCTTCCCGCCGGTGCGGTTTTTTTGCATTTTGTGTTTCATTGTCAGTAAGTGCTTTTCTTTCACTTCTAACCGTTTCCTTGTATGATATTCGCGCGTAGGGGGTAGAATTACCCCTTCGTGCAAATTTCCAGCCGGATCCAGTTTTTGGCCCAACTTCGGAAAATTAGGGGTGGCCGAGGGTTAAGTAGGAGCTTTTGAATTTCCTTCCAGAAAAAATTCTGCAAGTTGAACAAGATAACCTGAACATACCTATCACACTTGCCCATCACACTAAACGCACGTAGGAAGCGCCAAATAAGAGCAATTGCTGGGCAAGGGTCAACGCCTACTCCTTAGTTAAATGGGTTGCCAGCGAATAGCCCATCAATTTTCCGAGATTAGGTCAACTTCCCAAATTGGCTGAAAACTTGTCCCATTGGGTAATTTGATCCCCTGAACACGAAAATCACATTGGTTTTGCGTGAAAACGTATGGCTCGCGCGCTATGGGCTCCCAAACATACCATGACTGGTATTAATCTTTTTTTCAGAAAAACCTTCATAACTTCATTCAGGTAATTGTTTGACAGATTCTGAATACGGATTTGAGATCAGCATTTAAAAGCGCGTACAGTGGTATATGTCTCACTGCAAATAGCCATTTCGACAAACCGTCTGAAGGCAAAGTGCCTCGCCAATGAGGTGTCACAGGCAAACTTTGACCCCTCGTAACTCTCTTCAGGATGCCATTTGGCAGTTTTGGTTTTCAAAGTTATAATCAGCGTTCAAAGCTCTATCGATCCCCCCGAGTCTCATTTCAAAGTTCCATGGGAAGTAAAATATCTTCCCTTGTTAGAGTTACATCCGCCACTGTACCACACAAATATGATACCAGAATCCATACAAAATGTCATAGAATGTGTAAACGTCAGCGTCTTTACCAGTATCCAACTGAGCCTGGAGCTGTGCCCATGGACCCGCTACAAATAAGCTTTCTGCTTTGAACACAATGTTTTCTTGTCCCGCTTGGCTGGCACATGAGTCTAATACCTAAGGCCGCATTTATACTTTGCGCAACGACGCCGGCACCGGCACCGCGCGCCGCCGACCACACCAGTACTCTGGTGACGCGCTCCGTTTGTAAGACGCTCGACGCATGATAGTCGCGAACTAGAATTTAGATCTTTGCATAATGCTAATCCACGCATGACGTTCGCGGTGAGAGCACACGAATTCGAACTCGAATTGTAGCATAGTGCCGAACTATGCCAAGAATGTGAAATCGTGTGCTCTTGCCGTGATCATCACACTGTAGTGTGGTTGGGTCGAACGTTTTACAGACAAAGCGCGTCGTCAGAATTCCGCCGTGGTGAGAAGCGCACACATGATTTTGAGAACGTCGCCGGCGGTGCCGGCGTCGGTGCGCAAAGTATGAACGCGGCCGGCGTACAACAGTGCCGTGGAAGAAGATTTCAGTATGAGCATTCTTATAGTTAAGCCTTTCGGAACACGAACAAGAAGATCAGTGCTATTGCTCACATTGTTGCTTTATGAATAAGAAATTTCTTATACAAGAAAACGAATGGAATGCAGATGTGGGTTAAGACCTGCGAAAGCTCACAGATTCGACACTTCATTTCTAACTGAGCAATATCATTCGCTTCACTCTCATCTACTGCAGTATCTAACGTTTTTTAGCAGCAAAATGGCAAAGGAGACATGGCAAAAGCTGTTTTGAAGCGAAACTCGAGGACAGCGACGTCACTGAGGAGTCTCGATAGGGCTTTTGGCTGTTAGAAATAAAAGAGAGGTAATCAATAATGCGACGGTGAAGAAGAACGAAGAAATGGTCAAAACTAGAGAAATTGGATTTCTATAATACCTGTTCACTTCTTCCGGCTTCCAGACGTGGTTTTCAGTATATTCCATCGCTGACGTGTCAATCAGAGTGGCTTGATCTATTTAACAATCATATCAGTACAAGATCCACTCACATGTTGGAGGATATAGGGCAGCAGACGATCAGAAGGTCTACGTAGCTCTTTGTTAAGAAGCTATAATATGTACACTGAACGCTATTTTCATCGCGAAACGCAGAACACACCCTCTCTTCGCATCCGGCGTTCAATCCTAGTCAGGATAGATACACACTTTCCTGAATCTATACCCCTAGTGCTTCCCTTTTTAGCTGGGAATACCAGTTTGAGAGTAGCTAATTAGGTAGTATAAAATTCATTCCAAGTTGCTCAATAGCACCGTTACGATACTGCTTTGGCTGCCGCAAATTTTTCAATCAGACTCATGTGCCACAGTAAGCTTGGAGTACTCATGGACACACACCTACACCCATTACAAACCAGAATGTATAAATTGTCCAGAGTTCTCACATCTGTGCTGAGGCGGAGACGCAGTGAAGTATCAATTTCCCATGGCTCCAGCTCGAAAAAAAAACTTGCCTCATATACTTTTATAGAAACCTTATTCAAATTTTCCCGGCGGGTATTATACTGACGCGGCTTAACTCCTAAACAACAAACCATTTCCTGGCTGTGAGACTGATTGTAGGTACAAAATAGGTGGCACTCACAAAACAACGAAAATACGTAGTAAAGAAAAGAGTTCAAGTCAAAGCCTGGCGAAATCATTGGCATTGAATGTACCATCACTGTCAACACTATTACGCCTAAACATTCAGCACGTCTTTGCAGTAACCAGAACATGGAGGATTATGCTGCAAGAGGTAGCGTGGCTTCTATTTCGTATGCATTAGAAACATGGTTGTTGTTTTTGTCAGAACACCCTTCACTTTTCGATGTTGTGCGTGTTTCCCCGCAAAACACAAATATCTATGGAAGAGTAGTCCGAACAGAGAGGGTAGCTAAGACTCAAAGGCAGTGTTTGAGGAAATTCGGCAGAAAAGTAAAAGAAGTAGTGAATGTGAAAGTCGGGATGCCCAGTAACAGGATAGTGAAGAAAAAACGGATGGAAATGACCAAAAACCCGAGAAATAGGACCCCTTCCCACCGTTGATCCTCGATGTGGAGCATTACCGTGAAGAGGCGGGTCCGAACGAGTGTTCCATTGGCGTGTTGCCATGTTGTAAACACGAAGAGATATTCGACAATGAGTAAGCATCCCTTTTCTGGAGCGCGCTTCAAGCCAAAACTGAGAAAGCGGGCCGCGATACCTTCTATTCAAACCCCAGCCAATCAGTCGCTAGGAGGCGGACCGAGCACAGTAAGGCGGCTCGAGCAGAAAAGGCCGCCTCTGCCATAGCTCGGGGGCGCGCCCTTCGTGGGGGATTTCGCCGTAAATATTTCGGCTTTCCAAACCCGTAGTTTTCGAGTGAGACTCCTGTTAGGGATTTTCTTCACCCACATTACCCTTAACACTGTCTTTAAAATAGACCGAAAACTTCAAAAAAAAAAAGCGCCGTATGCTGAACAGTCCATGATACGCAACTATACAATACCCGCCTTAAGTTTTCAAAAGAAAAACGAAAAAAAACGAAAAAACGCGGAAAGCGCGGATCCGCGTTTTTTTCGTTTTTTTGCTATAACTCGGTTTGTTTTGCCTAAGTTTCCATAAAAATATATATCAATCGAATCAGCTCACCGAGCTCTACAATACGCTTTCTTCAAACTTTCAAAAAGCTGACTTTTTATGTTCTCGCGTGCACGAAGTGCCAGTGGGCACTCATCAGCGAGCGACCTGCGCTATAATTATAACCAGGAGGCAAATCTGCCGTCAACATACAAATCTCACCAACTTACAGGGATACTGTCCTAGTCGAAACTGAATTGAAAGTAGATTTTTAATCTTTGATGGATATTTCATTAAGTATCACTTCACCCAGTGTGCTATAGTGGTCACCATCCGATTACTGTTTGGAAAAATAATTTTCTCAGGTTTTAACGGTCTTTCAGTTTTCTCAAAAAAGCATAAATCGAAAACAATAAAGAAGAGCCAATTGTTTGATGTGTAAAGCCCATGATCACAAGTAAAATTATCAATCCTTCTCGAAAGTTTTACCTTTCTACCCTGTCTGACCCCTCGATCTCATAGCAATGAGTCAGCTCACTCTCCCAGACAGATATTGACTGGCTTTCCAGAGTGATATGCTACTGCATCAAACAAACAAATTGGATAACATGTTAGTTTTATGCGAAGTGCATATGTTTTCAATGTCTGCTATCAATTTTCTCAAAAAGTCAAATCGAAAACAATGTATTAGAAGATTCAAATGATTCATGAATAAAATCTATTATCATTAGTAAAATTATCAATCTTTCTCGAGAATTTCACCGTTCCATCTGCACGCTTGGAGCAATGGAATCTGGACACTTACTGGAGCAGTGTAATCTGGATAATACTTACTTGCTTCCTCCTTTTTACTTTTCATAGGAAAACTGTTGAATGAAAAATGGTTTTCAAAAAAAATTTGTGCTTTGATAGTAAACTGCCGCAGTAGTGATAGTAGTAATCGCAATGAGAAAGGCTTGATGCCCTTATAATCTCACAATTAGAAACTGCTGCCCTTTTCTGGAGGTGCAAGGAATGTCTTCTGACAATGTGGAAGGCCGATCAATATCTGTTCGGGAGATCTCAGTGAGCTGGCTAATCGCTATGAGATCGAGGGATCATACAGGGTAGACCGGTAAAACTCTTGAGAAAGACTGATAATTTTACTAACGTTCATGGATTTTATTCACGGTTCACTTAAATCTTCTTTATTGCTTTCGATTTAAGGCTTTTTGAGAAAATTGGAAGACCGGTAAAACTTGGGAAAAATTATTTTTTTAAACAGTAATCGGATGGTGACCACTATAGCATACTGGGTGAAGTGATACTTAATGAAATATCACCATCAAAGATCAAAAATCTACTTTCGATTCAGTTTCGACTAGGACAGTATCCCTGTAAGTTGTTGAGATTTGTATGTTGACGGCAGATTTGCCTCCTGGTTATAATTATAGCGCACGTCGCTCGCTGATGAGTGCCCACTGGCACTTCGTGCACGCGAGAACATAAAAAGTCAGCTTTTTGAAAGTTTGAAGAGAGCGTATTGTAGAGCTCGGTAAGCTGATTCGCTTGATATATATATTTTTATGGAGACTTAGGCAAAACAAATCGAGTTACAACAAAAAAAAAAACGAAAAAAACGCGGATCCGCGCTTTTCGCGTTCTCTTTTGAAAACTTAGGGCGGGTATTGTATCTATGCATTCGGTGGCGAAATGCTGTCTTCATTCAAGGTGACTTCTTTCTTTTGATGGTGCATGGACGATGGCACTCTTAACCAAACCATTAAAGGAACTGTCCACGGAAAATGAGTTTCTTTATCACCCATTTATTAGGTTGTTCCAAAAGTCTTGTAGTATTTTTTTCGATATCACTTTTTATTTTTTTTCGTCCAACAAATAACAATTAGGCAACAACGTATTGACCATTGTTATCGGCAACCCTCTACCACTTTATAGGAAAATCGTTGATTCCCTTCTCCCAGAACTGCGGGTTCTGAGAGTCGAAAAAGTTAGCGATCGCCTTCGCAAGCAAGTCATAATCAACGAATTTTCTCTTGGCCAGGAAGGATTCGAGAGGATGGGTAGGGTGATAGCCAGAAGGGGCAATGTTTGGAGAGTATGGCGGGTGGGGCAGCACATCCCAGCCGACCTCCTATAACTTGGCCTGGGTGCTTTTCGCGAAATGGGAGCGGGCGTCGTCATGAAGTAGGGTGACCGCGGACCTTTTCCGGCACTTTTCTCGAACAGCGACGGCGAGCTGCTGGAGCTGGTGGATGCATACGGCAGCGGTGACTTCTCGCATTGTACCAGTACCTCGCGGAAAAGCATTCCTTCCGCGTCCCAGAACCAGCACAGTCCCAAGCGTGGTTTGTCTTTCATGTCAATCTCGCCGTTGCTGAAGCTGATGAGCCAGCGTTGCACGGTCTCGTAGCTCACACATCCCTTGCCCAATGCAGCGCTGATGAGTGGCAAGCTTCCGTCGTTTTGGTGCCTCAAGACCGCTCATTTTAGATGACACCGCGAGTTGGGTGGGTATCGACAACGGGCATTGTAGCTCTCTCCACGGGATCTGGTGGGTCAATATATATTTTCCTAGAAAGCTTAGGGAGCGTTCTACCATATTCCTGAACCGCCTGGACCTGCCTCGAAGTGAACAAGAGTTACTGATTTTTTTTTTGGAAAAATACTACGACTTTTGGCACAACCTAATATTTATGTTGTATTTGCCTGATAAGGGCAGCATGCAAAGTTTCACGCAAAAAATTAAGAATTCGACTAAGATACAGCTCTAAAATTTTTCGGCTCTTGAGAGGGAACTTATGCGGAGTAGCAGTTGCTTGATAGTACATCGTCTAAGGCACAATATTACAGCTGTGACATACCCTGGGCTCGAGAAATACTAAAAACATGAAGCTTTTTTATAATGGGAGTGACAGAAGGAACAGATCGACGCACGATTTGACGTTGCCATGCATCTCTTGACTTTGTGTCGCACCGTGCCGTGGCTATCCTAACAGTTACTGCCGATGAACAGCGCCCAATCCATCGTTCACAGGCAAAAGAGACTCTACGCAACAAACCAGGATTTACGACAGCCGAAATCCAATCCCATCTTGGAGCCCTTCTTGTTAGTATAACACGGAGGAGCTGATTAGTGCTAGCATCTACCTTCTATGTTACCGCTTCTACGAAATTCTGCAGTGAACAGCATGATCTTGTGAACATTTTCAGATAAAACCAAATCGATAAACGCTGAAATTGGCTGCTAAAATCGCTGAAGCATGGGTGAAATTGAGTGAGTACTCAGTAATCGTCTGCGATTGTCGGTGCCCCAGAATTCTAAAGGGCAAGGTTTTCGATCCTTGTTAAGGCCCGCAATGTTCTATGGCAGCTGATATAGGCATGCGGCAGGAAGTGGCTCCACAGAATCACTAGTAAGGACGTGAGAGAAGTCATGCAGACAGGTCCGGCTGATGCTGAGGGGCAGCGGTTAAGATGGTATGGGTACGTGCTGAGAAGGTCGGCAGACCACCCAGCTGAAAAGGCTATAGACTTCGAAGTGCCCGGCAAGCACCGCGAGAAGCCCCAAAGAAAAGGTGGAGGAACGTCATAAAGACAGACCTCAAGGAAGTAAAAGTCACTGCAAAAGATACCTTGGATAGAAGGAAGTGGCGACAACTGACAAAAACAGCGGACCCGCGACGGCGCGGGAGTGACGGTGGGAAAGAGAAAGGAGAGAAGTTGAATACGTTTCGCATTGCTTTTCTGCAGAATTCCAGTTAATTACGAGCGGCGATATTGCCTCACCCAGCAATTTCTGCCGATTTTCTGTTTTCGAATTGAGAGTCATCATCCGGAATAACGGCTCGACTGATATTGTCAGTCTTTAGAAGACATATGAGTGAAGCTCACATTGGTTTTTGTTTTCTACTTTCTTTTGTCCTCTTCTGAACTTCTATTCCGACCGCCTCTGCAGATGCACGTCGTCTGGGTAACGTATTAAATAAACAAAAAACTCAGAAATCAGCGTCGGCGAAATGTTCACGGAATACAAATGATGTCAATCAAATTCGCATAAAAAATTGCAGTAGAGGAAAAGATCCCGCTTGTTATCAGAGCCGATCATTTGATGTTCCGTTTACGATGGGGTATTGACACTGGCAAGACGGCTAGATATGCAAGCAGAATCAAGCAGAAATGAATACATTTCTAGATCATCAGAATGCTCCGCCAAGCTCTGTTTCGATTCAATGGTAGATCCTCGTGCATGTAACAGCTGAAGGTCTTTATTACACTGCATGATGTATACATGAGTTAACCACCTAACCATAACTTAGCAACATACAGCACGATAACTTGCTAACGTCGTTCGGTGTCTTGTATGTTTGTAAGCTGCGGACGGGTGGCAGGTTCACCGGCATGGTCTTGGCTTGCTTCGGCGGCAAGACTGCTTGTTGGGCGGGAGAAGCGAGGAGGAAAGAGTTGGAGAAAACACTAACCACACAAGAAGTAAACTGCCTCGCAACGATAGAGGTACATTCCATTTCCCGACGGCTGGCAGAGCGAGGCCTACGGACTTCTATCGATCTCTCTCACCCCGCCACACACTCTCACCCAACTCTGTAGGCCACGCCCTGCCAGCTTCGGGAACTGGACTGTACAGACCTTGACACAGGTGGCTATAAAACCGTCATATTGACCATAAAACGCCTATTGTGGGTGCACTGGTGCTGTGAAATGTAAGAGCAGACACAGGCACCTAGCTGCTTCCTCGTAATCATGACTGCAGATTCATGACACTACGCACAACTACAGAAAGGACGGCATAACAATTAGACAGCCGTTTACATCTTCCCGCCACCAAGTTGACTGTTGGAATTGTTGTTTATGTCATTAGCTAATACCACATATACAAAATAATATTACGATTCAATGCTAGCATTGAGTAGAGAATAATTTAACGAGCCATCTAATAGAGCATAATTTGAATCTCAAAGTACTATCAAAAACTAGCGCTAGTGGTAAGTGATATACGACAAGCATTCATTGATCGATGGTAATGAGCTTCGGTGGTGGTGATCAGCTGAATCCATGATGACTCGAAGAGAAGATCTGCTTTGGTAGAGGCTGTGCCGCCCGTCACTGGTGCAGTAACCGTGAAGAAGCGAGTCGCTGTAAAGGAAGTTGATCGTGAAGAGAGTGAGAGGTAGAAAACGTCAGGCTATAGCGAGAGTACTAAGCAGTATTCAGTGGCAGGAAAAGGAGATAGACATAAAGAAATTGTAGGATTTTAGTGTTTGTGTGGAAGGCTGTGAGTAAAATAGTGCACGGCTGAGCATCAGGGCACTGATAAATGCGAGGATACTGTTGTTGAGGTATGAAATGACTGGAGTGTGAGTTCGATATCGAAGAAGGTGTCGGTGTTGGTTTTATTGCCCCACAATCGAATGTAGTGCTACAGTGTACGGTTTCTTTCCTTTATATACACGGGGTGCCAAAAAAAAATAATTTTGTCTCGTCCACTTTCACCCCACTTTAGTCGAACTACAGCGAATTCTGTTGATGTATTTTAATCCACAGATTCAAGAGCAGACCTCACTTTATCACTATGCTCCGTGGCAGCCTTCTGCACGAGCAGTAACGGGAGCGAGGAAATAGTGAACAAGATGTGTCACCTCAACTGGGCAAATCCGAGATTTCGTGGCCCTCGTTCACAACCTTGCTGAGGTTCGTTCACTCTGGGTACCTAAGGGGATTCATACTGGGTGGTGTTCTTTAGGATCCCGTTTTTTCCGGGTTCCCAGCGCCCTTCGTTTTCAAGAGCCAAAATGTGCACTTACCACTGAAACCCCTTCGGAGGCGGATTTGGGCATGAAAATGATACTTCGGATCATAGCAGCCTTGTCCAAGCAGCAGGGGCTCTGTGACTTCCATGAACCGGAGGGCCAATCCTTAGGAAGCTTCTTACAAAAGACCTACCATGGAACCCGGCTCCACTGTTTTAAGGGGACCTTGATACCGTGGGTGCTCCGAAGCCCGACTGCGCCGCTTAAAGGTTCTATATTTTTATGAAAATGAAAGTAGTGAGCCTCAGCTTGTTCCTGCTCTTAGAGGAACATTTCGGGAATATTTTGCTCCAATACTTTCATTTCTTTCGTTTCCCTATGTTTTGTATAATCGGGAGATGTGAGCCGTGGGCAAAATTACTTTTTTTTTGGCACCCCCTGTAGTTGAGGGTGCCTTGAATACAAAAATTATGATTATGAGCTACATTGTGCCTTGCGAACCTCGCGTATTTATGATGTGTTGCAAAATAAAAGCATGTGATTATCATTGTGCCTTGCGAACCTTGTGTATTTATGCTGTGTTGCAAAATAAAAGCATGTGATTATCTGTCCCCCTTTTTGTGCGGGTTAGGATAAGCTGTTTTAGTCCACAGCTCACTTGCTCTGGCGGGAGCATCATTTCTATCGCGACCTTGTGAGGTCTTAAAAATGTTTTTCAATCCTTTTGTGGACAGCAGCCCATTGGGGATAGGTAGAGGTGGTGTATGAAAGTGTTGATTATATGTTGTTGTTGGTACAATGACAAGTGACAGAGTCTTCATCGGGATTACTCTATCTTTTATAACGTATTTGCTAGTATCTTTTATAATGCAATCGTTAGCGGAGCGGTTATTTGACTATTTGCATGAGTTGGACACAGGCGTAGCTGAAAACCGTTTATGGATGGATAAATGCTGTTGTGAGACCTTCTGTAAGGAACTGTTGATGTACCATCGATAAAGGGGTGAAGAAGAGCTTGTAACTTTGAGAGATGTGCTGCTTATACTTTTCTCAGTATGGTTAGTTCCAGTATTTAGAGCACGTCTCCATTGAAGTCCATTTCAGGTTCAAACCATGATGGACAGCGAAAAATTTTGTATATGTCATATTCTTCAGGTACGTCATGGATTCCTAGTCATGCGGTGGACTACGTTGCTCATGTGGTCATCCTCTATCCGGAAGAGACATCCGGATGGGGGATGACCACATGAGCAACGTAGTCCACCGCAGGAATAGGAATAATAAATTGCTCCTGTGTAGTCGTTGGCTTCTTCAAGTCCGTCAACAATTGTGTTGCAAGTGATTTTTGCACATTTGAGGCCGGTACGTTTTTCCCTGTGTGGGTAGCGTTTTCGGTACAGCACTTTAGCGACGATGTTTCTTGAAAAATATGATTCTTTGCGAAATGCTCAATGAAAGTATACGCATGAGCGAATGTATAATTTGCAATGCATTTCCGTTCTGATCGCCTTACTAGTTCAGCAGCCGTTGCTACCGTAGTCCTTCTTGCTCACTCTCTCCGAATATGTTGTTCTTCATATTGAATATGCTTTACGTCGGCTGCTCTGGACAACTAGCAGTGTTGACGCTGTGGGGAAACTAGTAATACGTTTGCTTTTATACATTTAATATCACAAGGTCAGACATTAGGGCTATTTCTAAAAAAATTCAGACCCCAAGCCATGTAAACAGAATTGCGATCTTCCTTAGCATTACTTCTGACGACCGCATGAGGCACCTATTCTGACACGTTTTCTTGTATGTTATGTCCGTAATCTTGGCAGTGTAATAGGTGGATTCGTTATTGTTGACTGTGTTGGATATTGATTGCTATATTGCAGAATTCAAGTGATATCCGTGTTCACACCGTGGACACGTACAGTTGTTTGACTCCACAAGTTGGTCTTAGCGAGAATCCATTAGAGTTTGAGAAAGACATGAGAAAGCAGGAGAGAGTGTAAGGTGTCGCCTATTGTAGAATCGACGCGCTTTACCGCTTGTCGCCGTCGGGCTACTAACAATAAGAATGCGTTCGAAAACAGACCGCTTCAGTCGAGATGACCCGTTAGTATATGCATGATTAGAAATGTTCAATTTCCTGTGAAAGTACCACAGCAGCAACGCCTCGGCATTTCCGTTATCCATTGGTTGCGATGAAAAACGAATATCACCTGAATCCTGCAACCTAATTAAGAAATATCCAACACTCCAACTGTAACGAATCCACATACATAAAACGACTACCAATATTACGGTCTCAACATGCGAGAAAACGTGTCAGAATAGGTGCCTCATGCGATCATCAGAAGTAATGCCAAGGATGATCGCAATTCTGTTTACATGGCTTGAGGTCTGAATTTTCTTCACCAATTCTATCGAGAACACAAACCATTTCCCATATGAAATGACCACGATGTCCGACCTTGTGATATTAAATAAATAAATAAAGCCAACGTATCATCAGTTTGCTGACGAAAAGCATACAAAAAAGATCACGTTCGCCGCATAAACCAGCATTCGTTCAGTATCTACAATTAATTTGCAGTGCTTTGGAAAATGAGGACTTACACAAATCTCAAAATCTTCATCCTCGATTTCCATGATTACTTAAAGCTCATGATCTGTATTTGAAGGATGAGAATGCTATTATATGGATCGACTCGGAAAGTATATTCTGATTAATATTATGATTGAGATCTGTTTGCTGTTGCTGATGGCGTTGTTGTAGTGGTGAAACGTAGTGAATAGCATAAATGTGACAATAATATCGAAGAATATGATACAGTAGGTGAGGAATATATGTCACATAGTGTTATATGGTTCGTTTCGCCTCCGACTCAGACGAACCATTGTATGTTGCCAGCCTTTGAGGCTCATCAGTGAGTAAGGCTGGCAACATCAAAAAAATGTGTAAGCGGGTGGTAACCAATATGTTATGAAAAAGTGTATGTTAATAGCATACAACATAGGCAAGAAGTATTAAAAGGTTATTATAAAAAAAAGGTAAATTTGCTGTGCTAAAAAAAGGTTGATGTAGGTATAATAGTCTTTTTGAAAAAGGCGTGGGTGCATATGATACTAAGGGAACGCTTTATAATTGGAGCGCATATGTACATTGTCTGCACCCAGGCTTTATTATTGCAGTACTTAAAGTATGGTGAAGAAAATAAAAAAGAACCAAGCTTCCCATAATCTCTCCTCTCATGTTAGCAATAATCACTGCATGATAATACTGCTACTTACACGCCGCATGCTAAACTTGCAAGAACGAAAATAGGGAAAGGTACCACAAGTTAGATGAGAAACTGGAGTAATGTGAAGGATTTAATCAATGAACTTCCCATTGGGGTCTGACAAAGCGTTACATGCCTTCCTTCTTGTTTGGTAATGACTGTTTAGTACTCCATTTAGGAAATTATTAACTTATCTAGTTATTTAGTATATTACCTACTAATTTGGTTATTTTCCGTGTGCTGTCTGTAAGTCCAAATTTGTAACTGATGTACTTATTATGCATAATACATTTAATGATATGGGTGGTTATGAATTCCAGGCTATAGTCACTGTTTATCAAAAACTCTACCATACTTCTTATTTTAGTGGTATATGTATCAAATGTAGAACATGTATTGGCTATTCGTAGTGCTTCTGTATATATAACCACCCCTTTATTTTTTAGAGATATGTTACTATTACTATGTGGAAATCTGCTCACTTTGAAATTAAAGTCGTCAGTTTTGTTATATAGCCACGTGAGAACTCTTCCATTGTTGATTTCTAATGTTAGGTCGAGATAGTTTGCATAGTGATCGGAAATGTGAGTCTTTTTAAGCTCTAGTTTGTTATCATAAACCGTTCTAAGAATAGTTTCTACTTCTAGTTCGTCAAAATTGTGTACAAGAAGTAAATCATCCATATATCTAAATGGTATGAAAGTCTTACCGGTCATTAATCTAATGGTCTTTGCGTAATTGAATTCCAAATCTGACAAAGTAAGATCTGCTAATAACGGACTGAAATTGCCACCTTGTGGTACCCCTTCCTTCTGCTTGAAGATGTTGTTTCCGAAAAGGCAGTAGCTGTTATCTAACAAATAGTCCGTTAAATAGAGTAAATCCTATTTTTTGTAGTATCTATATCCATTTCTTAGCTCTTTGCCATCACTGTAAAATACATTGAATCCATTAGTGGCGATAAAAGCTTTGTTGGAATTTTTAAAACAGATATTTAACAGTAATTTCACACTTTCCATTATATGGCTATGTTTCAAGTTGGTAAACATATCTGTGAAGTCTGCTGTATAAATTTTAATATTTTCGCATCTAATGCTACTTAGATCCTGGCTAATATTAATATTAACTATGGACCAGTAGGTTTTGATGGTCCTACTGCGATCTTCAGTAGCTTTTGCATAGTTTTTAAAATGGTTCCTAATGTAAGTGAAGATAACATGTAACTCCTTAGCTAACGGTTTAATGCTACTATTAAATGCTCCTGTGATGAATCTAAACTTTATAGGGTTTTTATGTAGTTTAGGAGGGCATATATGTAAGGTAAATCGGCCTCCATATCAAAAGATAAATTGCTAGCTTGACAGAAAAACTTGTGTTTATTTATGATGTATTCTTTATTTTGTTCTTGTATCAGTTCATATGTATTTTTGGTATTTGTATAGTTTAGAATCCTTGTATTTGTTTCATAATATAAGCCCATTTCCTCCATAAGTGTTAATAGGTAGTGTTTTTTACAAATAATGCCATAATTATTACTAGCTTTATCTAGAGGACAAAAAATAAACATACTTCTGTATTTTTTTACCTGTTCACTTGAAATGTATTCACCTTTACTATCAATAGTGGTAATAGTGGTTTAACTTTACTGTGATAACTGTATTAATATATTTTATTATCGCTCTTATTTGCTCTTGGTTTAATTTATACCTTTGAATCAAGTATTTAACAACTTTATTGGTTAAATCCTCAAATATTTCTTTGACTTCTTTTCTACTGATTCCTTGGTCTAATCTATATTTTGTACCCTTGCTCAATAATTCTTTAAATGTTTTTTCTTCTATGATGCTGAGGTCTCCTGTAATTATATGTCCATGGTGCTCATCAATAAATTTTTTATATTTTTCTATCTGACAGATGCAAGTCCTACTCAACGTATTTTCAATCTCTTTTAAGTCCAGACTTTTTAAAAAGTGGTTATAATTAAATATCTTGCTGGATAACGTGTTTTCATACTTAAACAAAATTCTTATGGGAACATAATCTTTTTTATTATCATTCTTGCATGCTATCTCCTTAATCAGTGCTGAATTAAATATTTTATTAAATGATATTTTATCAAAAACTCTACTTTTATAATTTATTGTGATATTATGGTAAATGATATTTTCTTTTTTGTTCTCTTTATATGTATTAAAATGAAAATGTGCTAATAAACTAAACACAAGCAACCTGTTTTTATTAGTGATTTCTGTTAAGAAGTCTTCTCTGGTAGAGAGTTTGATTATCTTATCAATTTCAATTCTCCTTAAACTTTTGAACTTTCTGTAACATTCCATTGGTTCAAGATTCCCTTCCTTTCTGACCAATTCCTGCAGTACCGTATTGTATTCGGTGCTTTTCTTCCTACTTTTGCTTTTGTTGACCCCTCTATTATCTCTTTTTTTAGTAATATTTAGCGAAAAGAAGGGGGGATTGTTTTTGAATAGTTGAGTCTTGTTTAAATTAGTGATGTTTCCATATCCTTTGATGTTGTCATTGAGTCCGAAAGGTAAAGGCGTCATTAGAAGTTTTATCCAAAATAACTCCTTTTCTAAGAGGATGTTTCTATCATTTGTGCTTTCTGAATCCAGTACCGTAACAGTAATTCCTTGGTCGCAAGTGTAGAAATGATTGTAGAGAGGGGTTTGTTTTTTATGTGTGTATATGTTATTTAAATGTTCCCCAATTCTCTCTTTAAGCTTTCTGACTGTCATACCCACATATTGTATTCCACATTTGTTACACGTGAGACAATAAATAACATTTTTTGTGTTACACTTAGTGTTAGTACCTTTATATGTATTTATACGTAATTTTGTAACCTGTGAAATTATGTAGTTGTCGTTGTTGGTTATATTGCATGTCCTACAGACCCTATCACAATTGCAACCTTTGTTAGCATTACCAAAACGGTAAAGATAGTATTGATTGGCCTCTCCCCTTACCTTGTAGAATTTAGTATTGGTGTAGTACCCGGTTGCATTGCTTTTTGCAGTATTTTTTGACCTAAGATCTAAGCGCATGAGTGGTCCAACCCACACGCAGAGAAGCCTACGATGCAAGTTAAACATTCTCAGGAGTTTCAGCTCTCTCTCAAAAAAGTGCCACAAAGTAAGCCATGATGTTCCGCTCGTAATTCCGTCCTTCAGACACTTCGGTAGACGGGGAAAAACGGTCTCCAATAAACACTTTGGCTCACATCAATCTTGATGCCTTTTTCACCTCATTGCTCTTGTCACTAATATAATTTGTCAGCGGCTGGAATGCCAGTTTCCGCGTTTTTCTCAATGCATTCAGCTTCTCGGCCTGCAGTGAAACGTGTCTCAGGAAAAAAGCCGTGAGAGAGGTGGGTTGGGCCTGCTACAATCATTCTTGACGATCATCTTGGAACTCATCCTGACTACGAAATGCACTTCAGCTTGCAACGGCTCCTAATTTCGGCCGCTCTGATTAAGCTCGGCTATGGACGAATAGTGCTAGGTGAGCAGTGTTTGTATGTACATTTCTTTTGAAAATTGCTGTGAGTACAGCATCTGAGCAAAACATGTGCGAAGCTTTAGAGAGCTTAGTTTCATGTACTAGCTTCGCACAATACCCAATTGCGTACATCGAGCCGAGCATTTCCTCGCTTGTTAACCGTAGGTGATGGGTTTCCCAGGATGCAAGTACTCTTACGCGGGTTATGGGTTATATCGCACGGATGTATTGTAAGTCACTGCGACGACCATAAGAAATCCTGTGCTCGTGCGCTTCTGATACCAAACAAGCCCTCCATCCCAACAGAGTAGGTAAATTTGTACCAGACTCTTCTGGAAGGATAAAAGCACTGAGTTGTACATCTGCTGGCTCCCGCAATTCTTTCTATTGGCCAAATCGCTTCACCTGCCGTTCCATTCTGGAAGGAACCAAAATGCGCGGCGCATCCCACGGAAAGAATTAATTAATGCCAGGGCTTTATCCTTTATTCTTTTATGGCAGAAATTCCAGCATAAATTAATTTTACAGTTGCTAGGTGACAATCGCTAAACAGAATCGAATTTGTTTTTTTTTCGAAATTCCTTTTGCTACTAAGGGTGAGGAGCTTCAAGGAAGATTTGTCGTTCTCCATATCCAAGTAGACAGGGTGGGGCAAAATTACGGAAACCAGGCGCGGGCGCGGAACTTTGATCCCTGAGGCGCTTTTCGGGTTTGAAAAGCTCTTGCTCGTGCTTATTCGATTCAGTGCAACTTTCTCTAGTGAACAGCACAAAAATTTCTTCTTTGTTCTAAGATGATGAGGCCATCTCCTTACCGGACTTCCATCATCGACCTGCACCGTCAATGATTCCGAGCGGTTGGCATCTCCTGTCGTCTGAAGGTGTCAAGAAGTCTTGCGTCGAAAACAATCGCAATCACAAAATTATGAAACATTTCCGACCAATGACGACGTGGAAGACCGACTTCTGCCACGACCAAGACAAACATCAAGAAGCTGCGCGATCGTCTGCGTTCGAAGCCCACGCGGTCACTGCGCGAGATTGCAGAAAAAATGTTGATTTCAACGTGATCGACGGGAAGGATTGCGAAAGATCACTTGAAACTGAAGGCATACAAGCGAGGAAAAGAACAGTTTCTCTCTGCCGACAGCAAAAGGAAGAGAGACCAACGCTGCAGAAAAATTTCCTAGATTTCATCGCCTCTGATGAATGGTTTCCCAGTTCACCGGACCTCAACCCAGTCGATTTCGCTATATGAAGTGTCCTCGAGTCTAAGGCATGCTCAAAACCCCATCGCGGTCTTAATTCCTCGAAGGCAGCACTGGAGAAAGCATGGAATAAGTTGGACGAAGACTACTCCTCGCCATGGTCAACGCGTTTCCGGAGCGTCTTCGAGCCTTATCGAAGTAATTGGAGATGGTTTCGTTGAAAAAATAGTGCTGTTTGTTCAGTTTTTTTTCGGAAAATAAATCAGTAATGATTAATTTTTCGTTCAAACTGAAATAAGGTTCTTGGTGGCATCAATTCAGTTTTCCGTAATTTTGCCCCACCCTGTATAACCTTCTAGCTTTCGACCTTACATTTCCAATATAACAAAAGATAAGAGCTTGAAGTTTTTTTTAACCTAGCCTTGCAGCCTCCTTCAATATATTGAATTTTATTTTGTTGTTGAATATTCTGACAACCTGAAGTTGGCAAATATTTCAACATAGAAACTTTAACAAGTCGCGCCAGCCTTACAAAAAAAAACCCAAAATCTTGAAACAGTTGTGCTAGGATGCAGAATTGCATGCAGACAATGCCCGGCGTTACGGTTTTCTCCGCAAGCAAATTGCTTCGGTAATGGCATTCGCAATAGCATCTAGGCGTCTAGTTGAACTGGACAACATTCTCAATCGGATGAACTAATGAATAGCATAGCTCAAAAGACAGAGAGCATGTAGGCATTCGTTATTATTCTATGGACGCACTAAAACCGAACGATTAAAGACAAGGTAATCCACTTCATGGATTCTAGCAGACTTCTGTGACTGAAACTGGCATATCATTTTCAAACAAAAGCTGCCTCTACGACGTCGCTGTTTTTACGAAATTCGATGCGTATCAAATAATCGAAACGTCCACGTCAGAATCTTCTACAGTGAGAGAGACTTGGTCTTAGCTAGAGCGAAAAAAGCACAGTCGTCTACACGTCGTCTAGAGAACGGTCTACATATTTCTTAACACAAGGAACTGTTGGAGAAGATTAGGGCTTTCGAACTGCCACCTATGATTCTGTTTTTACCGAAAATTCGAGAGTATATAAGCTGAGTAGTTCATACCATTTCGCGATAACCGTCCAACCACAAGGTACGCCAAACTGACAGCACGGCTGCCGCCGACTCGAAAGACGATGTCATTCCGAAACTGTTGAGATACCCCTATTCCTCCACCATGGAGAGTCTATCGAACCAAAAATTTGAAAAAATTTGGCTTCCATCCGTGTGTTTTGTATAAACGGATAAAAGCCAAATTGACCAGATAGCCCCACGTAATTTCTTGATGTTTTGTGAGGCTTCAGCCATTACTCCACCTTGCCAAAAGATCCCTTAATAAACAGTGATACTGGAATTCCGATTACCAAAATTGCTACACAGTAAAAGAGGTCACTGGAGATAGAGGTGCGCTTGGTAGCCCCAGAAATCTTTCATTGAGTGAAGTTTTCACCTCTTACGCATTATTCCTTCGAAGCACTTCCTCTATATCCTTTATGCAGTGGATTCCACAACAAGCAGAGGCAATCTGAAGCAAGACTCCGGAACGATTTGGAGAGGTCTCTCACATTCAACTCGGACACACTTTCTTACAAAGCCAATGAAAGAGGTCAGTCAGTGCACTGAGACATCATGAACATCAGAGTGCGAGACATTGTCGAATTTTGGATGAATTTGCTAACAATTCAGCCTATCACTACTCTGGGTAGACCACCTACCACTATTACAAAAACAACAACAACTACAACAGCCACTGTACCTACCACGTCCATTACACTCACCTCTACTGATGCTGTGCCAGCACCCATCGCACCCATCTCTATACCTATGGAAATTATGAGAGGTAAGCCAGTACTTGGTTACAACATCACCTCAAACAGTCATATACAGGGGGAGCCAAAAAAGGAATTTTTTCCTCCACCTTCAACCCCACACCAGTCGAACTTCAGCAAATTCTTACTAGGTATTTCCATCCTCGATTCAAGAGCACACCCCACACTATCACTGAACTCCGTGGGAGCCTTCTGCACCATCAGGATCGAGAGATTTATCCGAGTGAATATCATGTGTCACCACAACACGGCAAAATCGGACATTTCGTCGCCTTCGTTCAGAACCTTGCTAGGGTCCGTTCGCTCAGGGTACCTCAGGGAACTTATATTGGGTGGTGTTCTTGAACATTCAATTTTTCCGAACTTCCAGCGCACTTCGTTTCGAAGAACCAGAACGTGTCGTTACCTGAAACCCATCCGCAGGCAGATCTGAGGCAGAAAAATGATATTTCGGATCATAGCAGCGTTATCCGAGCAGCAAGGGCTCTGTGACTCCCACGAACCGAAGGGCCAATACTTAGGAAGCTTCACACAAAAGACCTACCACGAAACTTGGGTCCACTGAGCGGACCTTGATACCGTAGGTGTACCGAAGCTGACTGCGCCGATTAAAGGCTCAATAATTTTATGAAGATGAACGTAGTGAGTCACAGCTTGTTTCTTCTCTTAGAGGAACATTTCAGGAATATTTTGCCCCAATACTTTTATCTCTCTCGTTTCTCTATGTTTTGTATACATGGCGGATGTGAGCCGTAAGAAAAATTACTTTTTTGGCACCCCCTGTAGATTAATTCCCGCTCGCTCCCTACATAAATGCTGAGAATAGGAGAGAATGAGATCATAGGCACTTTTGTAGCCATGACAGAGTCCAGTTTCTCTTGTTAAAAAAAACTTCATTGCGAGTAAACACCCAAGGAGGACATCGCTAGTAACACTCTAACCCTCATATCAGATTAATGGCATCAGCCGCTCTCTGAAAAACTGAATCGCTGAGTTTGATAAAGGATTGGCGCATATCCTAAAACCAATCTCTCATCTTTTTCCTGAAATTCCTCGAAGAGAGGGTCGCACTGCTTCTCTCGAGTTCACGTTTTTCAGAGGCAAAGAAACGATAAGTTATTCGAAAAATCGCTTAGCAAAACGACAAGGACCATACTATTTAGGTGCAGATCTGACCGTCCCAGAGAATGTCGAACAATCCGACCATCTTCCTGATTTGTCGCTGATCCATCCTGTTCGCAAGAAGCACATTGGTAGTGAAATAGGTGATCCTTTTCTTCGGAATCTGTTGCCGAATGGTCTCTCTTGAAACTTTATCACGCCACTTTCACAATTCAGTTTGTCTCATTTGCACACTTACAAAACGCAGTCTATATGTAATCACTTTCTGCATTTCTGCATTATTTGAAAGTTCACATCAACGGATGTGGAACTCAAAGGGAATCTAGAATTAAGAGGCTCGGCTATCTACATAATGGTATCACCGGTGAATATACGTTCCTCATTCCGTCATGTAAATATAGGCCGCTTTCGTCTTTTTCCGCATTTCTTGGGAATCACAAGCAAATGAACAAACAAACTGACAGACACACAAGCAAACACTCAGTCCAAGCCTATCATATATAGTGATGGATGTCAAAAATATCCGTCATTTTGCGACTTTCAACCAGAGAACGGCTAGTTGAACTTCAAGATGCACTCAAAAGAACATTTTTGGACATTCTCGCGGTTACGGAATTACGATGGAGAGGCACGGGAAGCAATGAACTTGAAGAATCAGATAACAGATTTTTCTATGCTGGTCCTGAAGACGCACAAGGACCATCAGGAACCGGTTTCTTCGTGAGTAAACGCATTCTTCCTTTTGTTGATGCTTTTGCAAGAGAAAACGACAGAGTGTCCCGTTTGGACGTACGTTTCGATGACAACTTGTACCGGTTTCTGTCGGTATATCTACCTCCATCGTCTTCGAATCCAACAACAGAAGACGAAGAGTTCAGTGTATATGTCGAAATGATTCAAGCTGTCATGTTCAAGTCTGAAAGCAGGAACACCTCGTCACCGTGCACCAGGAATCCGAAATTGGGAAAGGAAACGTCAGATACTCTCAATATACATCCGGTGATCTTATGCGATTTCCAATCTAGGACGAAAGATGAATGATACAGAAAGTTCTCTTGGAAGACACACATACGATAGCTATCGAAACACTCGTGGGCAGATGCTTGTAGAATTCTGCGAGGAATTACGGCTACGAGCAGTCGCTACTTTTTTCAAGGCCAGAAATGGACGCAAATGGACATTGAGGTCCCCTAATGGTAGAACATACAGTTGTATTGACCATATTTTTGCGTGCACACACCTGCGTTTCAAGAGCATCAGAACAGGATCGATACAGTTTGAAACTGATCATCGACTCCTCCGAGGTGTACTTCAGACAGACAAATGTAATGCCAGAATGAGAAACACCTACGTCTTAAGAGTCGTCTGGATCACGGCATTTATCGGACGGAACTAGCAAGAATATGTCCACAAAGGCTCCGAGGGCTGTCAAATAGCTATCAAGAAATTTGCGAGTACATCAAAAAGGCGGCCGCTGTGGCTACAAGACCCTCTGAAACTCGTCAATACCTTTCCACTGGAACTCTTTCGCTAATGAGACAAGGACAGCATATAAAAAAAGAAATGAATTCATCAAAGACCGCTTGGCATACACGAAACTTGCAAATTGTTGAGAAGGATGATAAGAAATGATATCCGTACTCATCACCGCAATCTTGTTCAGAAAGCGATTGAATCTTATGGAAGCTTGAGAATGATTCAGAACAAAATGTCAATTGGTCGTCGTCAACCACATCAGCTGCGCAATAAGAGAGGAAAATCATGTCACTCGAGGAACGAAATCAAAGAAGTGATAAGAGAGTACTATGGACAGTTGTACGCCTCACACAGCACAGTGACCTACACTCCATGGGAGAAAGACGAAGATGGTTGTCCGCCTTTTTCTCCAGTGAGATAGCTGAAGCTTTGAAAAGTACGAGAACTGGAAAAACCCCTGGACACGATCATGTAACGACGGAAATGTTACGGTTAGGCACAGAATGTCTCACACCGTTGATCACTGAGCTCTTCAACGGATGTCTCCGGTCCGGATCTGTTCCAGAAAAGATGGCAGACTCAATAACGATTCTTCTCCATAAAAAAGGAGACACCAGTGACCTCAAAAACTACCGTCCCATTTCACTACTCCCGGTCCTATATAAGTTGCTAACAAAGGTGATATTCCATCGAGTAGAAAAGATACTAGATAGTGAACAACCTCGCGAACAGGCCGGTTTTCGAAAACGCTACTCCACGGTTGACCATATCCACGCTATTAGAGAGGTCATAGAGAGGAGCCACGAGTATCAGTTGGAAATCTTCATGGCATTTGTCGATTACGAGAAAGCGTTTGATTTAGTTGAAATGAATGCTCTGTGGAATGCTTTACAACAACAGGGAATTCACAGCCAAATGATTTCGCTACTTCGCCAGATTTATATCACGGCCCAAACGAAAGTTCAGTTTTGTGACGAGTATATACCTATACAGATAAGTCGCGGAGCTCGTCAAGGAGATACTATTTCGCCGAAACTATTCATCTCCACACTTGAGCACATATTCTGAAGACTAGAATGGTCCACGTATGGACTGTCGGTCAACGGAGTTCGGTTAAACAATCTTCGATTCGGTGATGACGTTGTCCTTATTGCGAAGTCGAAGAATGAGTTACAAGAGATGATAAATAGTCTCGACAGGATCTCTCAAGGCTGTGGACTGAAAATAAATTCTTCAAACGAAGGTTATGGCAACGACTGCAGCAACGATCTTTTATAGAGATATTCAGCTAGAACAAGTGCAGTCCTTCACTTACTTTGGTCAGGAAATATCACTTAATCACGATTTCTCCAATGAAATCACAAAACGCATTCACGCTGGATGGAAAAGATTTCTAAGACATAAAGGATTCCTCACTTCAAAGAACGTGGAAATGAAATGGAAACGACAACTGTTCAACATGTGCGTATTGCCTGCTATGCTATATGGGTCCGAAACATGGGTACTAACCAGAGCAACGAAAGACAAGCTTAAATGTGCACAAAGAAAGATGGAGCGCCGCATGGAAGGAGTACGTCTTCTGGACCGCAAGACAAACACATGGTTACGTGGCGTCACGAAAATCAAAGATGTGGTGGAGAAAGCGATGGAAAGAAAATGGAGTTACGCTTGGGAAATGGCTCGATCAAGTGAATACAAGTGGTCAAAACAGCTAACAGAATGGCACCCGTATTCACGAAGACCGGTTGGACGGCCAAAATCCAGATGGCGAGATGAGTTCAAGAAAGTACTGAATACGTGTAATTGGCAGAATGCAGCAAGATCCATGACGAAGAAGGAATGGATTGATCTAATGAGATGCCACATATTGTAAAATATTGATTTGGCAAATAAATAAAATAAATAGTTCCACTCAAGCACAATTGATTGTAATAAAGCGAAAACCTCCAGATTCAGCACACTTTTCTCTACAATTATGACGCAGGGCCTATTTTCCTCTTCAAAACTGGGTCAATGTGGCTCGGTGGGAGATAAGACGCGATTTCGTGCCGGCAGCATCGCCTTGCAGTCGGGGGCATGTCCTCTACCCGCTTGGGCTCTCCCAGATTTGCTCAAGGACGCATTCATACTTTGCGATTTTGCGATTCTGCGATTTTACAACCGCGATTCTGCGATTTTGCGACCGCGATTTTGCGATTTTGGCTCTCTTGCAGGGTTTTCTATAGTATTTTCTTATTATCCTTTTCATGGAAAGAGCTCGATAGCGCTGTCAGCGATCCCCCAAGGCGTGACGCAAGTCGCGTCTCCCTCCCCCCAAGCCACATTGACCCTTAAAGCTTTCTTTCTCTGAAATCTGAAAGCTGCTGAAAGGCGATTTTGACATCACTCTCCTTTTGGAACCATATCTCCTCCAACACAAGAGATGTTTCGGAGTGCCGCAAAGTATGATTTGAGTAGGACACATCCTAGATTCACAAGGATCAAAGTAGAACTTCCGCACCTTGTCTTATACAGCTTTTTTGGATAGATATCCAAATGTGGGGGTTGCGTCACCGTGGTCTATGTATTAGGTACATTAGGTCACAGACAAAAAGGGTCCCGACGTTTTTCACGCCGACTATTTGGCCTTGATATTTCAGCAACAACTTTAGCGAATTTTCAGATTGTTCGAGTATAAAATCGTAAAGGAAAACCTGTCCTTTCATCCACATATTAGCCCTAGAGACTCTCTCCAGAAAGAACGCATATTCCAACCATTTTTTAGAGCCATGGAAGTGTACGACTTTCGGTGGTAGCACGAGATGCCTCGGAACTTCTAGGGATTACGTCGCAGTAACAATAAATATAATTAGTCTGGGTAGGGGTGTTGCCAGCTGTGGATAACAGGAGGGCACCCTTTGAAGCTTACGTTAAGAGCGACAATTTCCCAAAATGATGCATGCTTTGGTCACTTTTCCATGGCTTATGAGCGCAGACTATCAAAATTCTTCGAGCGAGTCCTTTACTAGCAGTGCATCCTTTCAAAGGAAAACCGACCAACGTTCACCGGAAATACGCTCTCCTCCATTGAAGAGGTATGGTCCCAGCGCTTCTCGCGGTGGCGCCAAAATCCCCACATCTGGAGATGAGCTATCCTAAAACTGCACAAAACAAGGTGTGGAAGTTCTGCTTTATTCTTTGTAAATCTAGGATGTGTCCTGAATGGATCACTGCTGGTTGGCCCTCCGAAGCATTTCTCAGAGGAAATATGGTTTCAAGATGAGAGGAATGTCAAAATCGCCTCTTCCCAGTTTTCAGACTTCAAGGAAAGAAAATGTCGAATAAAAAAATCAAGTCTGCTCTGTAATTTTAGGAAAAAGTATGCTGAATCTCATGGGTTTTTGCTTGAGTACAGTCGATTGTGCTTGAGCGGAATAATGATCTGCCAAAATTGGGCGGCAATGCAAAACGGCGGATACTTTTGAAAGACCTAATATTATATATTGACCTGCCGATAGATAACGCGCCGTGAACATCGCAGACTCCTCCGTATGTTACCATCGACCGTCCTTCAGCAATTCGCTAACCTCTAGGATTATGAGCACGCTATACCTTTGCTTAAAATGTGCTTTTTAAAAATCCATTGTGGCTGCGTTGCACAAAGTCGTATAATTTTCATATTCATTACTACTGGGCACCATTGTGGTTTATGTAGGCCTTTGAAAAGTAACAGATGTTGTTACAAGTATGCTGAGTTATAGGCAAGAGCTTCGGTCCCGGTCGAAACTCGAACCAGCACTCCATGAACCCGCACTCGCCGGACATTTGTGCTAATCCTACTACGAAAAGATAACAAAGCATACTTGTGACAACTCTCGCTTCGTGGGCTGCGACGAAAGCTATCAAAAATTGGAAAATAACAGACGTGGTCTTTTTTGGAACTACGATTTCGTGAAGATTAGCAAGTGTATCTAGCGTGTGTAAGATGAGTAAATTACAAAAGAAACAGCAGTAGCAATAAAATCTTGGGGAAAATCGTCACAGAGAAACGTGCACAAGGCAGAACGAATGAAGCCTTCAAGAAATTCCATTTTCACACTGGCTAAAAACGAAATTACGGAGTAGATGATCTTTCACTATAAGATTACTTTCAATCCAGTAGCAACCTATATCCATTTCAGACTACCCACCAGTGCTTACATTGCTTCCTGGGAACAATCGACGTCTTCCATTCGGGACCGACATTGTGATCCGACGAAGGCGAAATTTCACAAGGGAAACGACCGGAAGAGCAGTTGGCAGGGCGCGCTTTCTTTGACAACTACTTCAAACAATCTCACAGGTGACATTGGCTCCACAGCGGGAGAACGATGACTTTGAGGGGTGGGGGCCTTTTATCACTGATAATGTTTGATGCTTGAAATCACCAGTGTTTTTTTTGTTTTGAAACTAATGCTACCTTGAATTAATACATAGCCGAAAACAGGAAAAAAGAAGATTTGTCATTGGCTATCGACAAACCGACCATTCAACGAGCTGAATCAGACCTATGTCAGGCACATTCGCCTTCATTAAAGGCATACCACGCGATAATCAGATTATTGGGATACTTTCCTAAGATTAGTAGGTCCTTGGATAACTGCTCACACTGCACCTTGGCTGCGGCTGCACGGTGCACCCTTACGATGCTGTGCCTGCTTAAACACAACCAAGCCACGCCCACCCGACCAAATTACACCTACCCTAAAGATGAACGAATTTCCAACGTGGCGCTCATGTGGTGAGAAAACCTTGCTATATGGATAACACCAGAGTCAAGCGTGGACTCGAGGGAAATTTTTAAAAAGGACCCCCTCTAAAAAGGGGCTTTACACCCCCCCCCCCCCACACCCCTTCTTCAGGTTCCGCTACTTCTGTGGTTTCCACCCACCCAGTGCGATTGACAAACTCCCGACAAAATGAGAGAAATAAGAACCTAACAAAACTCAGTACTCATACTCCGAAACAAAAGCATCGCCGACCATTGGTAATGTGCTCGTCCTCTGACGGCAAAGGAGAAGGCTCAAAGGTCGTGCAAATTATCCACCAGATAAAGGATGAGAAAACTAGAATACAAAAGTAAGAAACCAAATAGGAGCCATGTTGTACGCTCCACTGGCCTACATCTGATCGCAAAATTTAGTACGGAGAAGATACCGCGCCCTCTGATAGTACGGAGAAGATACCGCGCCGCGGTACTGCGGTAGCGACGCGGCGATCAGAGGGCGCGGTATCTTCTCCGTACTAAATTTGGACATTTTTTGAATACTTGAAACTTTACTCAGACTCCACCTTCCAAAATACCGTAAACTGTTTTCTCAATAACTTCCTTGGACCAAGCGATGCACCGCTTGGTTTACCCAATGGTTGCATAGTTTTCGGTATGGGTATCCAGTCGAGGAAAATTTTGAAAAATTCTGAAGTGTTTCATTTCGAATGGTCATAACTTCTTTCAAACTCAACTATATGGGTGCGGTCTTGTTGTTCGGGGTCTGCGTGGTTGCCGCTTTCATACATATGACTATCCGGACTATGCCTTAACACCAAAACGGAGGATGTTATTCTGATGGAAGCCAGCCGAGGAATTTTTTTTTTCGTCGAAGTTGCGAGATCTTCCCACGAATCTTTGGAAAGAATGATCCACTGAGTCTGTCACGCCTCCAGTACGTATCATCTGCTCTCAGAGGACCAACAAGAGGGTAGTTGGCCTCGGCTGGCCTCGTTGCGAGATGCACCATGCATGAGGATTTCCTTCCCATCCTCAGTGAATACAAATGCTTTCCCGAACCACGTAGTGGCTTGCTAGCATCAGTTTACGTGGTTGCAATCGTAATAGGATATGAAAGAAGTCAATGTCAGCTAGTTTTCCGTTTTCATCCCATAGTTTGTGGATTATTCATCTACGGTGGTACCTGCGCATAGATACTGCTTCCCGCAGTTAATCGATGTATTTCGGCTCTTAACGTGGTTTCGGTGCCACCTGAACAACCAAAGGGTTATTGCCCTTAGCCGGCTCCGTTGTTGATGACATGCATGAGGTTTCTACGATTATTAGGTCAAGTTTCGAGTTCGAACCCAGTTAGGCAGCTTTATCACGTCTCCCCCTTTACTCTTTGGACCCTCAGTCTTAGAGATTCTGTTGATCACTGCCACCTTAACGATTACGACCCCCTCCCCTCCCAATGTACCACATACCCCCCCCCCACCCTTCACCCTCTGTCGAGGATTTATGGACGGAGGCTTGACCCTGGATAACACGTTAAAGGGATGAGCCTGGTCACTCGAGCGCGCACTGACGACCCTGCCGACCGTGTGTTCCAACCGTTACTCGGGCACTGCCTCACCACGTGACCTAGGAGACCTAGCGTGTTTCCGAGGGGTGTATGTCGTTTGGCGCCGCCCTTGCAGCCAATTTGCCAATGGGACGCATGGGCCGTCTGGACTCTCCCAGATTTTCCTAACCTTTTAAGGGAAGGAGCTTTGGCATTGCCCCATTGGCAAATTAGCTCCAAGGGGCCGCGCCAAACGACCGCCTCCCTGTTTCCGAGCCGTCTGCAGCGAATTTTGATTTCAAAGCGATTTATCGTATACGCAACATTAGACGATGGCTCAGTGGTAATGATCGCTCTCTACAGGAGCATACAAAAATGTTCTATAGTAATCGTTAATAACACAAAATACAATAAGACAATAATCGTTTTTTATTCGGTGATTTTGCTCTGGTCGTGCACACTGTATGAAGAAGGGAAAAAGAAAAATCATTTTTCAACGAGTACGTCAGAAAACGTCAGAAAAAATTAGATAATACACTGACCGAGATGTATACCCTAGTAAGATGATAGCCGGCAGAATTAAACATACTACAATTGTTGCATATGTTGAATGGCAATTTTCGGCAGGTATACGGAGGTATACGGAGGTGACATAAACCCGATGTCATTCACTAGTATCACGTTATCCATTAGTATCATCCAAAGTTTCTATTCCGCAAATGTGAGCACCGTGATTTCTGGCACTCCCAAGGCAACTACTTATAGTATCAGAAATTGCTAGTGATTCCTGGAAATGACATATTCCTTTTATCCAGAGATCTATTTGTTACGTTAGCTACACATTCTAATATCTTTTTTGTCACATCTACTACTTTTCGTCCTGGTAATATCGATTTTTCATAGCACGATATTTCCGGAGAGAATAAAGCGCTTCCACTTCTTTAGCCACGAACTCTGCTCTAGCTATCAGTTCTTCGATTTTCTGAGGATCCCGCTCGTCCTGAAACGCGCATTAAAGCCATAACTAATTAGATAGTAACGTTCAAAAGCATGCAATACCAATGAATCCTAGCTTACATTATTACGCATGGACCCACGATTAAAAAGCTATAACACGCCATCACGAAGCGAAATCGTAAAATGGCTGATCAGAAAATTGTGTATACTTGCTTGAAGAATTAATGCTGGGATGAGCCACGCCATTCACGACACTAAGGCATTTGATTTGTGGTTCGCAATGTCGGAAAGCATGCTCAACTGAGTGTATGCCATTAAGACAGAAAATTCGAGTGGCCGCGTTTAGCGAGCGACGTGAGGGTGGAGGGCAAGTGTTCCGACTGGTGAGGTCAGGTCAGGTCGCGCGGCGGATTGCAATCAGGTATAGACAGGTGAAAACACGCTGCCAAAGCTTCTCCCCTAAAAAGGCTTAGGCAAACCTGGGAGAGCCCAGACGGCAGGACACGCTACCATTCGGACAATTCGCGAAGGGCGGTGACCCAGTTCGGTGCCGACCTCTAGAAACGGAACACTTGCAACACACCCGCGATGTGATGGCGCGAGCTACGGGCGCCGTATTGGTTGAGTCCTGAAGCGATTACATCTACTAGAATGGGGTGTATGTCGTTTGGCGCGGCCCTTGCAGCTAATTTGCCAATGGGGCGTATGGGCCGTCTGGACTCTCCCAGATTTACCTAAGCTTTTATAGGGGGCAGCCTTGGCAGTGCCCCATTGGCAAATTAGCTCCAAGGGGCCGCGCCAAACGACCGTCTTTCACTAGAATGAGGTGTAGGGTACCGTCATCACCTCAGCACCCATACAATACGGCGCGCATAACTCGCACCATCGCGTCGCATACCGAGTGAACGGATTTTCTGTCCTCATGGCATATACCCTGCGCAACTCGCAATCATGTTGTTTATTGTTTACTGTTGCACCTCCTAAACAATGTGTGATATAAGTTCGGCAACCCTGGGATTGAGTCTTCGTTGAAGGGAGTAAATTTTAACCTACGGATCGTTCAGCGATAGCAGTGCCTATTATTACCACATACTCCGATGAATTTGAAGAAAGGGTCGAGTGCATCTATGTCAAGTTCAATAAGCGGTAGGCTGCCTCTATGCATGAGCAAATATTGTTGCAAATGAACTCGTTATAGTATCCATGAACCCAGACGCAGGCAATTTCGTATCCAGTAACCACTTCAGATAAGATGTGCAGCGCAGGGTGTCTGCCATTAGAACAGAAAATTCGCATGACCGCGTGTGGCGCGATGTGATATGTTGTGGACTAAGGGTGCGTATTAGTTGGATCCCAAACAATTAGCCTAGGCTGCCGTCAGACTTTGCGATTTTGCGGTGTCGCGGCTCCGCACGCGAAGTTGCGAATGCTAGGATTCGATGTCGCAGAATCGCGAAAAAAATGCGACGCCACAAAACTGCGAAATCGTGAAATCTCAAGGCGGCCTGAGGCTTAACACACTGCTATCGTTTTGGGACCCACACTTATGGTGCGCTTAGCTCGCACACATGGCTTAGCACAGAAAGAAAGATAGCATATCCTAAAGCACTGTTCTCTAAAAACGAACAAAGTGAAAAAACATGGTGTGGCGAAAATTGCGTTAAACGAGGTGCCTTCAGGGCGCTATTGCGATTATAGCGCGCTTCAGTGGCCGGTTGCCTGCTGCTTATTCGAAAAATGCTTATGATTCATAAACCCTCACACTTAATGACTTGGCAAGAAAACTGTGCCAAATCAACGAAATACAAGCTACCGTGAGATTGCCCTCTATCTGCGAGAAAAAGGGCGCAACAGTACTAGAGGGCAGTAATGAGCAAAGAGAAAAAAATGTCTCGTGAAGGGCAGAAGTTGCACGATAAATTGACCTCCAATCAAGAATCTACCAACAGATTTCTGCCGAGGAACCTACCTTGTTCTTTAAAAATGCTGCTTTGAGTCTGGTATGAAACCAATCTTTTCCTTTCGGATATTCCTTGCCCAAGTGATACAACTGCTTGTAGACTGAGATCACCCTTGCGCGTTGGCTCATTCTGAGATAAGGGCGTAAAGATTGAATAAATAAGACATATTCTGGAGCTCGATAAACCTCAATGTCACGCTGATCGCACTCGTGAGAACCACTCACTTCTTGTATTACCCGCATGAATCACACCAAGAGTGCAAACCTAACAGGAAGGGCTCGATCAGTATTGGTAAATAAGCAAAGGCAATAATGCTAATGCGCGTCTATCACCTCTCACGAGGTGAGGTCCAAATTTAACTCACACCCTGAAACAAGGAGACGCTTCAATGGGTGCTTACGAAGGTATCCACAGCAGCACCTGAACCATCCTAAACAATAACAAGAAACCGCATTCTGAAAGGAAGATACGGGGAACTCAAATGAGATGCAATCCCATAAGTTGTGTCAGCCAGATGCGTGACTCACGCTTGCATACACATCAGCAACTCCTTCTCTAGAGACTATTCCCTAGGGTATGTCTTAAGCTCTGCTACTGTAATGATGTCTCAGAAACGTGACTAAAGAGATAAATGGTAACCACTTCCACTGGAAATACGGAGTATAATATGGAATTTTATTTGTAGCAAACTAATCACCGATATTTAAAGAAAGTCATATGGGTGCACAACCCATTCCAATCCAATCGCAGAAACGTGGATCACAGAAACAGGTTCATCAACCATAACAAAAAAATTCCGCGACATGTCTCAGCGCAAAGATATTGAATTTTGAGACAAAATCACCACCCAAGAGAAGTCGCGGCCACCCACAAAGCAGTAACAGATAACAAACGATAATCAATGAACATAATTATATAAAAGGCTATTATAATGACAATGGAAACTTTAGAAATTTGTGGGAAGCCTCTCAAGCGTAGTTTTCTAATGTTCAACCGAACAAGCGGACAATCAGTCCTCAAAACCAACCGTGAAAGGCCGAGCCCTCAGGGACAAGCTGAATTTCGTTCTATATTTGGTGAAGAAAAGAAAGAGGCAATAAGAGAAAAAGAAAACGAAGAATAACAGCATGAACTATTCAACAACTTTTAGAACTTTTCCAATAGCAATGGTACGGCCTTCATCACGAAGCGTAAAACGACCCAGCTGAGGTAGCTCCTAGAACAAACATAAATCCACTACATTGTGAAACAAAAACAAAGTATTGTTCGCTCACATTGTAGTCTAATCTCAAAAAAGATAAAAGAATGCATAACAAACCTTGAAAGGCTCCAGACAGAAAGCTTCAGAACTTTCGATCCTCATTATACATTTCTCATCCTGTCGTACGAACCGAGACTTCTTCTTCTCACCAGTCTTTTTGTCAATCGTGCAAATGACCATCTAAATCGAATTCGATTTAACAAAGCCTTCTCGGCGAGGATGCGAGCAGAGTAGGAAAGTTAGGGAACTCCTCTTCAGACTGCTTTCTCTATACCCTTTCAATCCTCTGATTTTTAGAATTTTGAAATTTTCTATCAAAAAAAAACATGATTGGAAGGCTTTCATATAAATTTTCGTGTTTGCCTTAGTGTAGAGACTAGATCAGTTTAAGCAAGGCGAATACCACATATACAGGAGGCAAATAAACAAAAGAAAACTGCGACGTAAGTAAGTGAAAACTGCGACGTAAGTAAGTCTGAACAAAAGTTTTTTCTACAAAAAGGTGGGCTGAAGCGAATGAAAAATAAAAACCAGAAGGTAGTGTAATCTCGAAACAGAAAAACGGGGAATCGCGTACCTTTACTGTGACTTCTTCCACAGCAGACTGAATGTGAAGCACACACGTATAGCCAGAAGCAATAATCGACTTGTGCTCCAGAATCACCACCTCAAGAAGGTCGAGTTCGTTAAACAGCAAAACCGCTATCAGCAGCGAAATAAGTCACGGCAAGTTAAGTAAAAAAAAAACTCTAATTCGAAACTATAATGAAAAACTAAACCTCAGCATCAAAGACACGACCAACTTTGCAGAGCGCATCGGCGGAGCAAATTATAAAGCCTGCTTGGAGCTCATTCTCTTCGACTCCTAAACAGAAATAATTTCAAAAAAAAGCATTTAAAGAGAACAAGTTGGACTAATGGGAAATTCTCAGAAGAACAAAAAACATCAATAAACACAACAAACAACAAGCATATAAGACTGAAGCCATCGAGGAGTTATGAGTATGAGGGATTCAGAATAAATCGCTCAGACCTGCACAGTTCAAAAAGTCATCACTTGTAAGTACCTTTGAGCTTGAATTTGACATTGTCCCCGGAAACCACCCGATCCACCTCAATGTCGTCCGACCAGATTTGAATGACTTGAACAGCTTGCTGAGATGGACTATGATTATTTGTTGCTCTTAGTTGCCACTAATGCAAAACTGATCGAAGATCATGCTTTACCTTATTGGGCATGAGGACCAAATTCTGTCCCTTCACCACCACACCAGACTCCATTTTACCAATTACAAGGGTGCCCATATCCTGAAATCACGTCAACTCTCATTTTCAGTCACATAGTGTTGGCAGCTTTGAAATCTGGTCACAGCCACATTCGCCTTAACTTCCTCTGAATAAAATTATTTGCATAAATCGAATCGCTGCAGTGAGCGGCTTGTTTCGTACAACCCTTTCCTGCCGTCGTTCTCAGATTACTAACACCACGGGACATGAAGCAGAGGCAAAAACCCCCGAAAAAAATTCTACAAGTTCCAACGATCAGTGAGCTCCTCAGGAGAAATGTTCTAGAATGGATCAAAAGCTCTATTCTTAACATGCACACTCGACAATAAATACTGACTACAAGCACAAAAATTCCGCTAAAATATGAATGTGAACTTACAGAAAATTTATCAACAACGATACATCGCACTGGCCCATTATAGTCCCTAGTCATTGATACGAGGTGATTATCGATATACTCGATGAAACATGGACCACTGTAAAACAATAAAAAATAGAAGTAGACATCTCATCTAGAGCAATATTGGAACCATTTGAGCTCGCCTTCTCACCTGTACCATCCTCCTTGCTCGCATGGAGGTCGATCCTTTATGAAAGCCCCAGTCAGACCAGATACAGGAATATATATCATATCCGTTTTTGGGTTAAAACCGCATTTCCGGAGATATGGGGTGAGCTTGCTTTGAATTTCAATAAATCTAAACAAGAAGAATATCACATCATGAAATTTCTCAAAAAGTGAGACAAAAAATACGGAGCACTCGGAACAAAGAACTCACCGATTCTCATCCCACTTCACTGTGGGATCGTCCATTTTATTTACAAGAATTATTAGGTGACGTACTCCTGCCGTTTTCACTAACATAGCATGTTCTCGAGTCTGTCCGCCACGATCAAATCCAGTTTCAAACTCTCCCTTTCGAGCAGAAATTACCTAAAACGTTAGACTTTGCACAATATTTTTTTAGTTTATCTGTGAAAGGAATGACTTAACCGATGAAGGAAAGAACTCACCAAAACAGCCAGGTCAGCTTGGGTAGCTCCACTGATCATATTCGGCACAAAACTTTTATGACCAGGTGCATCCAAAATCGTGAAATGTTTCTTTTCTGTTTCGAAATAAGCCCGACCACATTCGACAGTTTTACCCTTTTCGCGTTCCTCTTCGTTGGTATCCATACACCAGGAAAGGTACCTGTAAGAACAGAAACCGCGATAGGTTGAGTGGAGTATCGCAGTGCAACTAGATGGCAAATCAGAAACCTCAAATACATAAAATCACGTAAAATCGATAGTAACAGATAAAAACGGAAAGAACCTACCAACTCTCACGACCTTTTTCCTTCGCCTCTCGCTCATATTTTTCCAGTGTTCGTTTATCAACCATACCAGTGAGATACATTAGCTGTCCTACAAGAGTGATAGTTGAAAACAACCATAAATAGCTTATGTGTTTAGAAAAGAAATTTCGGAAAAGAAGAAAAAACTCATGCCAAATAAGTGCATTTTTACCTCCAATAGTTGACTTCCCAGCGTCAACGTGACCGATAAACACCATGTTCACGTGTTCTTTATGCGTTCCATCTTGAAAGCGAACGATTAAAGAAGCAAAGAATTATAATCAGCCAAAAGCAACTTACCGTCGACGTATGCAACTCGCTCGAACTTTTTGGCCAATGGAGCAACCACATCACTCGCTTCTGACGTTTCTTTCTCGTCTCCTCCTCCTATATCTTCAGCCTTTACCGTGGGAACCTCGGCAGCCTAATAAAATTATTCGTTCACCGAAAAACAATCTGTCGTAACTGAATTTCAATGGGACAGTTCAGCTGAAGATTAAAACCGATCCCTTGTGCTTTCGACACACAGATATTAAACAAGCCTTTTCCGACTCGTAGAGTTTTGCCTCCAAGCGAGTGATATTTCGTCAGTCTCAATGTTTCTGGGACAAGCTGTTTATGCTGGGAATTTCTCACTATCTCTCACATACAAAAGAGAATTTTGATGTGTTTGTCTGTCCGTTCATTATGAAATCCAAAAAGCAAAGAAAGGTTCATGCTGGCCAATCCCACTGGTAAGGTATGTGTGTCATTTGGACAAAAAACCTGCGTGGCCGCGTTCAACGTGCGACGAGATGGTGCGATATAGGGGCATCGCATCAGCTGAATCCTGAAGCGATTTATTCCTAGAAAAAAGCGTAGAACACCGTCATCGCTCCAGGGCCATCCTGAGACGCGTATACCTTGCACCATTGCGTCGCACGCCGAACGCCACCACGCGAATTTTCTGTCCTAGTGCACATACCTCACTGGCAAGGGATACAGAGACAAAGTTAACTATGAAATGACTTGTTTGACATAAAACAGTCGCTCATAACAGGGCTTATTTGGACTGGCGGCATCATGGCATCAAAGGAGTTAAGCACAATGCTACCAAATCGCTTATAGAATGTTTCTTTGTTACGAGAAAACTTCCCCATGCCGATTGAGCACACGATGAAAACTGGATTGCTATCAAAGATGCGCATGTATAAGTAATTATGCTTTTCACATTTGATTTGAACGCAAATAAAATAGCAACTGTTCCAGATAATATAAGACACATCACACCGGAAATGAAGAGAGATAAAATAGTATTGAGGGCTGTGTTGCGGTAGCTACGATTCTGCACCTGAGGGTATAAAGATTTTAGAATGTTTAATTAAAATAGCTATAAAAATAACAACGAACCTTTGAAATGTGATCTTGCACCGGTTCCGGAGCTGGTGGTGCACTTGGTTCGACGGCTTCAGGTTGATTATCGGGAACTTCAGCATCCCAATCTTCAAAGAAAAACTATGTGATCACAATCCGACTAACTTCAGCAATCAAAATGTTATTGAAGTTTCATACTAAACTTCTATGACAAAAATGATAAGCTCATGCCCTTCATATTTAAGAATTCGATAAGAGGACCGAATCACGCAATTAGGAGGTCATACGACATACATACAATAATCAGCAACTGATCGGAGTGGCGAATATTTATTTATTCATTAATTTATTTGTATGAGCCAGAGAATAGGAAAAACGACTAAAACCAAATACTGACGTTGGTCAGAAAGACTGACGCCCGATTTTTCGTGCAGTTATGAGCAGTGGTATAAAAAGTTAACATAGCTTTCAATCGTTTAACCAACGGATCAGTGTAGAATTCAATAAACAAAAAAAAAAGGATGAGCAGTACTCTCGATAGGAAACAGATTTTCCTTTCGAAACCAGACGCAACAACGAGCCGGATACAAGCCTTATACCCGGATCTTCCTGCAACGGCACCCTTACGCAACCTTAGAGGGTCATGAGAGTTTCTCTGAACTCCGCAACACGAGTATACCGACAGACCTCGTGAAACAGACAGACCAGGTGAAAACTGGACACCCAGACTCGTGGCCGTCAGTCTCGAAGGCTATGTTCGTAACAGGATGAAGAAAACCCTTCAGTCGGTAGGTGTATGCATCCCACAGAAACAAGTTACATAACTTTACTTACTTGTGCCAAATAACAAAAAAGGAGGACGAGACAATTAGAGGCGAGAGTCCTCATGACCAGACCGACACAATAAAGACAAGAAACTGTTACTAACAAACAAATAGAAAACGAGATATCGTTAGTACAACTTTATGAATATGCGCAGAGAGATGCCAAAACGGATATTCTTTCCCATTCTCACTAAGAAATATGAGCAGGCACAACAACTGGTGCTCCAGTTCTACTCTCTTCCTTTACTGCTGGCATCACATTCAAAGCAGCTATAGATAATCAAAAACTAATTACTTCATACCTTCAGCAGGAGGAGCCGTTTCTGCATCTTCCGTCGCTGGAACATAAGGTTGACCAGGCACAAACGGTCTCGCGTTCAGATTCGGCACAAACGCGGCCGCATTTACGTTCCAGCCGCCGCCCGACATTCGGAGAAAAAGGCGCACCGGATTTACCTAAACATATGAAACAATGAGAATGAAACTATGAAGGACTGCACTGTAAATGACGACACTGGATGTAAAACGCTAAAAAAGATCTGGTTCAACGGGCACGATCATAGCACATGACGAGATTAATATGATCACGTATTAATAAATACATATTTATGTCCTAAACCACAAAAAACAACGGCGTCTCGATTACATGGTAGCAGTGCGGCAAATCCATTAAGAAACATGTAAATGCTGTAAAACAACAATATGAGCTCCTACCGGCTTAAACGCAGAATACATTTGGGACTAGGAGAAATCGGAGGTTTTCCTGTCTAAACACAGGCGACTCCCACCATAGAGGCAGTAGCATTCAAACCAAATTTTCCATCACTTCGCAGTGAATGCAGTGAAAAAAGACTACATAATATGAGAATAACAGTTAAAACAATTTCCATAAAACAGAGGAGATATAATTCTAGGAGTTCAAGAAAGTCAAACCAGCGTAGCGTAAGAAGGAGAACCAGCTGGGAACTTCTTCACGAAACTTAAAACCTATAACTATGCACAGGGAAACAGCAATCGTTCAGCTGCAATTGCGAAATAGGTTTATGATAAAGTATAGGAGCTCCCACTATTGATTGGGTATATGTCCACATGGTAAACATAGTAAAAATGCTTAATTTAGCAAGAAAATTTCCATATGATCTTGCTTGAATGAATTTATCGACGTGTTGTTAAATAAAACACCACAGGGATCATGAGGTCTGCAGTAATAGACTAAATTATGAGGGCTGGCAGCAAGCGGGACTGCCTTTAGCGGTGAGTTAAAAATAGAGCGCGACTATGGACGGCTAATATTTGTGAAGCCGGCGCGCGCGTCAAAAATAGAGCGCGTCTGTGGGCGGCCAGTATTTGCGAAGGCAAAGTCCTGCGTTCTTGGTTTTGTAGGAAACACAACAGTTTTAATGATCGACTTTCTGAGATGGGAGCAGAGGGCAATAGTAGCAGTCCTTCCACCTCAGTGCCTACAACCTGGGGTAAGGGTGGGGGGGGGGGAGGAAGGCTCCAAACTCGAACGCTCGAACGCCCTACGGGTGCGGTAGAACCGGCCGCATTCAAACATTTCGCAGCTTTACTTGTCTTCGGCTAACTTGGCTCCCCAAGGTCATTCTACCGTATCAGCAACAGACAAGTTAACTATATCGCACCTCAGCAGCCGCGTAGTCACTGGACTAGGTACCGCAACTACACGAACCTCGAATTCGTATCGTTTTTCCAAAAACAGAGGCGCACAGTCTTCTGCTAGCTGGGCATACTCTTGCACGCTTACCATCGCAATAATTGCATAAATTGCAAAGACACAGATAGCGGGCTCTTGGAATGCTCCAGCAAGGCCCGGTAAGCTAGTGGAAGATCTTCACGGACATATATTGTACCCAAATCCTTCCGCTGCTTACAGCGGAAGCAAAACTTTTCAAATTGAAAGTGCATAGCCCCAACACTATCCGCTATAGAAGCACTTCTCATGCCTGTCGCATCGTCGTCCAAACACCGAGAACTCTGAGAATTTTTTTCGTTGCTCTCTTCCAATCTATCGAATCACAAGAGCAGACCACCATATGATATCGCATGCGGCAATTTCATCCCAATGGGTACGGCAATTAAAACCCTCAGCCAGCTGCAACTTGATTCGACTTCGGCTTCATGCGATTGCTCTTCGAACTATACAACACGGTCACTAGTTGTGCTATTTTTCAGGCATATATATCCGCGTACCATGGATCTGCTTTCCTGGGAAGTTTTATCGGCCCGTTTGTTCGTACCATCACGGTGAATGCAATCCGAAATAAGAAGCAGCAGTAATCTGGCCACCCGACAGTCAGGAAATAACTGCAAGTACATTTATGTCTCTTCAATGAAGGGCACTCTGGCTGACAAGGTTTGGCTGAGTGACTCTATGGAGTTCGCCCTCTCATATCCTTCTTCTAATACCGTTTTTTTTTCGACTGTGGCCGCTCCCGTTCAAGCCGACGAGTCTATCCCGTAGAAACCTTTCTCCCACCGTTTCCGAAGACAAGCTGCCAGCTTCGCCAACAAGTAGGGCTAGCCACGACGAACCAGCCATGGATGCTGGTTCTAGAGGTCGGCATGCAACAATCCTTGAGTGACTCTTTTATCATTCAATTTCCACCCTCTACCAATCTCTCAACTCGTTTCTGGCCAAGCGGTGGTTCACGGCTCATTCTTACCAGAGGTTTTGCATTGTATTACAAATTCAACAAAGTTTTGCGACCCTATACCACTCCAAGGGAAGGGACGCCACTGGGCGTACTCTATCACATCCCATCCATTTCTCCAAGTTTGTCGCCCTAAAGCAGGACGACGAACCTCTTCATTCCTTGTGCTGCGTCCTACTATTACAATATATCCATTTACGAGGCCACAGCTGAGTCACATTTTTTCTGATATGGCAGAGACCCAGTGATTACCATCTACAGCATTCTGCTGCCGCAAAATTACCCGCAAATGCCCTGTCCCATTAAACGGATGGTTAAGAAGCACAGCTAATTTCTTCGTTGCACTTGGCATGGTCGCAAGCGTCCGAGCACGTGCGCGCCTACAGACAAGCAATGAGTACAGTCCATATCACCGCGCTAGATATAGCGTGGTCTACGGACTTGAGTAGAGTATGTGACAGGCACGGTCATGCCTCCGTCGAGGAATCCTCAACAGGGGAATCGTGCTGGGAGGGGAGGGGGTCGTAATTGTTGAGGTAGGCAACGATCAGGAATTTCTCAGGCTGACGTTCCAAAGTGTAAAGAGGGAATGTGATAAAACTGACTGGGTTCGAACCCGAAACTAATTTAAAGGCGGTGATAGGGGTCATTCGGGCCGAATATGGAAGGATCATTAAATATGAAGGTCGAGGTGCTCAATAGTTCGGAAGTGAAGGCATAACCGAATGGAACGGTCAAAAACCCGAGAGTTAAGACCCTCTTTTCGCCGTTTATTCTCAAAAGAGGCGGGTCGCCCTGAAGAAAGGGGCGAGCTGACATAAAACAAGTGGTAGCTGTTGAAGAAGACAGCTCTTATAAAGCCCGCACGCATTCTTTCTCATCGGAAATTTCGCCACATATAGTCTTTTAGGATCCGTAGCTTTCATTTTCGTGACCCACTTCAGGAGTTCCCATTACCGTGTCCGGTCGTCGTGGTGAGTGGTTGGGTTCAGCCGGTCTCGTCAAGTTCTATCCGAATATCCTGTCGTCGGCATATTTTCCAGATAAGTTCATCTTGTGAATCTTATTTGGCCTTTTTCTTATTGAGTGGATTTCGATTTCTTGTCGTACCGTGTTTTTTTTTTACTTCCCTGCCATTTTTTTTGTTTTTCGAATCGTCCTGTTTCGCCTGGGTGATTTTTGTACTTTGCACCTATCGCCTTCTCCCGTATTGGCCTGTGGTGTTCTAAAATGGCTAGAGTCGCTCGTAGAAAAGGAGTAAGTGGTGGAGTTACGGCTTCCTCTTCTGCTGGTAATCCGTCCAGTAGCTCGGTCGTTCCTGGGAACGCTGATTTTAGCGGAATGTCGGTGGTTGAACTCATTGCCAACATCATGGAGCTGAAGAAAGACTCAGTAATTGGGCAAATGCTCGCAGCTTTAGCATGCAAAATTCCCAAGGAGTTTTCGGAAACTATGGAGAAGGAAAAGCGCATGCGTAGCATAGTGCTAGCGGGGGTGGAGGAATCGGAACTAAGTTTTCCACCTTCGCGACGACAGAGGGAACTCGAGGACAAGGTGGCTGAGATCCTGGATGTCCTGCACGTCGAGTGTAGGCCGTCCAAGGTGTTCAGGATGGGCATCTATGACAGGACCAGGCCTAGATTAGTCAAAGTTGTTCTCCCCTCCACATCGTATTGGCGGAGAGCGTTGGGGAAGGCTCGTAAGCTTCGCGGGACAAGCTTTACTAACATCTTTTTGCGCAGGAGCATGACTCAGGAGGAGAAGACCCGCGATTACGAGCTGAGGCAGATGGCGAAAGAAAGGAAAAGGCAAGAGAGTGGGAGTGGGTTGTCTATAGAGGACAGCTCAAACACATCTCAGAGCTGCCTAGCAAGAAGTCGGGAAATGTTTAAACTCGCATGGTATCTCTGCTCCTCTTTCCTGCCTCTTGTTCAACGCGCAAAGTCTTTCCAATAAGTTTGAACACCTTCACCTGTTTTTAAACGATATGAAACCGGATCTACTTTTTATTACAGAAACCTGGCTTAACTCTAGGGTCAAAGATTGGGAATTGTTTGGGCCCCTACCCTACAGCGTGTCCCGTGTGGACAGAGGCAGGCGCAAGGGGGGCGGTGTATGTTGTTTATTCAGAAGTAGTCTTTCTTTGCGAGTTGTGCCTGTTGACCTTTCGTTGAAAGCTGATGTTCTTCGCATAGAATTATTAGATGCCACCATTGGATCCCGTATTAGGTTCATCCTGATTTATCGTCCTCCAAACTCTACTAGGAACGATGATGATCTGTTGTACGATCTACTGTCGACCCCGGTTTCTTCCGAAAATGACACTCTCATTTCGGGAGACCTTAACCTTAAAATTGACTGGCCCGAATTTGCTGCTTCAGATGCGGCATCTAGGATTTCTTAGCTTCTTTAGAAGTTCAGAAGTCGTTCACCTTGTTGAGGAGCCTACTCATAAAGACAACATTTTGGATGTAATCCTCGCGTCCATCCCAATTGTACATAATGTAGCCACTCTTCCTCCTCTAGCTACCTCGGATCACGCAATACTCCGCTTCGTAGTTGATGGTCCCGCGAGCAATAGTCATGCACCGTTACTCAAGCCTGACTTTCTCCAAGCAGATTACACTGCTTTGTCTTGATGTTTTGGTCAAGTTAATTGGTTACAGATTTTTGACGGTTACACCTCAGCTTCAGATTTGTATCGGAGATTTTGCTCAGTTGCTTACGAGATATTATCACTGCATATTCCATTCCGTTATCATCGATCCTCTAATGTGACCCTCCCTAGTCATATCCGCAACTTGCTTTCACAAAAAGAGCGGATTTTTGAAAATGCCTTGAATACGCTTAGTGGTGAGCTCTATAAAAAGGTGTGCTCTGACCTCAGTCATCATGTTAACAAGTTTTTTGCTTACCGAGAACGACGATTGGCATCGAAAGCCTTCATGGAGTATCTATTCCTGTACGTAAATAACAAAATCAAATCTACTTCACGGTTACCACTTATAATAGATGAGCATGGAGACAGGCACCATACAAATGCTGGCAAAGCGGTGGCACTGGGAAAGTTTTTCGCAAGCGCCTTTTAGAAGGAAGCCATTGTCATGAATAGCACGCAGACGTTTCTAGGACTGAGGGTTCGGCACGGCACTCATGTGATAATTTATTTCGATCCTTCAGAGGTATCCTTAGTGCTCAAAGGCTTGAAGCCCTCTACCACAGAACCGTGTGATGGCATTCCCCTATTGGGTTTAAGAAATGCACCTCTTCCCTAGCCGAACCTCTAGCTCATATATTTAACATTTCTTTCATGCTGGATGACGTGCCAGAGGTCTGGAAGGAGGCGTTGATCACGGCTCTTCCCAAAGTTTCTGGCCCTCAATGTTTCAGATTTCGGACCAATAAGTATTACACCCACACCTGTTAGGTCATGGAGAAGATGATCCGAGATAAAATGGTGTCCTGGTGCCGTAAACTAAAAATTGTTCCGCCTGAGCAGCATGGGTTCCTACCTGGTGCTAGTACTACAACCAATCTAATGGACAGCTTTTTTGACTGGAATCTTGCCATAAGTCGAGGTAAATCAGTCGATGTGATTTGCTTTGACTTGTCCAAGGCGTTCGATAAAGTTAACCGCCATGAATTACTAAGGAAACTTGAAAGGCTTGGTTTAGATGGTTGTCTGCTGGGTTGGTTGAAGTCCTATCTATGTGCCCGGCATATGACTGTCAGGGTGGGACACGAATTTTCCGGTAGGCATCTCTGCACCAGTGGAGTACCACAGGGATGTGTACTTTCATCCCTAATGTTCTTGCTTTATACAGGTGACCTGCCATATCACATCCATACATCGCCAAACATCAAAGTGCAGATCTATGCCGATGATGTTAAGCTGTATGGCATTTACGATAATGGTAACCGTGAGGTGGTTTGTGATGCTTTGAAGCTGTCGATCCAAAAACTATCCGTCTGGGCATCTGATCTCGACCTAGTAGTCAATGAGAATAAATGTTATGTGCAAGGGGAAGGCTCAGGAGTACTCTTAATGGTATAATGTTGAGGAGATGTGATGTAGTTGAGGATTTAGGGGTCTACATCCACTCGAGTTTGAAGTTTTCTATTCATAGACAAGGTGGTTGAGCGGGCCTATGCTGCACTTTTCAGTATTTTTCGCAGTGTCCGCTGCGACAGGCCCGAAATCCTATTACGTTTGTACAGAGCATATGTATTGCCCCATTTAGAATACTGCTCCCACATTTGGAGCCCAAATCGCAAGAAAGACATAATGAAGATTGAGAGGGTTCAACGTATGGCGACTATGTTGGTTTTGTACAGGATTTTCAAAGGGGCTAGCAAACAGAATCTTCCCAGCTATGGTGATCGGTTGAAGATGTTCGGCCTAGATAGTTTGCTGTCCAGGAGGATCGTTTCTGACCTCGTATTTGGTTTCCGCATACTTCGAGGGGAAATTAAACTGAGCCCAAGCAGATTTTGGATATTTCGGCCCTGCAGTGAGAGAGGCAATGAGTTCAACCTCCATTATCAATACATTCGGAACAAAAATTCCTCTCTTTTTTCAACTACCCCTTTACCGTGTCGCCCGTTGGTTCCAGCTTCTGCCGAGTGGTCTTATGAGTGCTGAGAATAGCCGTGTTTTTAAAACCAAATTGATATGTTCACTGTCTTGGGCATGGACGATTGTATCTAATTGGTGTTGTTCCAGATGAAGCCTATCTCTGGTTAGTTTCCAGCCATGTCTTATGCAGATACTCTCCACCTCTAGCGATCTAAGGAAGTTTTGTTGGTTTCGGCTGTGCGGCTATGGAGTAAGTATGGTCGGGGTATCTCTAGCGCTGTAGATGGATGGTTGTTCACATATCTGGTGAATACGTCACGCTGCGGTGCATGACTGAAGTCTCATTGCCATCTTGATCATGTCTCAGTTCGCAAAGCTATCTGAGTGTGTTTGTGACTGCATAGTGGATGGTGCCTAGCATATAGAACTGTGTTCTGTCTCTGTAGTTTCTTCTGTGTTTCTAACCTTTGTTAACTACATGGATTTATCTTTTGAGACTTTGCGGAGTAGTATCTTATGTAGTGTTTGCTATGGTATTGGGTGAATGCTTTTTGGTGCGATCAAGAGGGTAACCTGTTACGGTTCAGCTAAGCCTTTATTATTCGAACTGCATAGTGCATATTGGGTGTATGAGTGGGTGGTCGGTATACCCGTCTAATTTTTCAGCTAGCATGTAGTGATATCCCTCGCCAGCTGCCACACTGCTATGGCCTCTGCTTTTACCTAGCCTGCCGTTTCCACGTGGGTAGCCGGTATACCCGTATCTCGAAGTTGCGGCAAGCTCCTGTGACCCCTCATGTGGCGAAGGGCACCACAGCCGGCTGGTGCAGGTTCAGTTGGAAGGTCTGTGGCGCGGCCGCTGGTGAGTTGGAGATTTTACTATAGCATAGACCGACAGTTTATCTCCTAGTCCGTTGAAGCGTTCTTTTTTCGAGTGGCATACTCTAACCCTCAGCCCTCAAGGTGCTTTCTGCTCCAAGGAGCCATTCACCTAATGCTTTCCCAGCTAGGTCCTATCTCTTTTTCTTCTTAATTTCTTTTTTTCTGTGTTATTTTTTTGGACCATTCTTCTTGTTGAAACTCCCCTTTGGTTACGGCATGTCACTTTACATATCAAATGAATAAATGAATAAATTACCCACATTATTCCTATCACTGTCTTTAACTCAATCATCATAGAAGCCTCAAGCATGGAGCGATCCACAATGAAGCCAGTCAATGCCAATAACCCTTTCATTGGTTCGCTGGCACAGAAATCACGTATAGAAACACCTCCAAAATCAACCTTGGGAAGCGTCATGTATCCACGGGTACCACCGTGGATAAATACTTCACAGACTATGGGATGGAGACGAAAAATTAGCTGATACGAACTTCTATCATATCCTACTACGATTGCAAGCACGTGATCTGGGGCAAGCAAGTCAGTATACGATTCGGAAAAGCATTTAAATTCACAGAGAGTGGGAAGGGAATCCTCATGCATGGCGCATTCCACAACGAGCCAGCCGAAGCCATCCACTATCTCTTGGTTTTCTGAGAGCAGAAGATGCGCACTGGAGCTGTAACAGAACAATGTCGTTTTTTTCCAAAGATTAGCGGTAGAATCTCGAAACTTCGACGAAAAAAATTTTTCCTTGACTGGCTCCCCACATAGTAGCTTCTTTCATTTTGAATATATGGCATAACCCAGGGGTCATTTGGAAGCGGCAACCTTGCAAATCCCTAAGAACAAGAACGCACTCAGATGGTTCAGCTTCAACGAAGTTATGACCATTTGAAGTAAACACTTCGAAATGTTTCAAAATTTGCCTCAACTTGATACCCATATCGAGAACTACGCAACCATCAAGGGAACCAAGCGGCAAGTAGTTTGGTTAAGGAAGTTATCAAGAAATCAGTTTGCGGTTTTTTGAAAGGGGGGTCATAGTAAAGTTCCAGGTATTCGAAAAATGTCCAAATTTAGTATGGAGAAGATACCGCGCTCTATCTGATCGCCGCGTCGCTACCGCTGTAGCGATCGGATGGGATGTAGTGGAGCGTATTACATGGCTCCTATTTAGTTTCTGACTCTCCTATCCTTGTTTTTCTCCTATCCTTTATCCCTGCCGCATAACTTGCATGACTTTTAGGCCTTCCCCTTCAGAGGACGAGCACATTACCAATGGTGAGCGAGGCTTTCGTTCCGGAATATAAGTGTTGAATATGTTAGGTTTTGATCTTAGACGCTTTTGTTTTGGAATATGAGTGCTGAGTTTTGTTAGGTTCTTATTTCTCTTACTCTGTCAGGGGTTTGGTTAGGCCTTAGTGTTTTTTGTACCGTAGGCCTCTTAATTCCTTCGGTAAGTCGCACTGGGTGGGTAGGAACCATAGAAGTAGCGGAACCTGAAGAAGGGAGGGGGGAGGTCGCATAAAGCCCCCTTTGGAGGTCGGGTCGTATTTTCTAAAAATTTTCCTTGATTCCGCGCTTGACCCTGCGTGCAGGTACCCAGTGCGATGAAAAACTGTTTTCAGAAAGCGCGCCATGACCTGAAAGATCTCGCTCGTGAAGGGCATTACCCTGAGAAAGTTTTATTGAATTGAGCGTGGGTGCTGTGGTGAGATTGATCGTAAAAATACAATGCATTATCCCCTTCCTCATCGTGATTCACTTCCTATCTGTGGACAGCCATAGGAGGGACATGACATGCATAGTAATTGATGGGAGAGAGTGGAGAGCATGTCGTCTCTTCCTTTTGCACGGCAATGTAGCGGCAAAAAGTCACAATGGCCAGGCACCAGTGACGATCCAACAAACCATGTTCTCCTTTCAGAGAACGTGGAATGTGCCTTCAAATTTTTCACTGGGAGTCGTTATCTAGAGGAGCGATCCAGCAGAATGTACAAGTTTCATAAGCCCGCTTTCATACTTTACGGTGCCGGCGGCAAGTGGTGGCTGCGTGTCTCTGCGTATCCACCTCTCTCACCCTGTCTCATTCCCTGCGTCGTCTCTGTACCTCCTCCGTGCCACGTCACCTCGCTGCGTGGGAACACAGCCAAGCCCAGCCTTCGCAAAGTATGAAAGCGGCTCAATGTTGGTGAAGATATTTATTTAACAAGCCAGTTGACTAGCGCATACTGCTGCGCGTATCACACTGGGAGCGTCAGCTAGTGGATCGGCTCATTCTTTTTTTTGTGAAAATTATTCATCACCCATTACCACTGAAACGAAACATTACTGCATACCATCTTTAGCACGTGACGCTGTGGAATATTTACCTCCGTAGCACGTATCATTGGCATGGTTCACCACCCAATTACGGTCTGCTACACAAAGCCGACAATTGCAATCGATATTGATCGATACTGGTGATATATAAATTTGCCTTGCACAGTTATATTACCCTATTAGAGTCGTCCAATAGTCTCATCACAACAATATCTCGCATCGTGTTGCGCAATTTTCGCCTCCCACTTCGACGCGGGTCCATTCCTTGTGAGCAGCATTCGCGTCTCATTTTCATCCATCTTTTTCCCGCGCCCAGACCTTCTGAACTGCTTGACGAATTTTTATTCAAGCTCCGTTTACCATCACAAAAGCTGCGCCCCGCCAACTGTACACGAACTTCTTTCATTTTCAAAAACCCATCACTGGCTTCAAGTTACCGGGAGGTAGGCAAGGAGGAAAGCATATTTGGAAATACTATCCTCCGTAAACGAACATTTGAGCCCAGAAGAGATAATGTGAAGCGAAACTCGCGTTGAAAAACGCGTCCTTGGAACGCTATTGTTATCTTAGCGCGCTTCATCTCAAATTGCACGTTTTACTGGAGGAGTTGCCTACCCGTGACGGACAGAAAGGATATGATGTTAGACTAATGAAACCAAAAACAGAAACAAAAAGTGAAACAATGAAAGAGAGAAGAGCGCAGAGGCATAAAAAACGTTTATGGCAGGAAATTCCCTATGAACTCACACTTGATCAGTTTGCAAGGCGTCTTGTGTAGAACTGAACCTACAAGCGAGTACCGTAGGTCAGAATCGCCTCCACCTCGTGTCTTTAACACATCGTTTCCCGACCATCGGGCCACTTTGGTACCGAACTGACATTTCTGTCTGACAGAACATTTGAGTGTCCCCCCATTGTTGGAGGAGCTTAAGTTGATTTATGTGGGCTCCTTACTTCTTGTCGCATGCCCTACCCATCCCAAACCTGTCCCCATCTATGCAAGTTGTTTTTCATCGAATGCTTGATTTCGTGACAGACGGAGGAACGGACGTAGTAGAGACTGACCTACACACGTGCAGGGAAATAGACGAGCAAACAAACGGCAGAGGAAGCGTTTTGCATTGTTCATGATAAGAGTGATACCGTGAAATGATACCGGGTCATCCCATGAGTGGGGAAGTTTTTTCAAGTGGATAATTTTCATAAAATGGAGGTTTGTGGTCATCTTATATATTGTTCGAGGGACTTATTTGCTGTGCTACAGAATAATGACTGTGTGGATTTGAGAGGAAGGGGATTATATTAAGGCTCACCAAGTGTGAGGCAAGTTGAGAAAACTACTTAAACTGATAATTAACTTAAAACTTATAATTCACTAAAAAAGAAATTGGTCAGTTATGTGTTGTTACTCACACAAGAAATCGCGGCATTCTTTTTTCACAGCTCCTTACAACGAAACCTATTAAACAACGGAATTAGTTTAGTATAGTATGTAATAGTTTAAAAATTAACTATACAAAATAAAAGGTCATTTTGATAACTTGTTGAAGAAGTTGCTGTATCGAAAAATATAGGGTCCGTTTTGTGGAAGGTTTGGATTGTAGCCGTAGGTCGGTTCGTAGATGTAAGTCGGTCCCTGCCTCGCTCTTGTGTTTCCCACCCTGAAACGATCAAGCTGAAATTTCACAGATGCAATTTGCGGTCACTAGAGAGCGGAGCACAAGCACGGACCCTGGTAAACATGGGGGTACTTATACAAAACAACAATCATAAATATGTACCATTGGTTTTCTTCTTATATTCTCGCTATGTCCTTCTGATAATGAAAGTAGACGTTCGATATTTCTGATACAGATACTCACTTGAATAATCGATCATAGAAACCAGTTCTTGCGAATGCGGACGGCTCTCCCTTCATACGGGCTATTCGGTCATTATATTCATCTAAATATTTCATCTAAATATCATCTAAAAACATTTCGCGAAAGGTTTTCATTAGCTCATCGATTGGGTGAGTCTGAAAGGAATAGCGATATAATAAAATACCTTCTTCGGCACTTTCAAGGCATGGATAGTGCACCTTGAAGTTGATCCTTGTCGGAGGGCATGGAGGGCCGAAATCGTTAGCCACTATCAGAGTAAAGAAAGCGACAAAGAGTAACGAATGAAGGAGCATTTCCTGATAAGAGAAAGTGGATAACGATGTCGACCCCGAGAGCGGTGAAAGTGCGAAAGATCGAGTGTCAGCGACAGGTGTGATGTGATGCCTAGGGACAAAACTTGTATTCTGAAGAAGGGAAGAGGCCTTCAATGGAGCGGAATTGTCATTTTCGAAAAGTAGGGGCTGGGTAAGAGAGACGTTGCCATAAAAAGCCTGTAGTCATATGCTTGTAAACTGCAACAAAACAAGTTGAGAATTCCATCTGTTTTCCCGAGAGCTGTCCTCCTATCCTACAGCTATCTTATTACGATTGAGCTGATTCGGATTTCGGAGGCTTTATTAAGGAAATTCAAGTTTTGGTTAGTTCTTTAGGTGTGAGCATTTTTTGCCAGATTGCGAACATGATTCAAAAGTATATCTACTGTAAGGATGTAAGGAAACCACTCTAATCGAAAACAAAAAAGAAATTGTCATCGAAAGTTCACTATTGAGGATTGTGTTGACATGGAATTCCACTTGTGGCAGAGTTTCCCATCTACAAATGGTGAATCGTCACGGAAATCTCTGTATCTCAGTAAACGCGGATGAAAGTGTCAAGAGTTTCCCACAAGAAGACGTGCTCACAAGCTCAGTTGCTCCCAAAACGAACCTGAGCCTGTGAACGGGACATGGAAGCTGAAGACGCACCTCGTTACAATATGTGAGTGCTATTGTGCCCATTAGAGGAAGTAACAGAAGGGCTGATTTATTAGTTTGGTGAAGGTGAAAATGTGCTCAAACCCGCGGGAGCACCAAATTTGGGACCTCCTAGTTCCTGAAGTACTTGTAGAAAACTGTCCCACAAATGCATTGGCATCGAATGAGCCCTTCTTTGATAATTTCACGCAAAACTCAAAGTTATCACCTGTTTTGCCTGTTATGTGTGTATGAGCTTCATTTCTGCATGCTCCGTTCAAGTCAACAAATTAATGACATGCAAAGAAGCAGAACTAATTTGAGCTACTTACTAGTAATGGAGCTGAACCCTCCATGACAGAGCGGATTCCCTCTCTCTCCGCTTCTAGTATCTCGGTACTCCCGTCATTAGGCCATGGATAATTACATGAAAACAAAACAAATATAAATCATTTATCATTATGTACAATCAATAAGACTTGAATAGCGATCAGATAGAAGGCAAATAGCTTCGATTGTTGTTGTTTGCTTGCAACGACTGTTGTTTCAGTGAGGTCATATTGCCGTTCAAATAGGGTAAGTAGTTGGTTTGTGCTTGCTGAAAACACGTAACGATTAGAATGAACAGCACTCACGGTTTCGGCACCATTTTCTCATACGACCTGGATGTTGGTTATGCATGATTTGAAAGCTCTTTTGCATTGAAAGTTCTTAATTCTAAGCATCCGGAGCTTCAAGGCACTTTCCGCACTCGTTGTCAAGGGAGAATTTCTTGGATCGTCCCGGGTGGAAGACCGTGGAGGCGGTTTCGTGACACCTGCGGCGTGCAGAGAACCGAGAGCAAAACGGCGCAGCTTCCTACCGAGCTTCCTTCCTACCTTGCTCAAGGCAAATATGCCTTTATTCCGATCTTTTCACCTCCTTATGCTCCTTCTATTGCATATTTTTAGAGCAATGTATTCGCTTCTTGTGCTGTAAAACTTGCGAGATTCTCTCCACTCACAACAAAGAAAACCGATATCCGGAAACCCCACGACGATATTGTGAAAATCACTCTTTTCGACAAGTTGTCTCGATCCTTAGACTCTATAACTGCAGGCAACAGATGTAGCGAAATCTCCCCCAAACGCTCGATTACCAACAATGACGATGTAGCCCACCCAACCCCCAACAACTCCTCACCTTCTTGATAACGGTGGGTGTCCCGACTTCTTCAGGTTTCAGCCGTAATTGCCACCCACTGAAATATCCGTGTTGGAGCAATTCAGCCGCACTCCATCTTCGATCTGGACTCATCTCGAAGCACTTCTGGAAGTATACAGTGCAATAGAGGCACTGGCAAACAACTACATGGTGTGCTGAGACTAACAAATAGAAAATCGAGTTGAACGCTCGTGGCATTGGGTAATCGTAGCGGTAGAGGCTCCTGTTGGTCCGGCTCCGGTATGGAGAGCCCAAAGAAGAACTGGTTAGACCGGAATACGGACATATGTCGAGGCAGCAATTCACCTGCAAAATACACGAAAGTATGAAGTATAGGTCATAACTGAGAATTTTGGGAGGAAGTAGGAAATTTTTCCGATGGCTTTCAAATTCCTAATATGCTACAAGGCAAAGAATTCAGAATTTCAGAGTACAGAACTCATTTCATCCCCATTCACTTCATCATGCTACTTTCATACGCCTTCTCTGATAAAATGTAGATTACTGTCTACCACGTCCACAATTTTTCAATTAATGTTAGGGCAAAAAAATCACAGTAAAATTCTATCTATCTGAAAAGACACAAAGCTCAGAAAAATGGTGTGGCATGATGTGATAATGAGCTCACCAATGGTTTTCCTAATGAGGTAAAGTTGATCAATATCGCTCCTTCCCGGCCACAATGCTTCACCGGTGATCAGCTCTGCTAACACACAACCGACAGCCCATATATCAACTGGAGGACCATATAATGTATCGCCGACAAGCAGTTCTAAAATGAAAAAGATTGGAAAAAAAATGTAGGAGCCATTACTGACTGGTATGCGGAGGGCACATGGGCACGTAACTTCCATAAACCCAGCAACAGTGGAATTACAGGTGATTGGGTACTAAAAGCCGTGCACCATGCCATGCCTTCAAGTGATCGACTTTTTGGTCATTTTGTTCTATCGGATATCTCAAGGCGGCCAACAAGGAAAGGACAGTATCCGATATCCGCAGTTAGCTACATTATTGATGTTCCACAACTGGAGATGACAGTAAAACATCGTTACTCTCAGGCTGAATATTAAGCCGTAACAAACCGTCAGTTATCGGAACTACCCATGGTACTGGAGCCACTTTGTTTTCATATCACAACGACGACTCAAATTCCGGGAGGAACCTCTGCTCGAGATTGAATGCTTCGGAGGGGGCCGCTCGGTTTACGATAAGCACTGACAGTATGTGCAGTTTGCCGTAATTGCACTCACGACGCATTGCAAAGACGTCGAGATGAATTCATTAGGGGATTTTTATCATTAACACATTTTCTTTCACTTCCGTTTATTCCCATTTCATAGTTCCAAATGTTTCCTGTGGCTTGCTGTTCTCTTATTTAACATCATAATGAGTGAAATCAAAATTGCTCCACGTGAGGAGCCGGACACAATTTTTCAGAGGTGAAAGGTGCAGGGTAGCCTTTTGGTTGCGCCCTATAGCATACCGTGCCAAAGCCAGAACTATTAATAAATGCTTAACGCATAGCAGCTGATGTGCTTCCCAGACCCTGGGAAAATTGGGATGTGCCCTTATCCGCGTTCAGACGAGTTCAGATATACCTGGGCTCCGATACCACCGCGTTGCCACATAGTCGGTATACATTTCTTGGGGATCTGAAACAGATCTGATGTTTTCTGTGAAACTATTTTTTGAAATGTATTAGTTTTGAATGCGTGCTCTCTTAAAAAATACACGAAGCAAACTCACTAATTATTCTAGCAAAGCCGAAGTCCGCTAATTTAACTACGTCGTTCTTTGTGAGGAGGATGTTTTCCGGCTTCACATCCCTGAAAGTATATCTCATCAAAGGAAGTGCGAGCTATGGCTGGAAAGCTTTCTCGGATTCTTACAAAAAATAGTTGAAACGATTCTCCTAGAAGAGGATAGCACGGCAATCTCGCCCCACTAATTTTTTAGAATGCACTAAATGAAATTAAAGAGAACGGACTAGGAAAGCTTTGAAAAGCTCAAGAGAGCGAACTGCTCCCTGTTTATGAGGTTGCGCTCTTCTGCAGCCAAAAATCAAACCTATAACCCAAATGGAGCAGTCACCGGGGTTACACAGCACCCACCCCAGTCAACACACTAAATTATTTCTTTTCGAAAAGCAAAAGCTTATAGGCCCTACTGATAAGCACTAAGGAAGATACCGCTAACTGTTAGGTTTTCGTCTAACTAGGAAAGGGGTTCAACTTCCCATGGAACTTTGAAATGAGACCCGGGTGGATCGATAGAGCCGAATCCTGATTATAACTGTGAAAACCAAAATTGCTAAATGCCATTCTGAAGCGACTTATGAGGGGTAAAAATTTGCCTGTGACACCTCATTGGCGAGGCACTTTATCAGCACGGTCGTGCTATGCCAGCATCGACCACCGTGGCTTACTGGTAGTGTTCCAGATCTGCAGGATTGAGTTGGACTACAAGTAAGCCACGGTGGTCAATGCTTGTTTAGCACGGCCGTGCTGATGGCAAAGTACCTCACCAATGAGGTGTCACAGGTAAACTTTGACCCCTCGTAACTCGCTTCAGAATGCCGTTTAGCAATTTTAGTTTTCACAGTTATAATCAGCGTTCGAAGCTTTATCGATCCCCCCGGGTCTCATTGCAAAGTTCCTTAGGAATTTGAAACCCTTCCCTAGTAAGGACCCGTGCGAAACCGACATCAAACTAACCCTTGTTACAGGACTTTCAGAAATAATTATACAAAAATACCCTCCTAACTATCAGTTAACAGTCATATGAAGCAGTTAATAACTCAATGTAATCCTCATTGTTATGGAAATTCGAAACTTTAATTACTGATGAGCACAGAGGGAGAATATTCTTTTTGTTTGGTTTTCGTCTAAGGGCCCGGAAACCAAACCAAACTAACTCTTTGTTACAAACAAGTAGATAATTGTTAAATAGTTATAACAAATAATTATCTCTTCAACCAATCACTTTATTTGAAGCAACACAGTTGAAAGTGAATGTTGAAATATAAGCCTTCATTGATTTAAAAAAAAACCTTCGCAACTACTCATTTTGAAGAATCCGAAAAGTACTTTATTAGTTCTACTGGAAAATTGCGGATGTTTTCTAAAGTTGCACGGTTTGAGGAGTTGTTTGAAAGAATGAATCCGCCACGAAACTAGTAGATTTATGTTTAAATGCAAACAGATTTACTTCAGTGTGCGCGATAATACTGTCACGCGGTAAAAAAAAGCGAATATTTTTGGCGAAGATTCAAGAAAAGAAAAGATAATTGAATGTTATCATCACTTTTCGATTAGATCTCCTTGATTTCGGATGATGGCGCTTCTGGTAGGATGACGATGACAAAACGTGAATTAACGTCCATCTAATTGTAGGGAAGGTGTTCCCAGATGAGAAGCTCCTTGCCCGATCTCCCCTCTCTTTTGGAGATATCTGGATAAGAAGGCCTGCGCACCACTTTATCGAAACGTAAGCCTACGTCCTACCATAGACTCTTACCCTGAACATCTACGCGCCGCCATCCAAATCAAGGAGGAAGAATCAAAAAGTGATGATAACATACATATTGCTCAGAGAAACTATAAACATACATCGTCCAATCCCGTTTCTTTTAATGTACTCTTGACAGAGAAACTCGTTTTCTTTTTTCACCGCGTAACAGTATTTATTGTGCACACTAACCTCACAGCAGAACAGCTACACAAAAAGTGTTTGAATGTCACAGGCAGTGTTCAGATAGAGAGCGAAATGTGAAGGAAAGTGAATGCTATACCTGTGTATACACTTATGCGAATGACAAAATCGTAAAGCTTCTAGTAATTGCCAGATGATTTTCTTCGTTAGCTCTTCAGGCACTCTGAAACATGAAAGGAACAAATTCACGAATCTTCCATTTCAAAGGACTACCTTATGATTGAAAGAACTACTTCAACGTGGATTCTGCGGTTGGCATGTACGGTTAGTAGTTGATATTACATGAATGGATATCGAAAAAGTTGGAAGGGTTGAGTTTTCAGTCATTCTTATTCACATCGCATGTACAGTAAATTACATAAATAGACACCTAGGTGTTTCGCTTCCACGCTACTACACGGTGTCACTTGCTAGTACAGCACTTCAGAGAAGGTTTGCAAAAAGCCTCTTCCGCTATATACAGGGGGTACCAGAAAAGTCATTTTGCTCGCGGCTCACTTCCGGCAAGTATGCAAAACGAGGTTAGCGAAAGTGATGAAAGTATTGGGGCTAAATATCTCTGAATCTTGTAGAAGCGGGAGCGAGTTGAGGCTTACCACTTTCACCGTCCTGAAAATATGGAGCCTTCAGTCGGCCCAGTCGAGCTTTAGAGCACCTACGCCATCAGCGTCTGCCTCAAACAGGAGGGCCAGCTTCCGTGGTGAATCTCTCGTGGAAAGCTTCCCATGACTGACCTTTCCGTTCATGGAATTCACAGAGCTCTGACTGCTTGTACACGCTGCTATGATCCGAAGTGTCATTTTCCATGCCTCTAACCCGCCTCCCAAGGGTTTCAGTGGTAATGGCACGCTCGGTTCTTGAAACAAAGGACGTTGGGAATCCAGAAAAAAACCGATTGTTCAAGAACACCGCCCGAAATGAATCCCCTCAGGTACCCAGAATGAACGGATCTCAGCAAGGTTGTTACCGAAGGTGGCGGAATCCCGGCTTTTGCCAAGTTGAGGTGATACATCATGGTCACTAGAAGAAGCTTCCAATCCTGCGCGTACAGAAGGCTGTTACGGAGTTTGTTGATGGTGTGAGGTGTGCTCTTGAATTTGAGGATGAAAATACTTTGTCAGAGTCTACTGAAGTACAACTAGTATAGGGTTGGAAGTGGAGGAGAAAAATTGACCCTTTTCTTCTGACTTTTTTCGGCACCCATTGTAAAAACTGTCCACGGCTTCGAATATTCTAATAGGGCGTTGGACTGGCGGGTGCGAAATCTTTGAAATTCCAGAAATTATGACTCAGGACATTGTTTTCCTCCTCCACCTTCCTCTCTGCTAGCCCAGCTCCCTCAGCTACATCTCGAGCATCAAATGAGAGCCTCTGTTGATTTCTCTACCGTTAATTGATATGGACTTCTATCTCATAGAGACTCAGAACACTGTTTTCCGCTTCCAACCTCTCTCTCTGCTAGCCCAGCTCCCCTAGCTAGATCTCGAGAATCGAATGAGAGCTTCTCTTCATCTCTCTATGCTAAATTGTTATGAACTTCTATCTTGTAAAGACTTCTATAGCCGAGGGACACCTTGTAAAGTGTTTCTAATGTTCGGTTGCATTAGATATATGGGAGCAATTACACATATAAAAATTGCAATAAAAGTTAAAATTATGTGGTGCAATATCAGTGAACATTTTCAAAAGTACTGTAAATATGCCTGTTAGTTGACTGTCCATACGTATACGGATGTGTTACGTACCCATTCGGATATTTCTCCAAATCATGAAGTACTGTACGATCGCAATGCTCGAATACCAGATGCAGCTTGCGATTCCGTTTGAATACCTCTAGCAGCGACACGAGATTGGGATGCTTTAGTTGCTGCAATGCAGGAGATATTTATTGATCGGTAGCCATTTGGGATTCAAACGTCACGTCTCAGGCCACTACGCCACGTCCACAAAGCAGTGATAGGATCACTGAGATGGACTGATTGAAGGCACATTCTTTTATGGCATTCAGGAGGGCGGGTCAAAGCTCCACCACCTTCCTTCCACCGATGACGATCACAGTCCGGGCCGCCTCCTAATCTTAGAGCGGCATACCCGGTGTGTAGCTTATGTATGTATGATCTCAAGCTTTACCTTGAGCATCCGTATTTCTCGCAAGGCGATTTTCTTGATCTGAGGATCGTCCTCAGTCTCGAAAAACTTTTTGATCGCAACAATCTGAAACGTCACTTGTCAATGTTTTTTATAATTTAATCTTCTTTCTATTCACTATTTATTACCATCATTTATTCATACATATTTTGTATATTTATCATAATTGCTTTGAGCGAAATTGTGTCATGACAGGTGGCGCGCACTCCCACTTTCATGGTGCGGAAATCAAATCCCCAGTGCCCGCCTGGGTCGACGGAGCCTTCTGTTGTGGGCGCTAGAGACTGTAGGGGTTAACTTTCCTCTTTTACCGTGATACGGTGGTTCAGTGGTATTTCTATGAATAAGAGTAGCTTAGCAGAACAGAACAGAACACAACACGTAAACGCCTTTATTATAAGCGTTACTGGAGCAGGAATGAAGCCTCGACCTCCCTGTTTGCCAAACAGTTTAAGCCCCACCCCCGCCGGACGCAGCTTGTAAGGAATCTTCGCACACCTGACGATGATCCATTCCATCCCTCCGGAGCAGGTGAGTTGGTGCCAGACTCGTCTGAGAGGATAAAACCGCTGACTTGTACATCGACTTTCCCCCGTAATTCATTTCATAGGCCAGATCGCTTCACCTGCCACCACCACGTCTTTCAATGGAACTAGAATGCGCGGCGCATCACAGCAAAGGAGCGATCAATGCCAGAGGCTTCCAAACTGAATTTGGAATTTTTTCTACTGTAGAGCGAATTCGTGAGGCAGTATCCAAACATTCAACACTCTGAGCGAATATTCCTTACCCATAAGGTACCACGTATCAAATCACAATTTTTTCGCGCTTTGAAATTGTATCGTGGTCAAAAGCTGTCACTACATGTTTTCGAATATGGAGAACAATATATCTCTCTGGGACCTTTCCCTTCCAAAAAGTAGCTAGGATTTTGGCACTTTTTTGAACACCTTAGCAATTGTAGGGCGGATGTTGTACGATACGGAGACCAGATAAAAATGCTGGCCATACAGGCAGGAACGATGAAAATAGCTCGGTACGTTATGTGTTAAGAATCATGAGTCCCCGACATAGCGAACGAGGAACGGGACCAAATGATTGTGGAGCGCTCACAATTCGTTTATATCGTATCATCTGCACTGTATTTGACTGATTTGCGTTTTTTTAAATTGAATGTTTATGCGAGTGGATAATTCTTACCGTTCCAGTGTCTCTGTTCCGACACTTATATACGACACCGTACGATCCTTCGCCGATTTTACCGAGTTTCTCATATTTTTCCATCGTTTCGTACTTTCGCCTAGCACCTCTGAAAATTTCACGACTGGCACTCACCATAGCAATTCCAAAACACATTTAGTAAATATGGCCATTAGAGAACTTCATAACAAATTATCATAACTGGCTCAGGAAAACAATATGAAATCGAAAAACCGTAATAAGCGGACAGGTACAAGAGTGAATGACAAGCCCAGGTTGTGATTTTCTATCGGTTTTCTGTGCTTTTCAGTTTTGATTTTCGGAACTACTGCATGACTACTAAGAATTGAATTTTTGCGTAACTAGATTTTTCGTATAATAAAAAGATCATTTTCATCAAACCGAGCATTGCTAAGGTTACTTGGCAAAGAATCACAGACGGAGAGGAAGACCCAGCCTCCTTGTGGGAGACAGAGGTCATCTCTACTGAATTTCGAGGAAATTTCACAATTCAAGTAGTTCTTCGCACCGTGGCAGTGATCCTTGCTTTATGAGAATCGTTGTTGTGATGAAGTTCAAATCAACAGAAAACTTAGGCCAAGCCATACGACACGTTCGTTAGCAGTGCTTCTTGAATTTTGTGATTAGTGTGTTGTAACCAGGGTACTCCTAGGGAAGAGAACTTCTCGACAGGGGGGTCCTACTTGACCGGATAGGTATGTGGGGGTCGTACCTTCAGGAGTCAGCGACTAGAATCTAAATTTTCGATAAGCAGATGATAAGCAAAGGTTGTTCCATCGGGAATCCGAGCAATAAAATGTGAAACAAATATATCTTTTTGCCTCAGAAAAGGATATATAGCAATGAAACACAGCGCAACTGGGCAATCCGGCAACAGTTACTGGTATTGTAGAGGTCAAAAAAAGTGGTCGTACTGAAGCGGCTATTTAGCACTTCCTGTATGTGATCACAGTAGACACAAGACATACATAGCTTTGTGAAAATTGTTCTGATTACTACGACAGTGGTTAAAACCCCATTAGCACAGTTAGAGGAATCCATGGATCGCCGTTGATGAGATGTTCGCCGAAATCTTAAAAGTTGCTGAGCGGGAGTCATAGTTTAATTAAAATAAAAACGGCTTTCAAATGAGTCCACTGCCCACAAATTTGAATTTGCAATAATGAAAGCCAATATGGTGAGGGTCATTTTCGAATTCTTAGCAATCCGGGCATATTAAGCAGCAGCACAGACTCCAGTTCACCGGGATGGTAAGCGAGTCAATAACTTTTTGTACTAAATACCATTTGACATACACTTCGACCCAGTCTGCAGAAGATTATGAGATCATCATTGAACAACTTCCACAATATTTTTGAAAGATATGTTCATACCGCACGCCTCCTCTCATCGATTCAGATCCCTTTTGAATAGTACGGCTCCGAAAAAGCTTTTGCTACTTGACTGTGTTGTTACAAAAGTGCTGCAGCAGACAGAATAATATTTCTTGAGGGCTCAAAATGTAATACAAACCCAATTACTATGTAATAAAATAAATAAAGAATCTCTGAAAGGTTCATTCTTGCAAAACCTTTAACTACGTTAGTATGTCCTATTCAAATTCAAATTCAAATTTAACTACGTTAGTATGTCCTATTCAAATTCAAATTCAAATTTATTACATGTAAGCAATATACATGTAAGGAGGAAGAAACAATCTTACAATATGTCCTAAGAAACAAAACACTAACAACATTAAAAAAAGCAAACACTAAAAGCTGAAAGGGACAATTTAGGAACATTATAAAGCAAATATAAAACTATATCGAAAAGAGAAGGGAGAAATGAGGCTAGAGCAAAAGGAGTGTGTTAGCTGAAACAATGTAGGTAACGACAAAGCTCCTTTTTGAAGCCGCTAAGAGATCCCTGTATGAAAATTTTTTTGCTCATTTTGATGTACTCAGAAGCTGCCCTGAAGGTGAAAAACTTGCGTCTGAGTGAGGACTTTGGTCGTTCGAGGACAGTTTTAAGTCTTGGACCCCTGGTGGAGGAATGACTTAAACGGAAAAACTCACTTACTTTAAGATCTACTAGTCCATGTAAAATTTTGTAAACCATTAGAAGATCATTCTTCTTCCTTCTAAGGTGAAGAGTATCTAGATGGAGCATTTTGTTTCTAATAAAGCAACGGGGAATGCTGTTGTAAGTGAAACCCAGTGAAAGGTTGATTCATAATAAATCGGACAAATTGACCAATTTTAATCATTGTCGTACAACTTTTTTACGACAACAGGGATTCACTTGAAATATACTCCATCTTTATCGATGACCTTCTTCCACGGTATAGGCAGATCATGGATGCCCTTGCTCCAGAAGGCCGGAAGCTGGAGCTCGAAGAAGTTGCCGAGTGCCGCCTTGACCTCGTCGCGAGTTTTGAAGTCTTGGCCGTCCAGGTGGCGTTGGCTGTGGGAGAAAAGGTGGAATTCTGAAGGGGCCAGGTCTGGGGAGTACGGTGGGTATAGAAGTACGATCCAACTGTACGACAGCAGCTCGGCCTTGGTCGATCTTGCGAAGTGCGGTCTGTGGAAGTAGAAAGTTGTCGTGCTGGAAGTAGACATGTGACCGCCGCCGTAGCGAACTTTGGACATTGGCCTTCAATTCTCGTAATTGACGAACGTAGACGTCGGCGGATACTGTGGTACCTTCATCGAGCAGCTCCCAGTACTCTACGCCGTGTACGCTCCACCAACCGCGGTTTTCGTCTTCGATGGAATAGTCGCCTGACGCAAACTTCGAATGCTACAACTACAGTGTACTTCTGCCGGAGGCATGCTCCTTGTGAACTTCTATCAGACGTCTGCCGATATCCGCGGGTTCCTGGCCAGATAGCGATATAAATAGTATGACGTTGCGGATGTGGTCTCTGGACCGCTTGAAATCGTGCGGCATTGTGGCGGAATGAATTTACTTTGGAGTGATTATTTTGCGGTACTTTGAAGAGCTTTTCATACTCATTCCAACGGTACCTCGCGCGTCCATTTTCGTTAATTCGTTACTGAGTTATGATCTCTAGAAATCATCACTACCATTTGTCCGATTTATTATGAATCAACCTAATAGTTTAAGGAGAAGAAGTTTATGGGATACTTTGTCAAAAGCTTTTTGAAAATCTAAATATACTATGTCTAGATTTTGCTTGGAATCCAACAGTGTGGTCCAATCATTTATTGACTCAAGCATTAGTAGTCCATATTTGTCCTAGTCGCAAGCGCATTGCTAGTGAAAACACGAACGTGTAGGGAATTCCACACCTACGCATACCTTTCACGGGGGGGGGGGGCTATTAGGAGTCTGAAGCATTACAAAGTTTCACTGTGATTGCGAGTCTGACCTAACGCTGACGAAGTGGATTTAATAATGTATTCAATAAGCTCCTCTATAAGCGGCTGAAGCCTATACATAGCCCAAGTTTGAGGTAGGCTTCATCTTATGGTGAGTTCACACGACGAGTGCGTTTGCTCTTTCATTATCCATATAGGTGCACTCAAAATCAGAACAACAGTCGAACTAGAGTGCAGGACAGTCTAAAAGCACACTCCGCAATGATCAGTAAGTCGAGTTAGGCCGCGATCATACTTTGCGGTGCCGGCGGCAGGGCGTGGCTGCATATCTCGGCGTCTCCGCCTATGCCACCCTGCCTCGTTGCCTAGGTCATCTTTGCACCTCCACCGTGCCACTCTCCCTCGCTGCCTGTGAACGCAACCAAGCCTTATCGGCGGTAAGTATGACCGCGGCCTTACCTTCTTGGGGCAGTGGTTCCTTGAGTAGCTATCCAAGCTGCACCGTTTTCGCGCCATCACGGTGCGCCGTTATGGTCGTGCACTTGCTCCGACGCCCTTTTTGCTCAGTTGAACAATGAAGGAACTCAAGCGGTTGTGGTCATAGTGGAATCGAGCAGGCAAGGCGCCGCGATGGTGCATCGTGGTCGCACGAAAAGGGTAGAGCTTTGGTGGTCGTCCAGGGCGCTACTGCCCGGAGAGTGTAAGTCGACCTATATGATTATCGTGCAGTGTGCCTATGAATGAGGTGTGTGGACAGATTACAGATCCTACAAACTACCCTAAAGTCAGATAGATAAGTCCGCCCTCACGCGGTGTCGCGCGCGGCAGCGGCAGATGCAGGCGCACTCTTCAAAACACGGGATCGCATTGCACTCTTCATTCTTAATAACGATAGAATTGTAGAAATTGTTTATTCAACTTTATTTCTAATACGTAAATATACCAGGTTTCAATATCTTCGTTTAACCCGTGTAGCAATAATCATTCATCTTAAACTCTACGCAATCAATTTCATCGTCACCAACATTCATAGTATGAAAACTCTCACTCATCTCATCTAACAATTACTATTGGTTCGAGACCTTCAAGAAGCTATTGACAATCGTCTCCTCAGTAACTGAGTAGAAACTGTCACAAACTAAAGGAGCTACCTCTCCGCATCTCATCCTTTTCCTGATGCCGCTTTTGTATATGTTGGGTTGGGTCAATTTGTTGGGTCAGTTTAATCCGTGTCTGCTGATCATAAGTTGTTCAGGCATTTTAAAAGGCTTGATAACTAGGAGGGCTTACATCAGGTGCAAAAACTTGACGCGACACGCAGAAGCGCGTTTTGCAGAGGAAAAAGGAGGTGAAAGACGCTTTTCTGCGAGGTTTTGTGCACCACTGTCATAACAGAAATGAGGAAAAGTTTTTATTCAACCGCTGTTTCATCGCCAAAACCATCGTTGCATTGGAACCGTTGAACAACGGTTCTCCTCTCACTCGTTCACTTTCCTCTGCCAACTATGAAGTTTCTGTGTTCACCCTTCGTACGACCTCCAGTTTACTTGCTACTCCTTCTATGTTAACAATTACAACACACAATACAATACAAACTCGTTAGTAATACAATCCACAAATTATAGCTTCATCAATTTCTTCCATCCTTGGTTCACTGAAGACTGCGGCTGCCTGTGCCGCGCGCGACACCGCGTGCGGGCGGACTTATCTATCAGACTTTAGGGTACATGTACATGCAAGTACAATTACTCAGCCATACGTATTAATGCTAAAGTAAATGTACGGATGTGCTCACAAGGAGCAAGTGCATGAGCTTCATTTTTCATTTCTGAAAATTCTATGAGCAGCTGATGATCGTACATATGAATTAGAGCTGTCGGCGAGTGGACGAAAGCGTATCAACAAGGACAAGACAACAGTGATGAGCTAATGATTATGAAAGTTACGAAACTCGACAAAAGTAGAGGAGTCGCTTAGCCTGCAGCCGGCGTCGATGTCACCTTTCACAGTGTGAGTATGTGTTCAATTAATAAAGCAAAGTTTCATTGCAATTCTAATAATTTCCTGGGTAATCTGATTAAGTTCCGCCCATGAGAGCACCCAAGGGAACGCAATTATGTCGTCACTGATAGATGACATAGTAACCAATTTTCCCCGACTTCTCGTACGGAACCTTGGAAAAAGTTGGACAAAAGATACATGTCAATACAGTTCTGTCAGCAGGTTAGATTGTCAATGAAAATTTCTCAACTATGAAAAACGAAGGTTCGTTCATGAGACAAAGGGGCTTTTCATTAGTTTCGTTAGTTCACTCGGCACTCTTTCTTCAGAGAAAACTTTCACATCATATTAATTAGAACTCATTCATTTGAGTTTTCAATAATTTGAATACAGAAAATGTACTGAATGTTTTGAAAGCCAAAACGAAAGTGAAGGAACAACGATGAAATGGCTTCAAATTCCACCATGAATGGAAATATTCAAGTTCACAAAACATCCGTATGCCTGAAACCGGTTGATTCGATATGAAATTCCAGCCTGACTACGATGGCATATTCGCACAATTTGTACTGAAGAAATTTACAGGTCCAAATGGAATACAAACCCATATTCATGTTAAATGAACAAATGATAGCCTAAATGAATGTATGTAGATGCGAGTATCGTGCACTGACCCTGGAAAGGTATACATACAGGACGATGCGTTTGGTTAAAATCCAGGTCCGAGTGGAGGAAAAGAAAATTCCTTTTCTGAGACAAAGCAAGACCCAAAAGGCTTCATTATGAAAGATCAAAAACTCGAAAAAAAACTGTAAAAGCGTCCACGTCTACTAGAAGCTTTTCTAGCGCTCTGATTACCGAAACTAGAAGTTTCTTCAAACTACGAAAAAGTCTATGGTACGATGATGCATCTCTGGGCTTCAAATTCATATCTCTGAGCTTGAGCCTCAGAGTAAGTCAACGAGGATATTCCGTCATTCGTCCACCATTACTGCCCCTTCACAGAATGTGGTACGACCTCTGGACAGCAGATTATGAAAGTGCAGAAAATATTTTGGATAAGACCACAAGATGCAGAAAAGGAGCTACGTGACCTTTCCAGACTAATAGGATAGTCATCAAAGAGTACCTTGCCTCAAGTTATAGTAGGGTCCCCTATTCATTTTCATCACCACGCCGATAGGGTCCCTTCCCCGAATAAAGGGGGTGTATATCACTAGGACAAAACCGTCGCGTGGCCGTGTTCTGCACGCGACGGGATGGTGCGAGCTATGCGCGCCATATTGGATGGGTCTTGAAGCGATGACAGTGCTCTACGCCTCTTTCTATGCGTAATCGCTTCAGGACCCAACTAGTACGGCGCGCATAGCTCGCACCATCCCGTCGCGTGCCGAACACGGCCACGCGACGGTTTTGTCCTAGTGATATACACCCGAATAAAGGTATGCTTGGTATGCTTCAATGATGGGTTAACTGTTTTACACTGCAGTTGCGTGCGTGTGAAATATTCCAGTTTAAGATCTGGAGTAGGCATCAAAACAAAAAGTCTGTCAATAAACATAAGAAGTTGAAAAGCTTCAAAGCATTCATTTAAATAATATTAAAAAAGGTTTTCAGTATTTCAATTATACGTCACCACCTAATGACAATGCTCATGCGTGACCTTGTTAACACATTTTTTCCACTCAAGCGAGAAAAGTTACGAAAATTGTTAAAGAAAAGATTTTCCGCTTCCCCTTCATCCAAGCGGAAAGGAAGCGTCTCAGAGGCGGATGGAAGACAGTGATGTGAGTTACTACATGTAGTATATTATAGTACCTACATATTAGGTAGTCTAAAAAGTCTTTTCGTATTTTTAAATACCGCTTTTTCCCTCAAAACTGCTTTCCACTAAATTTCTTCTGTACAAATATATGTAGTACAAGTCCACACGCATCTATAGGTATTGTTGTCTTCCATCTCCCGGATAACCCTTTTCGGCAAAATAAAAATATCAAAAGCACCTCATTTTCAATTCCAATTTTTTTTCTTCGAATGGCGTTAGACAGGGAAAGGAAAAGGTGATAATCCGATGGAGCAAGATCAGGCAGCAATTTTTATCCAAGCTCGAGAATTCGAGAACGAGATCTTGCTCCATCGGGTTATCACCTTTTTCTTTCCCTGTCTAACGCCATTCAAAGATTTTTTATAATTTTTGTATTGAAAATGAGGTTGACCGTTGATATGTTTATTTTGCCGAAAAGGGTTATCCGGGAGATGGAAGACAATAATACCTATAGATGCGTGTGGACTTGTACTACATACATGTGTATGTACAGAAGAGATTGCTGGAAAGCAGTTTGGAGAGAAAAAGCGGTATTGGAAAATACGAAAAAACTTTTTAGACTACCAATATATCAACTTAATTCTGGAAAAACCTTCGTATAAAAGTTGACCATGGCCCTAAACGAGTTTCCGGCACCTGGCGCCTCGCTATAGACTTCACGCTCAAGCAATCCGCCACGCGTCGAAATCTCACAATGGGCTCCACTGTTTTAAAACTATTTTGAGCCTCTACGAGTAAAATTTTAGGGGTGTCACATTCTTAAAACATCATTTATCTTATATATCATGTGTCAACGTGAGGCTTCGATGTAGGTTAGTGAATTGAAGGGGCTAGTATATGTAGTCCTAGTCGAACACATGCTTTGAGAGAATGCTTAAGCTGAAAATATAGCGCAGCGCTCATTGTTAAGGGTATAGTATTAGAGCTTTAGAAACATTAAGGTGGACAGGAGTTGAGCTGAGCTGAAGCTGCTCCGCGAAAAAGAAAATTGAAGCATGCAGCGAGGCGACTGTGCAGGTTGCGTGCTGTAAGCCAGCGATTGTCATGGAAACGGTGGCATTCCGAAGCGTTCAACGGAGCTGACAGATGGTATCTGAATGCGCTGTGCAGTAATATTTGTTCATGGAAATGTCATGTGGATGACCATTCCATTCATTTATGTCATCTTCCAAAGTCTGAACAAATGGATGACTGCCTGGGCTCCACGGAAAAACTCACCGGCGCGCGTATGCGGCGCGTGCGCCGTGACGTCACAGCCACTGCGCTGCGTGACGGTGAGCGATGGCCCTGCTCCTACCAAAGCGCTTTATAGAGGGTTACCTTATTTATGTTTTGCTAATAGGGTGAGCACATAGTGCTGCGGAAGCTTTGCTGCTTTGACAGGCTTTCGACAGCTGGGAGAGCTGGCCTTTTCCAGAGTGGCTAGCCTCTCAAGACTTATGGATTTGCCTCAGCCCAATGATGTGGAAGTTTCAGGAGACTGTGTGCTCCGTCTCATGTATAACGATGCAGGAAGACACATAGTAGAAAATTGCAAGCCATCTCATGACTTTTGTGAAGTGACAGCGAGGTTATCCTCATTGAAGAGCAATGTTTGTAGCGCAGACCATCGCAAACCGTCGCGGCGCGCGGTGGCTGTGACGTCACTAAGCACGCCCCGCATGCGCGCGCCGGTGAGTTTTTCCCTCCTCCCGACTGCCTGTGCTATCCATCTCACTGGGATGCATCAGAAATCCCAATTGCACGCATAATTACGGACAGACTCATAGGCTTACTTTACTTACATTATGCTTCTGTTTTGCCAGGCTATGATCAGTATCAATATTCTTACCTTCCTTTCAATAATTATTGCATTTCGGATATTTGGGAGTGGAGAGGACGGGTTTATTACGTTATTCTATGACGTGGGATATAATCCCACAACCTTGACAAATACAAACACCCGACATTGGAACGATATATTACGATACCTAACGGCCTGAAAAGAAAACCCGTCATGAGAATGATCGCTTAGGCACAAAGAAAGAAAAAGATAGAAAAATAAACTTTCAAAAAAAGTTGAAAGGATTATAGCTCATACAATGACGTAAATCCGATCAGGAACAATCCTGCAATTGCATGCTGATTGCGGCCTATTTAGTCTCACACTGGCTATTAAAGGAATTGTCCACGGAAAATGAGTTTTTGTGTTACCCATATATCTATGTTGTATTTGCCTAATGTTGGCCTCATGCAAAATTTCACGCGAAAAATGTGAATCTGGCTGAGATACAGTGCCACAAAGTGCGGTCCCAGTGGGCGGGGCCTCCTTGTAAAAGCCTCGTACCGCGTCCGCCGTGGTCTGAGACGCATTGTAGGAACAGAAGGTTACGTAAACAGTCCCACTCTCCGTTCCCAACGGCGGCGGAAGACGGGACGAGGCTTTTACACGGAGGCCCCGCCCACTGGGACCGCACTTTGTGGTGCTGTATCTCAGCCAGATTCCCATTTTTTCGCGTGAAATTTTGCATGAGGCCAACATTAGGCAAATACAACATAAATATATGGGTAACACAAAAACTCATTTTCCGTGGACGATTCCTTTAAGGACGCCTTTCACAAAGTAACAAGAGATTCGTCTCGAATAGATGTGGCGATAATGACATTAAAGTAATGCGGAACATTCTATAATGTCGAATCTTAAAATGGGCCCTGCGAAGGGCAAAAGAACTTTGCTCCGTCTCGTAACGCATGTGAAACATTTCAATGGTCCCCGTCAGCTTCAAAATTTATCTGGAAATGATTATGCCTCAACTTCCTGAATTTGTGGCGATTATCACCTTATTAAGAAGAAATCAATGCTGCGCTCCTAGTACAGCATCGAGCGTTCTGTTTGAGCCTTTTCATGATCTCGAAGAAGTTGAGATCATGTTGACCCGGAAGCCCATTTGCTCACGCCCACTGGGCTGCAGGCGCCCGTGAAATGGGGATTCCGAGACGGTTGTGCTGGAAATGTTTTTAATGTTTTTGCACGAAACATCACATGATCGGCACATACGTGGCACCTAATTTTTTGAGATGGTTATGCCTCAACTGCAACCATTCTCTCTTTGATAGTCGGCAGATTAAGTGACTGGTTTCATTTACGCAGAGGTTTTAGAATGGTTAAAGATGATGATCTGATCATCCTCGCATTGGGATATAGACTCCCATCTGGAAAGCTCTGTTGTAGGAGCACAGATTGATTCGTGAAGAATTCATGATGAAGCAGAAGCATGAACATCATAACGACACTGGGTTTCAGATACCACCACTCGCAGAGATCAATATGCATTCGAAGGCAATGAATACAAATAGTACGCAAATATCAGATCGAATCCGTCGAATACCCAAACAAGTTTCGCGAGCTTTTGACCTTTCCACCCCGCTTTCGATTACCAGGGATTCATGTCTTGGAAAAGGAATCGTCCACGGAACCATGATTTTCTTTGTTACTCATACATTTCTGTTGTATTAGTCCAATAAGGGCAGCATGCAAAGTTTCACGCGAAAAAGTGGGAACTCAGCTGAGATACCGCTACCCAAAATCTCGGCCTGATAAGCGAGGCTCCGAATACAAGCCCCTTCGGTCGTCCGCCGCGGTTGGGATTGGAGAGTGGGATTGTTCACGTAATTTTCTGTCAACAATGCGTATCCGACCGCGGCGGACGACGGGGTGGGCACTTGCTCAGAGGCCCTGCCCACCCGGCCTTTGTGGTGCTGTATTTTAGCCGGATTCACATTTTCGTGTAAAACTTTGCATGCGACCCACATTAGGCAAATACAACATAAATATATGGGTAACAGGGAAACTCACTTTTCCGTGGACGATCCCTTTATTTGTGCCTTTCGAGGTTGGTTGGTGGAACATTCATTGAAATGGCCTAAAGTTTCGACTGAATGGTCGTCTTCGGAGGCCTGAACCTGGTGCAAGGTTCACATCTGAGACTCCGAACCTTCAAGCGCTTCGTCTTTCCTAGGGGTTCCGACATCGTGTCAGGACCACAAAGAGAAACTCAAGCAACATGAAGAAATAAGCTTATCTTGAATTCAACCTATTGAGCGAAAAATCCGCTACCGCACCATGATGTAGCAGAGTAGCAAGTGGAACACACTCGTTGTTCTCGATATGGAAATACTTGGGAAACACATTTGATGTCTTTTCGCTACATTCTACAGCTCGCAGTGCGGTATGAACGATAATTCGCTTGTTGTTGATGGACGCTCATCTCGGCTGTTCATTCTTGGATTCCTCACAGAAATCAAAAAGCTCCTAATGCTTTTCTAGCAGAAATTTCCGTCTCATGCGCCAACACCGTGCACATGATTTTGAATTGAGCGCCATCGTGCTCCTCTGCTTTGATTCCTTTAATGCTTACCCAGGCCAATAATTCAAAGGGCGGAGAGGTGATGTGTATGAGGCAGACGAGGATTGAAACTGCAGGTGTATAAAACTACTAACTTATACATCAGCCGGCTCCCGATCATTGCATGGGAGAGATCACATTCATCAGGCACTACGGCACTGGATGGACATAGATAAAATGGGTGGGCACTCAGACCTGAGTGTTGAATTAATGCATCGAGCTATCACCTTGTTCCTTGTCTTAATCTTGCCTATTTGAATTTAAGCAACTCTTCTTTTACATTTCTTTATTCGGAGCCGTCGTCACTGTTTAGACACATCTTCGTTGTCCTACGAACTTATCATGAGAGTTCTCCCACTGAGGCTATTGACACGCTTGGAAAGCTACACACTCGAAAAAGTAAGCTCTTGAAAATAGCCATCGGTTGTTTCATTGACGCAGTGAGTAACGCTGGGTTTTCCGTTCCACTAGCTTACAAGTGCAATTCTGTGTCTTTCTCATAGATTGAGTTGTTGAGAGTGAGCCTCAGATCTTTTTTGTTTCTCACTCATGTTTCGTTCATCTTTAAAGGATTCTCTCAGTTCCACTGCAAGACAATCAATCTTATGCTCAATACACTGTCGTACATGTTGTCTGGAAGTGTTACCTGAGGATTGTTAAGGGTAACCCCCAATGCTTCCCGAAAAACTCCATTAGAGAAACTCTTCAACGCTACACGGAGCAAGGTGGTGGTAGGCGAGCAACGTCACGACCGGAAGTGGGACGTCGGAAAACACTTCGCCGCAGTTGGCGCATATCCGGTGCGAGCTGTTCCGTATCCGGTTGGAGGCATTTCACGCAGATAATTGGTCGCGGACCTCAGAGTCATGATGGCTTGCCGCTCCTTACTGACACTGACCAGCACCCACCAAGAGCCATAATTATGAGCCAGTACAGGCCCTTTGGAAGACCGGGTATTTTCGGGTGGGGGTCGATTGGTCGGATTTCCGCTTCGCGGCGCCGTCAGTACAAGTCGTTTGGAATTCCGCTCAAGGCGCAGTGGGCTGGTACCGTAAAGGACCTTCAAAGATTGCAGGGAAGTCCCTTACGGTAACAGTCCATTGCGTCTAGAGCGGAATTCCAAGCGACCCGTACTGATGGTGCCGCGAGTGCGACGCCGCGAAGCGAAAATTCGACCAATCGACCCTCATCCGGTATTTTCGGGCTTCTGTTCTTCCTGCTCTTAGGTGAGCCTTACTTGGTGGATGGCGAATATCATGCAGTTCGAGGTTTTCTTGCATAGCAAGTGTATAAATGCATGCTCAAGAGCGATTCGTTGTTTCAGGTGTCCATGGTTGCCAAAAATTGGTAGACAAGGCTGGATCCGCAAATAGAAATCAATTTCTGAATACCCTACCATACTGTTCCTGTGCTTAAACCAAATAGCACTGCTTTTTTGCTTACAACCAAGTCTCGATTAGAGCGTCAGTGGTGTGAGACATAGAACCCGAAGAGGATATGCCGGAGTTTGAGCCCCTTCTGGGGCCAATAGCTTCGCTTACGTGTGGGTTGGCCATTGTTGCACAAGGCATATCATCATACGAATGCAACAATCAGTGGATCGTGAAGACCTGAACTCAATCTGGAAACGTCAACGGCAGTCAATGGCGAGATGCACTCTGAGTATTCCTTTCACAGTTATGAGCACTTAGACCGCAATCATACTTCGCATTGCCGGCGGCAGGGCGTGGCTGCGTGTCTCCCCACCTCCACCCATGCCACCCTGCCCCGTTGCATGCACCGTCTCTGCACCTTCCCCGTGCCACTGCGCCTCGCTGCCTGTAGACCCAGCCGCGCCCCAAAGGCGCTGGTTATAAAGGCGGCCTTACGGGCAATGAAAAAGTTTGCGTTCCGGTCATTTAGAACTTTATGCATGCTTGAAGGTCATGATCGAGGTTCAGGAGGTTCATTACAGGTAACATGAATAGTTTAGTTCTGCTGTCACATACCAGAAACACTCTTGTATATATAGTTGTAGTTGTGCTGAAATCAAAATCGCGTAAAGCGCCGCAATTTTTCCACGGTTTTCGGTATGCTCCAGGAGGTACAAATGTTAATCTAGCCATGTTCAAAGGAAAAAGGCATTTTAGTGAAGATTTCTACATGCGTCTCGAACATGGGCAAGATTCAGGAAACAACCGTGGTTAGAATCTATGCCCTAGCATTATCTATCCACAGCAACCCCACCAGCTTCAATCCTGATAAGGGTGAATTTCGAAGAACGTTGGGGCCTGGACAGAAACTTGTATCCGAGGCCGATTTGACACCAGTTTAACATGAATATACTATTCGCCTGTCGTGAAACCGCGTGGCACTCGCTCCACAGGCGTCAAATAGACACCCTTCAAATTCATATGGCGCAGGGGCAATGCGGTTCCATTCCGAGAGATTAAGGTGTAATTACACAGGAGCGTCAAATTACACTAGACACTCTGCCTTGGCGCCGACGCCAGGCGATTGCGTGGTGGCAGAGTGAAGTATTCTCACTCGGAAGGTCAAACTAAACTACGGACAGAAATCGTGATGGCGGGCCTGGATGGGGGGAGATAGTGCTCGTGGGTCTATTCATCTGAACTGGTTCAAAAATCATCGAAAACAAGATCGGTCTTAGTGGAATACAATCTCGTGACTCACATCTGTGCGAATTGACATCTATTATACCATAGCCATTGCCCCACCTTTTGCTATTGAGTTGCAGTGTCTTTATTGAGGATGCATTTACCACTGCATGTGCATGATCTTTGAAACGAGCTTCTGACAGCACGTTCCTGTTTGAGACCGATAGTTTGCAAAAAAAAGTAACTCAAATTTTGATAGTGACAAAGTCCAAAAAATATTGAGATGAAGGGGTCTTATCCTTACTAATGAAGGGAGGCGCCATAATCGTCATACGATCATACGATCATTAACCCATGCAAATAAAGTGTTTTCTATGGCCAAAATTCGTTAAGAGAATCTCTCCAAACACTTTGGCCTATCTAAGCTTCTCAAGTCAAGAATTCCAATTCATACCCATTTTCCGAGTATGGAGACGTTTTTGCGATTACGAGGCACTTAACGAAGACGAGCCAGGAGGCTTGGTCATGCATTATTAGTGAACGTCACTACAGCAGAATTTGGCATTTCCGGTGTCATGGAAACTTGTACACAACATTATGAACGCCCCGAAGGAAGATGAAGAGAACCCTTAAAATAGTCCAAAATAACGCACGCATTCTATCCCAGCACAAAATCGGCTACACTACAGCTTTAAAGTCATAAGGTAGCGCAACCATCAGAGGAGTGATGTTCCATTTGCGCAGGTTTTGCGATAATCTCGTCCTACTCGAATGACCCTTTCTTCCTCCAGGTCTACTGATTGCTGTAAGACCTGCATGACGGGATGAGGACAGGATTCGGGAAAAGGCCAAGCTGTCACTTTTCAGTTGACCAAAATGAATGTATAATGCTTTATGTAATTCAGTCCAAAGCTCAGTGTAATTGCACCACGCTCACCAGTTCGCGACTAATGTGAACCAGCCCCATTGCTCAAAATTTTGCCATGCTGTAAGACAAGATTGATACAATGAAACCATGCTTTTTGTCCTATACGGATGTCTCCGAGTCCTTCAGCCCCTTCAAGCCGTCATTTTTGATGTTCTGCTCACTTCAGCAATAAGGTTTACTGCTATTCCAGTACATTCAATCCACATGAATTCTGATGAACTTCGGCTTATCATGAAATCGCCTTAAGTAGCAATAAACAAGTTGTGTCCGTGGGTGGAGTTACGGGAGGGGGTCGCAAGCAGTTACGCACGGAAATGAGAAAAATGGTTGAGTGAGAATACAACCCCTTCGAGGGCTCACCAACCCTCGCTTGACTCTGGTTAGAGGAGCGGAAAAGCACAGCGTACCGTATTCTTCCCACGCTTCTAGCGTGTGTATGTCCTTTGAGCTGAGCTTCTGGCAGTACTTTCCTAGCTGAGATGGAGCAATAATTTTCAAAAAAAAACCGACTTTTCTGTTGTAACAATAAGTCCGAAAAATAATAACTATTATATATAAGTAATAAAATATTTACCGATCTGAAGCCGAGAAGAAAAACAAATGTACAGGTAATGTAAAGGCTTGAAAAAGAGAGAAGGACTGGAATCTTACCCCCTGCTGCCAAAGAATAAATTGTTCTCCATCGCCTCCATTCGTTCACCAACTGACACCATCCTTAATACGCCACATAAAAGATATAGATCAATTCAACTTTCCGAAAAACACAAGGCTAAAGTTTTTGGAAATAGTGAAGGGATCCACACACATTAGCACACATCAAATGCGACCGAAAAGTAATAGAAGTTGTAAAGAAGCAAGAAATTTTATTCCATTTTCGCAGAAAAAGGCAGACATACAACTGTTTTATACCTCGATTTAAAGAATTGGGTTCAGAATCCTCGAAAAATTAAAAATTATTATATTAGCAGAGCAGTTGGGTAAAACGAGTTTGGCAAAAACGACATAGAAGGTTTGCAACTGATGGACCTGTTAGAATGTAAACTCATTTGCACTCGTGTTTAGAAAATACAGATAGTTGCAAGCCGGGTGGAGAATTTACAGTAGTACGAAGACCTCAATTAGTGGATGCGCAGCAAAGGCGTTACACCTCTTTACGAGTACGCTTAGGCTTGCAAATGTTGATTAACGGATAGTCTGAAGTACGAGCTCTCGCTCTCATTTCACTGTAAGAATACATGGAAAGCGAGAAACGCATATCGCCTCAGATATGCGCAGGTGGTCAGAGGGGGACCACGGCACTGTCGTAAAACGGGACCTTCATAGGCCATTCCATGGCAGTTCTCTCTTCCCAACTGTACATACATTGGCACCGGCGGCTGTAGGTCCATCTCCATACACTTCTCAGCCTGGTTCTGCACAAGTTTCTTTTCGATGTGATTTACATAGCACTCCTATACCAACGAAAAATGAACATGAAGGAGTTCGGAAGAAACTGGTGAAAGGTGGTGGCAGGGACAAGCGTTGTTTAAGGGGGTATTTGCAACTTCCACATGCAAAGGTTGGGCGAAGGTGAGTCGACTCAGTTTTCTTACTATTGACGGCTATTGGTTAAGATATCTGTTAGTACATTAAAATGTAGTCTCTTGCGGCAATTATTTTGCATTTTCGCTAATGGTCATGATGTGAATCTTTTGACGGGCTCTTACTAAGCATAACTCCCTTCCCCTCACAAATCGAAATGATGCTCCCCTCTTGAAAGTCCCCAACCTGAGCTTGACCGGGTATGGCCTAGCCGTGGCCGCATGGAGAATTTCATAGCAAGTTCAACCGCCATTATTCTTAGCACTTCAGCGTTTACAAAAATGGAAACGATTGAGGAAAAAGTGCAGAGTGCAAAACTGAACATAAAAGTTTTGAACAAAGCTCTCCTTTCGTATGGAAAAGATTTGCTTTAAAGGCAACAAATTACGGAGGAAGACACTTGGCTGAAGAGTTACTTTCAAAGAGCACCATTTACCGGAAGGGATTCTCATTATTTCGTTTTGAATTTCTATGATGTCTAATAACCATACAATGGTAATGTGGGCTACAAAGGTAAAAGTTAAGAAGGATCGAGATGCTATAAAGAAGCAAGCCAGAAACGGTGTAGTAAAGCCACGAAGTCCAAGACACGCAACCCCAAATATTAATGGATTCTGGGGCGGGCTCCGTTTCGCGGATACGTCGTGCAGCTACGGAGGTACTAAGAAAACGTCATGAATGGATGTGATACTGCAATTGTTTTCTCACATTTATGAATTTTTAGCTAAAAATCGCTTCTTCTCGAAAAATTTGTGCAACATCAACAATTGGCACTACTATCAGTGATCAATAAATCGATCAGCATGGGCTTTTTTGCACTGATTGAGTAGCGCATGACTCCACTCATCCTAAAGTCAGTTTTGGGACCTTTTGTTTTCATTCGCTGCTCTTATAACTTGATTCTGATGTTTTAGGGATAGGGTATAATAGAATGGAGGACATGGGTATCGAAAGATGAAATGCGTGGAAACGAAAGATGAGGAAATGGTCCGGGCAGTGTCGCACGCGAACTAATACTTATGCACAAACTAGTGTATATCCAGTGCAAACTGCGACTCTGGAATACTGACTTTCACTCCAGCTGTTCAAATCAAAGTAGCCACATATTCGATAACTGCGGCTCATGCCCAAGATCAGCATAGAGACAATTGGGAGCTGTGCATCGCACAGTCAATGAGCAGGTAGTCTGATTTACTGAATAGGTAGCGTGACTCAATTATGGCCCCTTCGATAGCTATGTCCCACAGGAAATATTTCTTCTCAATCTTAAGGTAAAAATAGTGCATTTCTGCGTCGGTCCTCGGTTCTCGGTTTCTAGATGCAGCTTGGGTGCGAACCCTTCAAAATTCGTAATTATCCTTCATGAAACGGTATGTCCCATTGCACTGCAGGATTTAAGCAAGGTTTTTGACTACTTGGAGTGGCATCACCTACGAATTATAGTGAAGCTGCGCACTGTTTGTTGAATTTTTTCCAGAATCAGATTGCCTTTTTCTCAGGAAGGATGGCGCGAATTTCAACTCTGAGGATGACGCCCGTGGAAACTGGGGGCCCATGGTGTCTACAGCCACTGAACTGCTTTCATCCAACAAAGAATATCATTGAACACCTCAAGTATTAGCTATACGGAATTTTGTCTGCTGATTTTTGCAACTAGTGGTTTCCATTATTCATCTCCTTTCATGCGATGACGCTAGTATACTTTACCTAGCAACTTTTTTTTCAAAAGAAAAGGAATATTTTTGGTCTCAATCAATTCCGAGATGCGTCACGCATTATATTTCTCTCCAGAATCGTGGTGGCTGGTGAATGCGATTTGGTCTATAAAATGAATTGCGGAAGAAAGCCGATGCACATGTCAGTGCTTTTACTTTCCCAGACGGGTCTGCTACCAGTTCACCTATCTTGGAAGAATGGAGAGCTCGATCGGCACACTGATTGAAATGAATACTTGGCTGGCCTGGGCGATTTTTGGGGGATTTGATCTCTGTACCATGAGAGTGGAAGTGCGCGCCATCTGTCACTAGGTCATCTCCGTCCGTGACAACGTTTTCTAGTTGACGTTATAATTTTTCATTATTGCGAAAAACTGTTCATACGAAGAATGCGTGGATATATTAAAGGAATCAAGGGCATCTTAAAAATCAAAAACCAGTAAATCAGCATTAAAGGCGAGTGCAGAGATTCCTCCATGCGGTATGTACAGAATTAGGTCAATACAGCAAAAATCCGAGTTAGCCCATGAGAGCCGAGTACTCTTCAGAAGCTTTTAGAGCAATTCATATCAAATGTGAGGTTTTGGAGGAGGCGATAAATACAAATAGGAATCACAGTAGTTCTATCTTGCAGTCTTTGATTAGTGGGGCAGCAGGTGACACAAGTAAAAGTACATGAAAATAAATTCTGATTCGCAGAAAAATAAAGAACGAATGTATAAACATCGATCATCTCGTTGTTTGTTAGAAAGTAAGATTATACACCGAGAAGATTGGATATACATGCATTGCAGCTTTTGAACATTTTCACTCCCTTCAAACTTTAGCACAAGAATACAAGTTAGGGTAGACATGCATGGAGCTGGTACCGCGAAATCACGCAGGCAAAAAAAAATAATTAGCTTGTTACGTAGGTGTTGGCATTATCGGGTAGCACTGGCCACTTTCAAAAGGGGCTCTTACGTAAGCTATGATAGACACATTATTGAGGGGCCTTTTAGAAGATGGATTATCACACCGCTTGGTTAGCATAGGTATGAATTCGAAACCCTCACCAAACCTGTTCTGCCCGCAATGTAATAATGATCATTTAGAAATGATTCCTGTAATGATTATTTGGACCCGTTAAAGGCAGTGATAGGGGTAATGAGAACTCCTATACTCAGCCGCGCAAATGAAAGCTAGGGGTTTGAGAAGACTACGAGGCGAAATTTCGATGAAGGACTGCCTCTGGAATTTTTAAGAGCCGTCTCTTTTGACAACAGCCTTTATACCAGCCAACTCCTTTTTCGATCCGACCCGCCCCTTTTGAGAATGAACGGCGGGAAGGGATTACGCGAGGAAGAGGCGGGCGTGCCCATCAGGGCGTGGTCAATTCACGGCGGGAAGGGGGTACGCGAGGAAGAGGCGGACGTGCCCATCAGAGCATGGTCAATTCACAGCGGCATAGAAAAGGCACTTATAGTGCGGTGTGGTGAGCCTTCAAGTGTTCAGTCGTAAATCGCTCAGACAGCATGGTCCACCTATAAGAATCTGTATCGTTTTTGGTGCCAAGGTTTAGTGACCTGAGCTACAAGCGTCACTGACCCACATCGAGTAAACCTATGTAACAGGGCAAGTCCCATTTTTTTGATAGCGCTGCACCAGTAAGCTCAGCTTGAAAACTACTACGATATGACGAGGTACGGCAGAATCTTCAATGGTTAAGGTACCATTACCAAAGAAACAGGATCACACATAGTATTGATAAGACGAAGCTTTTCGAATGACCACTGGTGATCCCGTAAAAAGTCAAAATCAACAAGCTCGGAGTAGCCTTATTTCTGCTGCATAGAATGGTTAGATTGACCTTTTTATTTGTTTCGGTGGATTAGCAAATTGGGCATGAAATGAAGCGAGTTTAGTGAGAGAGGATGCAAGGAAGCGGCCGAAATGTAGTAAACGCCTTCAGCAGTCAGTTGTGAACGGCACGCGGTCTGGTGAACACAAATCCTTTTCTATTGTGCTGTCTAATGGAAGATAATCTGCTCTGCTAGCCTTGTAGTCGTATCTGTCGCATCGTCTAATTGCACTTCTAGATAAAGCTCTCAGACAAAGTGTCTGAAAGGAAGTACAAGGTATCAGGTTGTTCCATAGGTAATGACGCTTTCTTCAAGCTAAATTTTCCCCATAAAGTTTCCTCATAACTCCGAACTTCTAAAAGAGATTCATGCTCAGCAAAGGTATATAAATTTGGGTGCCCTAGGATGGTGCGGTTAGGTTGATGAAGTGGTAGGTTCAGTCGACAAAAAGACCAAACCAGCAGTTAATTGACACCATATTTCATTTAGGGAAAATCAACCAATCATGTGTTCCGCACTCGGTCCCGAGCCCTTCTTCAAGCTTCAGCAATTGGTCGATGCAGAATCATGTTGATCTTTTTCAACTTGGCCTTCCCGTCACAATTCAACGATTTTGACAATTTCGAAGAATCTTAGCCACAAATTTTTGGAACCAGCTCGGTGAAGCGTTGAGAAGAGATTAAAAGCGGGGCGATACATCGCAGGCCGAGTTCTTTAATATTCAGCCGAAAAATTCATTATGAAATAATGTCTATTGACCCCTGTTGTACAGCCCTGGAATTCAATCTGAATAGTGGCTAAAATAAACGCAAAACCCACTGCTGGTAGAGGAGAGGAAATATCTCCGAACGGTTTATGAAGCAATATCAAGCGAAAAACTTAGAAGGGAAATTTCAGTTCATATAAACCCCAGTGCCTTCGGAATAGGCCCCTTGAGAAAGAAAGCGATGCGACTTATCGGTCAACCAATCGGTACAACTTACAGAAGAGTATGAATGATTGATTTTCCTTGTAAAATATAAAGTTTTAATCAATTGGCGGTTTGGTCACATTTTGTTAAACGAACTTATCACTTCGCCATCCAGAAAATTTGTCTTATTGCAGGTAGAAGATATTGCGATAGCAGATAAATCTCTTACAAATGGTACATGACATGCTGTACAAAATTGTAGTTCTATAGGAAAAATTGTCATCTAATTAAAGTGACATTATTTATGGAATGATGCAATAATTTATTCGCATAGGCTGAGCTCGAAATGTGCTATCACTTTAGAAGGGATCAGTTGGGATGATTTGATCGATAGTAGGATAAGAAAGCAAAGATGCTGCTAGACAGATATAGAACGGAAGTGAACTACAAAACCTGCGCAAAAACTCTATTCTCCCCTAACCACTGATTCTCATCCCCTGCAACGATGGAAGGGTTAGAACCAAGAGAAAACCGAGTGGCGGCAGTGGTAGACAAGTCCGAATTTAAGTTTCTTGGGCTGTTATTCCTAGTTTTCACTTCGTTGGCTGGCCACTTAGCACCTTCGCTTTCATTTTGACAATCCGCAAAGGACTATTGCGAAGTGTACCTTCCAGTGCTGGCGGAGCTTTGAAAGAAGGCAGAATGTGAGGCTCATTTGGAGCCATGCACTTCATTCACGTCTATTCGCTGATGAGTACTTTTCACCTATTCTCCATTGTGTGGCAGCACAGCTCTTTTGTGCATTCACTTTTTATATGTGCCCCCAAGTTGAGCGCCCGTCACCAGCCCGATGATAGTCCTCCGAGGACGAAAATTGCTCACCTACGTCACCAGCACCATTATGGACAGCTTTCATACTTCCTCAAGAGCATGATTTGGCTTTATGTTGGGTACATTGACGTTGTTGGCCACATCGATTTTTTAAATTGCTGTAGAGTTAATAGTATATGAAAACCTCGGATTGCCTTTGCTTCTAGGTACCATGGCCGAAGTACCTGGATGAAATCGTGCAGAAATAATCGCCTCCACATGTAGCTTCCAATAAAATGAAGGAAAACCTCACTATTGGAGGAATCTCATTTTGTGCACAAAAGTGATAGAATCAATGAGCCCAGCTGGGCATTAACTCTGTCCCACTGAAACAGTACAGTAATAGTGGGAAGAATATGTTCACCGAGCCGGCATTCCTGTAAGAAAGGGTTAGTGTAAGACTTTTCTGGGAATGCAAGCCGAGGTGGGAACATAGCCGTAACTGTCGTGATGCATGTATTAGGTTGGCAATTAATTAATTGCGGATTTTTGTTAGAAAATCAAGGACCTTTTTTTCATAGAACTAAATAACTTTACTCTGTAATGTATTGCCCATTCTTATCAATGACTTTGCCATCTTTCAGGTAGCATCATAATTCCGCGTTCATAAAACTTCTGGTTTTTATCAGTAAAAAACTGAGTCAGGTACGATTTGACCTCATCATCACTACTGAAATTTTTACCACTCAAAGAATTTTGCAATGATCGAAACAAAAAGTAATCCGATGGTGCAAGGTGAGGACTATATAGTGGATGTGGCAAAACATCCTAACCAAGCTCCAATAATTTTTGCCGAGTGGCCAAAGATGTGTGTGGCCTTGCATTGTCATGATGGAATACAACACTTTTTCGGTTAATTAATTCGGGTCGCTTTTCTTGAATTGCATTGTTTAATTTTGTCAATCGTGCAATGTATACATCAGAATTGATCGTTCGGTTGGATGATAGGAGTTCAAAGTAGACAATTCCTTTGTAATCCCACTACACTGGCAACAAAACCTTCCTTTGGTGAATATCAACTTTTGCTCTTGTTTGAGCTGGTTCACCTGGGCGGCTCCACGATCTTTTTCGCTGGACATTATTGTAAGCAACCCATTTTTCATCGCCAGTGATGATTCTTCTTAAAATGGATCATTTTTACTATGTTTCTTTAGCAAATCGCGGATGTTAATGCGTTGCATTCAATGCGTTCCCTTCATTTCCTAAGGATCCCATATATCCAGTTTTGACACGTACCCAAGTTGTTTTAAATGTTTTTCAATGCATGTATGTGATACCTGTAGCTTCTCTGCAATCTCGCGTGTTATACTGTGACGATCCGAGTCAAGTATTGCCTTGATTGGGTCGTTGTCAACTCCAACTGGACGACCAGAGCGTTTCTCATCTTTGAGAGAAAAATCACCAGAACGAAATCAGGCAAACAAATTTTGGCAATGCCGATCTTTCAAGGCTTTGGCACCATAAACAGCACACAACTTTTTGAGGGCTTGTGATGAGTTTTTCCCTTCAAGGAACTAATAAAGCAATACATGACGAAAATGATTGTTTTGATTCTCCATTTTTCAGCACACGCTAAACGAAAATAATGCAACCGATGAAGGAGCTTTCTTTACTGATTGATAACAGGATTGCCTACTATTAGATAACAATATGTGTTTAACATTTGGCCTACGCCAGTAAAGCTAAATATTCAATTAAAGCCATCTATGAGTGAAATCCGCAATGACTTAGTTGCCAACCTAATACGTCCAATATTTGTGAAAGTGATTCTACGATATCGAAGAAAAGTAATTGGGTGGCTCACTCACCCGATTGGCAGGGCTATGCATTGTATTTACATGTACAGTGCAGTCTGATGGTATCAAATTCTAAAGTCCCGCGTTTCGCAATTCTTGTGTTTAGGTAGTTTAAATGCACATTCCAGGTGTGCTGCAAGTGTTCCGGTGCCTAGTGTGGGGTCAGGTTATTCAGTAGTGAGTTAACTTCATGAGGCGATTGGTTTACTGCCAATTTCAAGATCGTGGCTAGTAGCTGGTCTACCTATGTCAAAGATAAGAGTCGAAGAGTAAGGGCAGACCCCCGGCTGGGGTAGGCGGGGCCGAGCTGTTGCGCTAGAATCTTTGGCTCTACACGCTCCAGGAACTGACACCCACGCCTCGGTAAAGGTACAGCCTACGTGGATTGGGTTGATCTATCCATCCACGGCAGGAGATGTGATATCCTGATAATCCTGGAATGTGCCTTCAAGGTAGTTAGGTTGTTCTGGACGGCAATCTGTCTAAGGAGCTTTAGGAGGTGACCGACGCTCCTATTGTATAATAAATGAAACAAAACGAATAATTTGGGTGCTACTTTGTAGAATTCAGTTAAGTAATGTGAAAACTTGTGGGTTTATCTGAGTTCACAACTGAATTCTGTGCTAGGTTTACCAGTTAAAGAGCAATTAACTATTTTAAAACATTACGCATAAAAAGAGTGTAATGCGAATAACAGGGAAAACCATTTTTTGACCATTCAGTAAATTACACTGAATATAAATCCAACAGAAGTTCATGTTTCAAAGTCTAAATTTTAAAAGGATCACTCACTTGGAACGTAGCTGCTTCTTCCGCAGCTCAGCTGGATTCTTCCAGCACTTCGATGACAACGATGACAACTGAAGATCCGTTTTGTTCTTCTTTGTTCGATCGATTATCGATTTTCCTTGTTTGTCTTCGACGGTTGGCGCGGTCGAGACGTTCGCAGGAGATGATGAGGTGAGGTTGCCTGTCGCAGATGTTTGCGATCGCATCCATGCCGAAAACATATTTGGCCACGCCCAGAGTGGTCCAATGACGTCAACCGCTTTCTCGGTTCGACGCTAAGCAGTGCTGATGGCGCAGTTGTGAATGGCAACGTCGTTCTGGAGCCTTTCCAAATAAGGACGAGAAAATTTGAAATCTAGAACGATTTTTGAACGCGGAAGGCGCAAATGTCTTTCCGCGCTAAGAAAATTGGATGTGAATGCTGGAGAGAGAAGAATTTTTCCTTTGAGTCAAATCTCAGAAACAATTGAGAAGGATGATCCGTTCTTTTTGGCACACACTCGAATTTCAAAAGGAGTCTCCCAAAACAAGTGCTTAAGAAAAAGGAAGAAACGCGTGATGAAGAAAAGCCTTGGTTAATCTCACTTACACTTCTATTACTGTATTTCTGTTAGGTTCACAGAACCCACAGAGAAAGAAATAGGGTCGACGACGAGACATTACGATGTTTCGGTGATAGCAATATTAGAAGGATAAAGGGTGAAGTTTTTGGCTCTAATCAATTCCTTCTGCGGGATGCGCCGCACATTCTAGTTCCATTCAGAATCGTGGTGACTGGTGAATGTGATGTGGCCTGTACCACGACCTGCGGTGGCCAGCCGATGTACAAGTCAGTCCTTTTATCCTCCCAGACGAGTCTGGTACCGATTCGCCGACCCCGAAGAGATGGAAGGAGTGGTTGGCCTGGGTGGGCGTTAATGCGGGATTTGATCCCCGCACCATGGGAGTGGTGAGTGCGCCACCTGTCGCTACACCACCTCTGCCCCGATAGCAGTATGTATTATGTTGCCCATTTACAATAATAGTAACAATAGTTTTCACTAGTTAATGATCATCGAAAATCCTGGCATTCTTAGATAGAAAATCGAAACACAGGCGATTTCAGATTGAATTTCAGTCTCAAGAGTGGGCACAAAGGACATCAGTATGTAACTTTCATTTTTCGTAGGTGACATTGAAAAAAATTTGTTCTCAATTATACACAGCACACTGACTGTGACTGATGGGACATTTTCGACTTAGCATCCTCAGCTTCACTGCTGGACATTGCATACATTGGCTTATCCAGCTCAGCTCATCACCGTACAAGAATATCTTTGGAAACACGTGCTTGAATGGCTCGGTCTTTAATGAAAATGATGTAGTGCGAGTGAGTGTATCGGCCCTTCATCACAACTTCTTCCCTGTGCGATCCCAGTTTAATATTGAATAAGCGGTCTTGAAAAGTTTGCTCAAAAAAAAAGAGCTAGAGGAAAAAAATGAACATAGGCCATTGCTGCTTTTAGGCGGTGTTCAGCGAACGCCAAGCGTCTATTGTCCTTTCGTGCTTCAGTGAACTTATTTATTCGAGCCGATACGCGACCACTGCCCAAATCTCCGCACTATGCCGTGTTTTGAGTCCTTTTTGAGCCTTGGATGACTACCATCCAATCTGTCGCTGATTCAAGATGAAGTATGCAACGGTGATTAGGTATGAATATCACGTGCTTTCTAAAATTTTTGATTCCTGATGGCTCTTGATTCTAGCTGCATCCTGCTCTGCAAAATTTGTTAGAAGTATGCTGAATTACGGATAACTTTAATTACCGACGGCACTCATACCCTAATAGAACCTGTGATAACGACAAAAGCATACTACAGGAGATCGAGCGATGTCAGGGACCAAAGGCCTCGTCTGTTTTCAGCATACTCATCATACCTTATTTATATGACAGTAAAATCTGCTATCAATCAGGAGCCCAACCCTTTTGGTGTAATGCTGACTCTTCCCGATCCTCTTTCCCAGAGGCAAGGAAAATATGAGGTGGCCTGGAAAAGGGTATTACGCAGCCAAAATGTGTTAAATTCAACATCTTCATCAAAATCCTGCCCGCCGATCTCGACTCGAATTTTCTGAATTTCCGAAATTATCTCACACTCATCATCCACATTGTTACTCTTAATATAAACTTTTGTAGATGTGAAGTATTGGAAGTATAGAGTAGCCCCAAACTGTAAAATGCTTTTGATCCGGAAATTGACTAATTTCTACAAAACGTTGTATATATTTTCGCTACAAAGTAACAATATGCGTGACAAGGCCTTAGTGAGAGAAAAGAGATTCCAGAAATGAAGACTGCAGGGCTCCAGGCAATATTTTAAATGGAGGGAGGATCCGATCTCATCGGATAATCGCCCGCTCTCTAGCTTCAGGAGCATCAGCAGTTTTGTGATGACGAGTGAAATCTTGTATTTCTAAGAATAATCGATGCAACATATGTAGAGTACACTGATTGGTGAAGAAGTTTATCGGGGAGGAAACAACCATGAGATGTACGGGAGGATAGGAATGTGTTTGGATGAATGGTAAATAGTACAGGGTTATATAAATTCGGCACAACCTTCTCCCAAATAACCACCGGGAATTTTTACCTGACTCCAGACTGGAGTGGGGTTCTAGAATTAAGCCATGTAGGATTCCAAGTAACTGTTGTGGCCATTTCACTGTAGTATCAAGTAATATCATAGTTAGTAAAACAGCACCAATATTGGATTCGCACTGATAGTTGCGATATGATTCCGATATCACCATATTGTACAGCGACATTATTCGAGTGCGACCATGAAGACGGCAGTGAACAGATCTTCGGCTCTAGCAAGCAGGGTGTGTACTGTATGCGCGGCGCGTGCGGCGAACGGCGCGGCGGGTTTCTTCGCGTGTGACCGTGTACATTGCGTACATTCCCTTCAAAGTTTTACGCACGAATAAATTATTGCTCGATCAGGACTGTTATCATACAACGTTATTGTTTCTTTTATACTACGGCAAAGGGAACACTACGGTTGTAGGGGCGAATCAAAGTAAGATTATTCTCTATTTCTGCGTTACTTGCATCCTCAGTTTCCCTGAAGTGACCTTCGTACCTTGCGCCTTCCAATGCGCATTATTTATAACGCGCCACTTACTAATGTTCTCTAATGATGATCTAGTCTAATGTTTCTTCTTTTCTCTCTTCGTTTTTCCGCTTTCTTATCTTCTGCAACAGTGGCTTAACTATACGTTGTCGGTGATTTCATGAACTCGGTTTGAAATATTCCATCAAACGAAAAGAAATTTGGTAACGTGTGGAACGCGTGGCAGAAGGCGCCGGGGTCAAAATCATGTGCCTGCCGCCGACCACGGCGACAATCTGATAACGCGCTCCGTTTGCAAAACGCTCGACCGAACTACACTACAGTATGATAATCGTGGGCAGAGCCATTGAATGGGATTCGACTTTGGCACAGTACCAAACTATGCATGATGAGCGTGACAATAGAACGCGAATCCGATTTCGGATCTTGGCATAGTGCCATACCATGCCATACTCGAATGTGAATTCCTGAGCTCTCGCCACGATCACAGACTGCGGTGGTTGGGTCGAGCGTTTTACAAACTGGCGCCGTGATCGGTGGCAGGCACATGATTTTCACGCCGACACCGACGGCGCTGGCGTCGGTGCGCAAAGTATGACCGCGACACAAGGAATGCAGGGTGATCGTGTTCGCTCTTCGGCATGAATGTGCAGGAAATCTTACAAACCTTTTGGATACTACACACATAGTCGCATTGGAAGGCACAACTTCAGTTATGCATTAGGTACACATGAGACATTCTATATATGCACAAAAATACATATTACCTCCAACATTTATTACAGTTGATGAAATTTTCAACACAAAATCTCTCCTCAAAAAAAGATTCGGGGAAAATTCTGGAAGTGATAGCATAAATAACTTGAAAAGTTTGACCCGCATATAAATGCGTCATAACAGAAGACGCAAATTAGAGTATATCTTTAGCTCAACAGCCATAAATTGAATTCTTAGCAGAAAAGACCGTAATACCACGGACTGAACGATTCATTGCCAGCTCCCTGGTTGGCTGCCCACGAGCAGCAGGCGTTGCACTGACTCGTTAATCGACATCCGTGTACTGGACTCCGACTGAGACGACGACCTACTGATTTGGTCCATGATAAGGGTAGCATTGTTGATTACACTATCACCATACGTCTTCATCCAGACGCTCACGGAACGAATTCTAGCGCTCATCATGGTTGATAACTTCGGTGGAACGGCATGTTTGAGACGTTCGACGACCATGTTGAACTGAACAGTGGAAAATACGTTTCATAGAAATGATCAAATGTTTTTTATTCAACCATCCTTCCAACACGTACCACGCACTACTCGCCTCCACCCGTTTCATGCCTATCAGGCCTGGGCAATATGATAACAATGCTATCACGCAAGAACGAAGGGGAGCCTTCAACTACCAGCTGCCCCTATCCGTCGACATAAGCACAACTTGAGAATTGAAAGAGTGATAGTATCAAGCGTTAGTAGAGTTCTCGTTGTTTCAAATACACCATTTTCTGAATTACGCTTTTGATTCTACCCTAAATTGCCTCTACCATATTGGGACCCGCTTCTCGCTCTCTCCAGACATAGTAATGGTTGTGCACCAGAATAAATTTTTAAACTTTCCTGGTCTCTGGAACAAAATAGACAAAATAGACAAACGACTTCACATGATAAGAAACGGATTCCGTTGGACAATGACTGTCTCCTGGTTGGACAGAGGTCGAGTTCGTAGCAACAGCCTTGTCAGAGTGATGGCGGTATGATGCTCTACGGCTGCTCTAATCCACCATAGCTTTACCGCTCCCAGCGAAACTATTACAGCTGCAGAGTATATACCGCGAAGGAATGCTAGTAAATTACAGTTTTGAGTTGTGTGTTGTCCTAATAGAAGGAATCCGTCATTCTTCACGATAGCGCATGGTCCCCTACTGCAAAACCAATACAGAAACAGTTGAGGAGTGGGTCTGCGGAACTCTGCGGGATCGACCATACTAATTTGACCTGGACCCATCAATCACCATTTCTACAAACGTCGGACTGCATTCTTCAGGGGAAACGTTTTATGATCCAGCATGATGTTGACGTGAACTATTCCAGTTGCTCAGAACGATGAAGATCCAGAGGTGACGAGACGAGGAACCATCGCCTCTAGACCTCTAGTTCTGAGCAAATGGAATAGGTAAGCATGCATATTGTTGGCAAAATCTGCTGACCCTTATGGTTCTTATCTCGATTGATAATTCTTCCTGAACCGAGATACGCGCATTTTACTTTAGATATCGAACTGCCAGAGAACGGCTTAATAATAGTTTGTGGGTCTATCGGCATGCAAGCCACTAGCCTTTCTACGCAAGATTTAAACTTTTTGCAATTAGCCAAATCTGCGCTTCTATTTTACCTCGTGAAGTTTCGGATTAGCTGAGCCCAAGCTGTGCTGTTCGAGGGTACTATCACATAAGGGCCTCGACGGCCCAGAGTTCCCACACAGTACGCTGCAGCATCGCCGATGTGGAACAACTTACGCAATGCCTGATAAGAGTCTCACAATGCATACATGCGCCGCGAAGTGGCGCTGCAGCCTCGATAGCTCAGTTGGGAGAGCGTTAGACTGAAGATCTAAAGGTCACCAGTTCGATCCTGGTTCGGGGCAACGTTTTGCAGTTCACACTATGGTCCTAAATCCAGCGTTTTGTATGACTTTCACCCTTTCAAGGAAAGTCAGTTCAAGTTGTTCCCTATATGAATAATAGGCCACCGAGTATTATGGCAGCACAGAAACGCATCATTGCCGGTGGAATTTTTTATGGAGTTTTCAAGTAAATTTGCAAGCTCAAATATCGGTTCTAGGAAAAATCTCTTCTGTTTTCGCGATCACTTCGTGGCGACTATTAGGTAAATGCATGGTTCGGTGCATTGAATAACGAGAACGCATTGTTCATGAGCTCACCTTTGGTATATCTTCCACTTTGACAATACCACGTGCGAACGTTTGAAGGAACAGATCAACCGGGATTCTGTTTGCATGGATACTGAAAAAAGTTCACTATCGTGAATTTAAGAAGGAGGCCAGACCACTTCGTCGAATTCGGTCAGAATCTTGGTTTGGACAGTTTGGTCGCTTATGAGGACAAGGTTTATGGCGTTGATAAATCTTTTATGGTATGCGCCGTGCATTCTAGTCCCATTCAGATTGGCGGGGTGAATGCGGCTTGGCATATACAATGACTTGCGAGATGCAGCCGATGTACAAGTCACTGCTTCGATCCTCCCAGCCGAGTCTCGTATCAATTCAGAGAGCCCGGAAGTATGGAAAGCTTGATTACTCTGAGCGGGCACTGATGCGTATTTCATACCCGCATCATGAGAGTGGGAATTTTCGTCACATGTTACTACATCACCTCCTCCCCGATCTCTTGTTTGTTTTTTCAAGTATGGAAATCGAAATCATGTGGCTTGAGAACGACGAAAATCAACCGTACTGCAGCCATACCAGATTCTCCTGAACTCCAAATTTTTGATGGGTTTTTGTAATATTACGAATAGAAACACAACTACACCAGTGGCTAACCAGGTTTGCAGCTACTTTTCTCGTGTCAATCAACTGTTCGTTGGATAATTGTGGAGAAGAATTGCGAGCTTTGTGCCCAGCACGCTTGCCTCACGAATTTTTTGCTTTGTTTCATAAGCATTAACTGATGTTTTGATATCGATACCGATTGGAGTAAATTTTTCGATGTCTTACCAGGAAGGGCTTTTTACTTCCCATGGAACTTCGAATAGGGACCCCAAGAGATCAACGGAACCTCAAACGCTGTTTACAATTGGGAACGCTGTTCACAATTGGGAACTAAAAGTGCTACGGGCTGTTCGGAAGTGAGTCAGGAGGGGTCAAAGTTTACCTGTGATTAACCTGTGATATCTTGTTGGCGAGGCACTTTCTCATCAGCACAGCCGTTGCTGGAATGGTAACGGCTACCGTGGCTAACAATGAGTGTAGGGTTGCGGATCTGCAGGACGAGGGCTGAGGGTTCGCTCCCCGCATGCGAAACTTTTTTGCATTTTGTGTTTCATGGCCAGAAAGTGCTTTTCTTCTACTTCTGAAACTTTCCTTGTACTGGTACCTATCACACCCATCATTTACTCTGCCAACTTTATTTATAACTACTGACAAAACCCACAAGGGAAGAATATAAGAGACTCTCATGCCACACGAATTAGACGTGGTTGCGTAAAAGATTATGATATTCGCGCGTAGGGGTCGAATTACCCCTCCGTAAAAAATTTCAGCCAAATCCAGTTTTTGGTCCAACTTCGAAAAATGAGGGGTGGCCAGGGGTAAATTGATAGTTTTTGAATTTTCTTCTACAGAAAACCCTGCAAACTGAAGTCAAATAAGAGTATTTCTTCGGCAATGGTCAACGACTTCTCCTTTGTTCAACGTTTTGCCACCCAATAGATCATGAATTTCTGCGAAATTTGGTCAAATTCTCGAATTGGATAAAAACCTGGCCCCTGGGGTAAATTGATTCCCTCAACACGAAAATCACACTGAGTTCGCAGGAGAACGACTGGCTCGCGCGTTATGGGTTTCAGAACGTACCATGTAATAATATTATGAATTCAGGTAAACGTGTAGACAATGTGAAACAAAACGTAAAAAATCTCCACCGGCGGGGAGCAAACACAACACCCATATGCTGCAGATCCGGAACACTACCAGCAAGCCACGGTGACCGTTGATAGCCCAACAACACTCGTGCCGACAGCAAAGTGCCTCGCCAATGAGATATCACGAGCAAACTTTACTCCCTCCTAACTCGCTTCGGAGCAGCCCGTCGCCCTTTTAGATGTCCCACTCGTAATCAGCGTTCGAAGCTCTATCGATTGATAGGGGTCCCTATTCGAAGTTCCATGGGAAGCCGAAAGCCCTTCCTGGTTAGGCATTGAGGATAGATTCGTACATAAACTCGGAAAGCGTCAAAGATGGCTGTTCCCAGTATGTTAATCGAAGGAGTCTTGCAAAATTGATTAAGCCTAACGGGCAGTAAAATGAAACGGGTGAGTATTTTGACGGTAGTGGGATCAACACCGCCAGATTACTTTAAATCTCCCCCTATCGCTCTCGCTCTATCGACATACGTAGCCTAAAACACTCAGTTCCATGGGAGACTGAAACTCTTTCCTGATCAGTGTTCTCGGAGAAGCGTGGGGTATGCCGAAAACTCAGGTCACATCGATGGAATTAGTTCGACTAGAACAAAAAATCAAAATTCGTCTTGGGACCTGCTCACGCAACACGACTTCTCCATATCGTAATATAAGTGTAAATGTGACTGGCGTAAGACATATATTCCATTTTCATTTGGAACAGCAAATTTATTGGTGGATGTTGCTCGTGTCATTGGAGCTTGAAAGCACATTCCAGGACCTTCGGGATATAACAACCCCTCCATGGTCAAGAAGGCGATCAGCGACACCCACATAGGCAGTACCATGACAAGAATGTGAGCTAAGCGTGCCACAGAAGCTAGCGTGTCTTCACCATGTTACCCTGATCTGTTCGCCTGTGATTTTTGGCAACGGCGGTAGCAACGGTAAACCCAAAATGATGTCAGGCCGCATGACTTCAGTGAAAAAAGTTGCGATTCTAAGAAAGCTTAATCCGAGGAGATATCATGGTGGGAAGGTGGGGGGAGTGGGGGGGGGGGGGGGGGGAGTGCGCGTACGTATACTAGTGCACGAAACGGTGACCAACGAAGCTAATTAGGCCCGCGATTCCTACGATGGGGTGAGGTAAAGAGGATATCCCAAACAGAGAAAGTAACCTTGACATGGGGAGAAACACGTGATATGTCGGTACTGCTCAAAATTCTCTCGAGTGGAAGTAAATTTTTAGGCTCACCTTTACAAGGTAATCGCGCACTGGACCAAGTGCCGAAGGCCTTGTTTTTGCCATTTCCGAAGAATTTATTCTTCTTAGTGCTTCATCTATCACCATTTTATCTTTCTGTGTTCTTTAATACATTTTTGGCCTTCATCTACTCCAAATAAACCTAGAGTGTGCCACTATAAACGGAATTCTTTCGAATTCGTTCAACATGGGAATAGTATTCCGAACCCCATACTTGTAGAGCCAGAGTTAAAAAAGATGTGTGGAACTGTCATTCCACACATCTTTTTGACTGAGCACAGATCACCTGTATCATCTGTCTTCCCATTGCTCTTTGAGAGTATCCGCACGACAGCAATGTATCTAATCGTCTCTGTCGTGAGCCAGAGAAGTCCAGTAAACCCTCCTGGTTTTAGGGACATGCGGCCTCTCACTTCCTTTGCGCAGAGCTTTTCTCGATGATATTGAAGGCTCCTCAAGCCGCTATTTCCTCCTGCTCAGTTCTGGTTTCAAGTCGTTTATCATACCGATTTGCCGACCTAGGTACATATAGCTGAAGGCATTCAGTATTTTCGTTCCGTATAGCGTGAATGGGGCTTACAATCCCGTTCCTCACATACATTGTCTTCGATAGGTTCAGCAGTGAATCGATTTTTTCACACATTCGCAGTCGAAATCGGCTAGCATTCCACTCAGCTCGCTGGATTATCGGTGGTATGAACACAAAGTCATCAGCGAAGCGGAGGTGAGGCAGCTGCCGGCCGCCGACCTTCGCTCTCATTCCTCCCCTTTCCTGTTGACGCATGACTTTCATAGTAACGCTGAAAAGTTTGGGCGAGTTGGAGTCGCCTTGTCGGACTCCTCCGTTCACGTCGAAGATGATGTGCTTGTAGAATTGTGAAATTCTGGTCATGTACTACTATAGAGCCCCAAAGTATACTTATGTACTGAACACATTCACCCCGGTTTCACTTGTGTAAAAGCTTGAAAATCGTTTCGATGGATCAAGCGAACACATCTTGTCTCCTTCGATATGAGGCGTCCCTCAAATTGCATAAGGGCTCGAATTTTGCGTTGCGAATATGCTATCACAAAGAAGAGAGACGCCGCAAAGAAGAGGTAGACCGTTAACTTGGACGGCACAGCAAATGTCTGCTTCTGGAAGGTCAAAAAAAAGCAAAAAGGCTGCGATGTATCAAACAATGGCATATGAGCTTTTGCATCCTTCCTTGCCGAATAAAATTGAATTCACGAACACATAGATTCAGTCCGACGCTCCCCGTTTTACAGTAGTAGGTGTGTGTAAACATTGTGGTCAAATCTATGTCGAAAGATTAAGTAGAAGCCCAAACTCACAAAAAACTCACGCTGTTGTGATCCGATCAAGATTCTCCAGCACATAGGAAATGAAGTGGTTGAGCGGATGATTATAGCTAAAGTGATATATTAATCATCATTGTCATAAACGAATATACAAGTGATGAAGCTCCACTAGAGCATCGTAAGTATAAAAATCATCAATTAAAATACATATAAAATTAGTTCACAAGGAAGCCTTTTAGTGCTGCTAGGTATAGCGACCCCGAACATTGCTAGTTCTACCGATATACCTAGGTCACCATATAACAAACCATGGGAATTTGGAACTCCCTATATTTCTCTCCAAATTCTTCTCATGCTAGATGAAAAAACCCGTTCAAAAAAATTGGCCAACAACTGGCTTATTATGTGTAAACGTTTTCGAACACAAGCGCACTCATTAGTTGCTTAATTGATGCTCGTGAAGTACAATACCGAATAAGTAGCTGGTTTTTCTATTTCAAAACGAGCTTAATATGGATCGATGTTGAGACCTTCAACATATTCAACGCAATCCTCTGCCATAATCGCTGTTATGAAATCCGTCACCACACTGAAATTCCTCTGGCTGTGGGCTTCTATAGCAGAACCTGTCTAACAAGGACTTTGTGGAACAGCTCACGTGTAAAGCTGCATGCCCTTAACGAAAAATGAGTCTCTTTCGTTGCTGTCTGCGGCAAGATAACAGGTGACGTTCAAGCAGACGTGACATTCCGATGACCTATTGATCATGGCGACAAACACGGATAGCTAGAGCTTACAGCGCTGATGGAATCCTCCTGGAGCCATGCAACATCCTCTTCTGAAGCTAAGCCATGCGACTCCCTCTTCTGAAGTTACGTTTGCAGAAGTACTTCGTCAACGCAAATCCAAATCACCACAAATCATATTCTGAGTCCATCTACTGCCGTGTTACTGAACAGCAAGGCTGGACCAAGCCTGCTCTAGGTTCAGTGAGCCGTTTAGCTTGCCGATGACGACATTGTTAGATGTGACCACCACTCACCAGACAGTGGCTCCGCAGAAGGATGCAGTGAGACTGGTTTTATGTTCGCCAGTGCTGTTATGGAAACACGAAACATATTTCCTTATCCGAGGTTCTCTATACTACATCAGCTTACATGACCAATCAGACTTTTCTTGTGAGCGTAGGTATTCTTAGCTCGTAAGAGTGTACAGGGTGGCTTCTAATTATTGCGTAGTATACCGTACTATATTAGTAATAACTTCAACAAACAACAACGCTTATACATATAATCTGATATCACTTCCATGTAGAGCAATGAATAGTAATCACTTACTCAAAAGATGTTTGAAATGAGCTCCTTTTGCAGCAATACAGGCCTTCAGTCTCTTCCCCACTCTCACCGTGCACATCACTGTGGGCCGCAGGAAGGTGACGCCGATATCGTCCCACGCCTTCCGATCAACCCTTCATCAAAATGAGACATGCAAATATCCATGACATTGCCAGAAGTGTAGCGAATCAAATGGTGCTCGTTCTGTGATAAAAGATGCAGTTTGAGCTAAGTTATGATCTCCCGAATTTGAAATTGCGAAAACTAGCCAAAACGCTCCTTACAACCTGATAAAATCTTATTCCTTTGGAAGGTTGCAGTCAAAGGCTCCCCTGAGCTGCTTAGAATTTTGTCCGTGGTCAATGCGTGCTCCAACAGGACTGGGCACCTGCTCATTCTGCAAGATCCACACTGGCATTTTGCGAGAGCCAGTTCCATGGATACTGGACGAAGGACTTCTGGCCACCAGACTCGCCTGACCTGAATCCGATGAATTTCGCTGTGTGAGGCTACTTACAGCAGAAGGTCTCCTCAAAAAGGCACCAAAGTTTGAACGCTCTCAAAGCTTCACTTCAGGAGGCGTGGCACGATACCGACGTCACATTCCTGCGGCCCACAGTGACGTCGGTGGAAAAGAAACTGAAGGCCTGTATTGCTGCAAAAGAAGCTCATTTCGAACATCTTCTCGAGTGAATGATTATTAGGCATTGTTCTACAGATAAATTGTATCAGATTGTATATCGTTGTTTTTTGTTGAAGTTATTAGAAATAAACTACGCGCAAATAATTAGGAGCCACCCGCAAATAATGTAATTCATAAGGCCTGTGAAACGGCGCTATCGTTGAACAGTTATGAGAAGTGTGAGCAGACCTGGCATGGGCATGGCGCGAATCTGACCTTCTGTTTCAGAGAGAGTGGTCGCTTCTATCAAAGAAAGGTAAGATCAGCAGGGCAAAACAAAAAAGAAAGAGCATAGAGAGCGAGAACTTGGATCACCCCAAAACATAGTTTGATCGTGAACTGTTGCATGGAGCTCTAAGTTTCTAGCTTAAAGATCCTTCTAGCGACATCGAAAAGTGAACAAGAAAATACCTGACGTAACCAGCACACAGCGGTCGCAGATCCGAAGGAAAGTTGTGGAAAAATAAATCGTCAAAAATTCTGAAAAAAATGCAGTTCGAATTCATTCAGCTGACTACGCCTACTCACTGGCGTTCATAGGCCTATTTACAGCAATGAAACAGAATAATCAAAGCTTTTAGTAAATTCCGACCTATGAATGTGCTCCTTCTTCCTGCTGGCTCCTAGTGCAATCCAAATGCGCTCCCGTTCGGTTTGATATATTTCTATCTCCCACTTCCTATGCAAAAACTCGAACAATTCGTCGTCGCCGAACATCACAGCTGTTGAATAAATTGGTTGGCGGAGATACGGTGGAATTCTGCAGAAAGCGTAACAGCCATCATAAGGTTCATACGCAATGAATGCTCAATTATTTTTCGTTATAATGGTAGGCATCTCACGAAGAGTTCAAGACGTTTCAAAACTGATTCTATCGAATAGTTATAGGTCATAATAAAATTCTCACGCGTTGCACGTTCGGTTACTGAGCAGTGCATTAGCACAAGACATCCTCAGCTTCTCCATGAGAGCATGGGAATATGTGATGCAGGTCAAATAGCCATTCAAGCAGACTCGAGAAAACACCGTGCCTCGCAGATCACTGAGTAGCCTTCATTCAACTAAGATTATACATGTGGGAATAGAATATTCACAAATATTGCTTACTCTTCGTGCAGTTTAACTCCTTCATTTGATACGGGGTTCCGTCGGAAATGTTCAAACAGCGGCTCCAGAATCGTCATGATGAATTTCTTAAAGTTTTGAGCATCCTTACCTTGGAGAACCAGATATTTAACGGTAAATCATGCGACAATCAGATTAGTGGCGTACTTTCCTTGGGGAAATAGGCCCTTGAATAACTGCTCAGGCTGCACTTTTGTTGCGACTACATGGTGCTCCCTAACGCTGTTGTGCCTGCTTGAACACAACCAAGCCGCTAATACCCAGCTGGTCTCAGAAAAAGTAAGCGCCACTGATGTGGCGAGGAAAGTTTCGTTAAGAGAAGATAATTCGGCGAAACAGCCACATCGATGGTGAAGGTGCTTTCACGTTGGCAAGCGTGAGTGTGCACCTGCAGTCGCAACAAAGGTGCAGCCTGAGCAGCTATCCAAGGACATACTTATCCCAAAGTAGTAATCCATTCATTTAACTGTTCAGTGGTATGCCTTCAAATGAAACAACCACAGCAAAAGAAGTTAACTACCCATGAAAATCTAAATATTTCTGAAAGATTTGGTCAATCAAGTAAATATGTTAAAGCACTCTTGATAAGAGCAGAATTAAATAAGAATAGCATAGAGAAAAGCACCTGAAACAGTCGGAATTGCGGATGTCCTGTGAGACGGGAGACGAGAAAGTCAAGATGAGCGTGTAGCATCTTCACCGGTGGGTACGCTCTCTGAATTTAACAACGCTTTCCATGGTACGTCCAAAAGCGATTGAAAGCATACTATTTTTTGATTTTCTTCTCACTTCTATTTGCATTTCTCTTTAGAAACTAGAGGCATTTCTGCCTAAACCTTCTAAACTCCGCTGTAGAAAGGAAGAGTTTGTCGCTTTGAGTGGGTGATTATGAAAAGGTATGTAAAGTTCCCTTTTGCCCCTGATTGCAGTTCTAAATGAGTCATCTTTTCTACGAACCGTCCTCCACGTGTTCATTAGGAAAGATGTTGGTTCCACTTGTCCCTAACTGTGAGCTTAGTGAAAGCATACACTGTATGCCTGAATTACCTCAAAGCTAGGATTTTCATCGATTATCAACTTAAAGGAAAAACTTAAAGCCACTCGATTTGATGTAATTAAACGAGTTTCGCTGAATAGCTTCTTTTGCATTGCACACAAATGAAAAATAATATAATATGACTGAAAGAGAATTATAAAATGAGTGGAAGAAGACAAAAATAGAAACAATAAAGCTATTGAATGTTCTATTCATAATAAAATCATGTCAGTTGCGGCACCAGTGAGATTCTATTAGCTTTTAAATGCAAGGACCTAAGAAAAAAAGCAGTGCCTCACTGGCGCTTTCTTCACAAAGCGGAGTTTTGCACAGGACGATTTTCTTCTATTTCGTCTGCTGTCTCTGGCCTTTGTTCTTGGATTCAGTGTATAGAGTTTCACAGGATGTTGCGCAGCCAGTACCCAACATCTAGCTACACTCTAGGTGGTCGGGTGGACGTTCGTTAGAGAATGTTCAAGATGTTCCGTTACAAAAACGAGTACATAAGACCACAGCAGATATTGTTCGGAAGGCGCGAGGTAAGCGGAAAAGCGCTGGCAGGGATTGAATCTAGGGGGCTACACGGCGAAGGCATAGGCCGAATTAATACTATTTTGTGGCACCGGCAGTAACGGAGGCAAAACCGTGTGCCCGCTGCCGACTACGGCGGCACTCTGGCGACGCGCTCTGTTTCAGAACGCTCGGTTGAACCATGCTACTATATGATGATTGTGACTAGAGCTCGAGCAAATTTGTGACGAGCTTTGAATTTTGGCGTAGTGCCAAACCGTTGCGAAGTTCCGAAGCGGTTTTCGCAGGCTCTCGCCACGATTCTGTAGTATGGCTCGGGCGAGCGTTATAAACAGAGGCGCCACTATGGCCGCCATGTCCATGGCGGGCACATTATTTTGCCGCAATCGCCGCCGGTGCTGGCGCTGGTGTAAGTATGAAAGCGGCTATTTTCCGCTCATCTGCGCGTTCTCGCTGAGATGGAATTCACTAGCGCCAACACCAGCTCTCGATGGCGCAATTTGAACGCCCTATTATAACAGAAAGTATGATTGATTAAAATCGGCGTAATTTCACGATGGCCGTAGTATGCTTTTATGACGAAGAGTAGGTTCAATGAATGTCTGACTGAACTATTGCTACTAAAAAAGGCTACGTACGATTCGTGGGAGTCCCAGCGAAGTCGCCAAAAAGAGGTTATAGCAGTAGTAGCTGAAGCATGTCGACCAATCGGAGGGATCGAACATCACAGAGCAAGCCGACGAAACCAACATAGTAAGCAAAAATTCACCGTAGAGCACATGCTTGCAAAGAAAAGGAAAGAAAGAGGACTAGACAGAATTTACGTCCGTGACCGCTTTCGGAGATCGTTTACATGCGCGACACTACTTCTCTAGAAAAGATCATCCGTACGTACGTCATTCTTGGGGGTGCCAATTAAAGTGATATAAACAAATTACCACAGCTTTCTCAGTCTTGAATGTATCTACGAAAGACTTAACCACAGCGTCAGTTCTGTGAACCCCGTCGCTGAAGCTCACTTTTGCTCATTGACGGCTTGGAAACAAATTTGAAGGATAAACCTAGCAAACGTTCCAGAGATAGTTTCCGAAATGAAAAATTCCGAGAGGTAAATCTGAAAGGAAGTCTTGGGCAAAAACAAGGGCGAGAATATTAGTGGGCTGTGAAAGTTAATCACGTTCCGTTTCAACCAATGGTGCGGCACCTCAGTTTTACTTTTGTATTTGTAATAATGCCGTTTCTCTGAATCACAAAAGGAATCGGCTAAGGATTTGAGGTCAAGCTGGGAATAGCTAAGGAAAAAATAAACCGCTTCGTGAGTGTGATGGGAAAGAACCACTACCACGTCAAACGGGTCGATCATACGCCTCGCCAACAGGGAAAAGTAGTTCCTTCATTCTAGAGCTTGGGAGAATACAAAATAGAGAAGGGTATTACTAGTCCGATAAGAATCTCTTCCAAGCATCATTCGAGGGTTGGCCCTGAAGTTACAGCTTTACTTTAGAAGCTAGCATACAGTAACCGTCACATGGTCAGCAATGAATGAATCAGTCAACGAATCGATTTCAACCGTCAGATAGTTAGCAATGAATTAATCAGTCAACGAATCGATTTCGATCAATGGGCTCTGCATTGGTCGTTCGCTATGCGCTCTGCATTGGTCGTTCTACAGACTAGGTTACTGCGTTTGAGTGCTGAGAGAAAAACTTATGATCATGTGATTATGTCGGCTTCACCCTTCTCTATGGTCCTTCCACCGTTCTACAGATGCAGTGTACACATTGCGCACATGCCTTCTCCCGTCTGCAGTAGCACCGCGATCTCTGCTTAGAATGCGCAAGAACGCGGATAATTTCTTTCTCCAGATGCTACGGCAACCACTGACAGCTTACCTCCTTCCTGAGATATACCGAAATGTTGAGCGCGTGCACATAGGAGAGGTTTCCGATTTCGGCCAAGGTAAACGAGTCATCCATGAGACGAGTTCTGAATCAATTTCATATGAGCTTTCCATTACCACATGCAAGATGGTACGGTACCTTGCAGCAACTGGTATGCAGTTGGCGTCGGCATGAAGTCGTGATGTGATTTCGAGATATAAGTCCGTATCGTATCTCACCCGTACGAAGTTTCGTCCGTCCCGATCCAGAACGATGTCGGCACCCAAGTCAATTACCGCTAAACACTGCACAATTATACATATTAATTATGTCTTATCATAATGAGATTCCCATCAGATTCAATGATCCACGACACTTGCTCATATTTTCTAATTAACCTGACAAGCCACCCGTACGAGGGACTTCTCTGGTTTTTCGCCTTCAACTTGCATCCACCTTTTCACCGGTTTGCACACCTTGCATTTGAACATTTTGTAGTGGATTCATCGCAGTAGCAGTGCAGTCGGACCAACGTCACAACCGCTCTCAAATGATCCCTGTTTCCTTTTACGTTGCATTTTTATTATACATTTTCCGAATGCACGTGCCTTGAAACATGCAGTCTACGCAAGGACATTATCGTTGGAATATCTGAGCATTGATCTATTTCCGCTGAACATTTCGTAAAATTTTAGGCGTTGTTCTACAGTATGAGGTGAATCGACTTACCTCTCGTACAGAAATAATGCATGACACAGTCTGCATTAGATGCAGCTGCTCAGAACGTGCAAAAATGGTGTAAGGCCCGCTTCACTTTTTGGATCTTCCTCTACCTGTCTAGTACTCCTCAACATCTGCGGGGGTCGTCCGGGAACGCTCAGTATGACACTCACACAGTGTAGGTAAAGAAGTCATCAGTAAGGGGGTGCTCTCGTGAACTAACCATTTCGATACGATCTTCTTCGCGAAGTGGGCCTCACTACGATCACCAAGGCGCGGAATTGCTATTCTTTCATCTCTCACATACCGTAATTTTCTTATTTCATTATGTTGAGCAGAGGTTTCTCAGAACTTTCCGAAAAGTGCTCAGTTTTTGCTCCCAAGAAACATTCTCAAACCGAAGAGTAGTCCAGAGAAATGAGAATCGAAAAATCATATAGCAAATTATTTTCCTTCAACAAATAGCACATTTGAAATGACCTTTTCGTGGAACATCGCTAAAAAAAGCAGGGGAACATGGCTTCTGAAAGCCGTTTTTGATTTCTTTCGCAGTCAGTTGGTTAGTTATGGTAAAAGTGGGTACATAAGTTTTGCGGCACTTGCGAAATAGTTCGCGGTTTTCCTGCTTCTGAAATATATCAAGTTTCAGTTACCACAGTGGAGCATGCATGATTTTCTGAATAGGTACACGAGATCGCTCTAGCTACATTGCAAAAAGAATCGAAAACAATAAACCAGTATTTAGGCTCATGACAAGTTCTTAAGGATTGGATTGCTAGTTAAGAAAGAGCTATGCTATTACCCATGGTGCACTTAGTATTGATGTTATCTGTCATCCTACTGGGTTTTGCTGCTTGATCGGTTTTTGGGTCATAAGGTGCGAATATTATTGTTCACCCACCCACAGGTGGTTGGATGCACCCCAGTGCGATATCCTCAGAGTTTTCAAAGATAAACAAAATTTCGTCATGCTTTTAGTGAAAGCAGCGCAGCACTTTGTAAGCATTGTATGTATTGTAAGCAGTCGGGTACCTTACTATCTCAGTTAGTTGGACAACACAGCAGTGGGAGTGGCAGGGGATTTTGTTATACTGTCCTTAATTGATAAAAGACCTGCAAAGCATTATAATTGCTCCATCGTTTTCAATTGTAATTGAAAGTATAATTGGAGGTGGAAGCTGGGCACTCCCTGTCATCCATGAGAATGTGAGTACTGGCAGAGCAGTGGGAAATCGTGTCAGAGTTGTACCAGCCGATATAACTACTGCTTGTGCCAAACATCTCCAAAAAAATCAGCTATGCTCGGTTTCATCGTTCTTCAAAAAGCATCTGATTCGTCATACAGCATGGCCACGTATACCAGCATGCTGTAAAGATGAGGTAAAAAAGGATGAAGTCCGCTTCACCCTACGTATTCTATCAACCACGCGGACGCGTTCCGAATATCACTCAATCAGGGCACGAAATATGTATATAAAGTAAGAAGTTCAATTATCTTGCCCCACTCAAATTGCGTATCTATGGGTTTCTTCCCATAGATACGCAATTTGAGTGCTTGTTTGTTCTTTCTCAAATCGTAGCTTGTAAACTTCTGTAATGGGCAATAAACGGCTATCTAGTCATCAGGGGAAGGGGTGGAAGACAACGATGATTATATTGCGTATATGTATATGCGTATATTGCGTATATGTACAGTAGCGCTCAAAAGTCTTCGGCGAAATGGTCTTTCACTTGGGGTTTTTCACTTGTAACTTTTTTGCGACTGGACTAATCTAAGAGAAATTTTAGTATGTTGTACTTGGATACACTACATACTTAATATACTATTTTGGCGCTCAACGGTATAGGTTACGCGGTTATACGAAATTTTTTGTTTTTGGAGTGCCATCGCTATGCCGTCCCGCTGTGCCGCTGCCATCGAAAGTCCTGGTCTTTCTACAACATATTAATGTTCTCTGAGGCTTGCTCGTTTTGTTTTTGTGAAGAAAGCCGTTCCCCTTGAACAAACCTTTTACTTTTTTCTGGGTGGTCATGTAGTAAATTCTTGTATAAAACCATGAAAAGTGTAAAGCGGCACTCAAGTAGAAGGAAATGTTGGCAATAGGTTCAGGCATCACATATTAAAATTTTGTCAAATTTGGTCGAGTAGAAAAAGGTTATGACGAAAGAGTTTTGGCCGAAGACTTTTGAGCGTTACTGTATATCTTAAAGCTTAAAGGTACTATGATCTTGAAAAAGAAAAGACGCGTTTGCCGTTAGATTTATGCACCAACCTAATAGACAGCCGCTAAATGATTCAGTCTTTTGGGGTCATACAAAGCCTGGAATTGGCTGCTACCACAATAACGGCCACCTTCACTTCCAATGGTATTCAGCTGGTATATCCACCTTTATGATAAGTTGGTAGATGAAGCATTTCAGCTCCATTTTCTGACACACTCGTATAATTCACACATTTGCACCGTCCTTTTAAATAACCAGTGTGTCTACAGATTTTTTTCCGCTCCTCCACTTATCAACGATCGAGTGCCCGCAACCACTATTCGGTGCCACACTTTGACAATAGGCTTAACACGAGAACGATGCAGACCTCTGCTCACAACGCTTACGTTTTTTTTATATTTTATTATTGCATCAAGTTGAGCGCTAGCGAGCTTTCCTTGCTCACCCTCATATCATACAACAAACTCGCTCGTAATATGGCTGAATTTTACAGCTGAAAAGTAGAAAGTTCCAGAATGGGTGTAAATACGATTGCTGAATGTATAAACAAGGGAAACAAACGGTGATAGAAGTATGTCATTGCCAACGGGTTCACACCCTGTACATACAATATTGATAATTCTAAAAAGAGATACTGCTGACCTGTGTCATTCTCAACTAGCCAGTGCACAGTCGGCATCAAAGTGCGCGGATCTCGAAGGAAAAGCGGAATCTTCCATTGTACTCCGCTCCGCTTATGTCCGGGAACATGCTGCAAAACTCTAACATGAGGTCACCAATTTTGTAGTGCATAAAGGTATCTGTAACTGAGGCCACCCAACAATCAGTGATTGCGGCTGCATTTTCAGCGACCAAGGTGAAAACAGAAACTGCCTGCGTCGAGCTTCAACTGAACAAGGGCTCCATACATCAGCAAAGTTTAGATTTGTCATGGAATACTGCATTTATCAGTACCCAACCCTCCCTAGCCTTCTTGAAACAGCGCTTGTTCACTATTGTGGTGGCCATCATTATGATCGACTTACATGCCCTTTTAGTTTCGTCGGGTTTCATTCCTATCATCGCCCGAAGCATTATTTCCACCTTGCACCTGCGAAGCATCCATCTCCCGTTAGCCTTTGATAATTTGATATATGTACACAGCTGCCTATCATTGGTACCACCACGACCACCTTGGCGGGCACATAATATTGCGTGTGTTACACGGTGGAGTGCCGAACGGAATTCATTCAAATCAGCTACCGAAAAGACAGAGGCATAGCATCATATTCTGCAATATTGCACCGCTGATGCTGTGCCAACAAAGCTTATAATATATTAGATGGAAGATATATGTATATTGGATGGTACACTAAAATTTGGCTAGTGCGCTCTTGGTCAACAAGAATGGGTTTTGCTGAAAGCTGTCACACTCAACATTCTGACATTTGCCTACGATATGTCCCAGCTTTCTCCTATGTTCAATGATTTATTGGTAGTGCACTTATAATGAGACACTCAGTACTGCGATTTCGACACTCAGTTCTGCTGCTGTTCGACATTAAGTTGAAATCTTTTAAGTTCGATCAATTTACATGGGAGTATGCGAAGATCAGGCCCTGTTGCACCACAACCACCGTACTGATTTAAATGATTCAAGCATAGTGGTTTCGATGTAAATTACGGCTAAAGCGAGACCTGCCGAGAATGTTTTCGAGCAACAGAGTTGCACATACTGCTATACCTCTTGCTATGCTGAGTGATAGAAATTTGTCACTTGTACTCGGGAAGGTATGAAAGAAGGAAAAATGGTTGTCACACGAAATGTCCCCGGACGGGGGCTAGAACATATCCTGACCAATTGCGACTTAGAACAAAAGTTGATCTACTGTAACGATTCCCTCCGCATGAAGTGTATAGATCAAGGACAGACATCAAAATCATAATTAAAATAGGCTGATCATGGCCTTGGATCACTGCCTTGCACATAGAAGGATCAGGAGGAAGGGTGGTAATTCATATGTGTAAAGATATTGGTGACTATATTATGAAGAAAATCAGTACGAAAATGACGAAGACGAAAACACACACTCATTTATTCTTATAGAGGAGTACAGCAGCATCTGCAAAAATTGTCAAAAAAAACACTCTTGCAGCTGGGATGAGGGACCTCATCTACTGGCGTCGTCAACAGACACAGCGCTTCTTGAAAACCATCTGTCCAGATAGCTGTAGAGTTGCATGGCTGATGTTTGAAAAGTTATATGCGAAAAAAGGTTGGCGTAATAGGGCAGTTGCAGAAAACTGCAGGAAATGTGAATGTATTTTGGTCGAATCGTAGGAATTCGATTAAAATGGAAAATCTCGACTGAAATGAAAAATCGTGCCAGCTTTTTAGTATAATCACTTTTCCTTGCTAAAAAAGACCAAAATTAAGTTGTTGCAAGCAATTTTAAACGAAAAAAGTGTAATTGAAAAAAGGTTCAATACTAATGGCAAGTGGAGCGAGTTGAATGGAAGACAAGACACAACGGAAATTTGCGTTCAATGATTACATAATCACAAAGAAACTTCAAAGCAATAATGAGCCGCAGAGATCGCCGAGTCAGAGGATCATAAGATACAAAAGAAACTACGGTAGCCACAGCATTAGCGAAAGGATTTCGAGAGAGCGTCTATAAACAACTGGAACTTTGAAATACAATATTCCACTTTGAAAAGGGTGCACACTCGAGACCAATGCACACGTTCTCTTCTGTTGACCCCAGGCTTTGGTGCAAATCAATCCATATCGGTGATTAACAGTTCTAATCACCTACGGTTGATGTTCGGAAACTATAAGCCCCTTGTTGCTGGAAAGTACGTATGCTCATTAGGTCAGAAAATGGCGAGGCGGCGACTGCCGTGGGCGATGAGTGTGAGCTAAAGGCGCCACGATAGTTAAATTTAAAAGGGATGAAGGTGTACTACGCCTATAAAGCAGAACCACTTAAGCAGTCAACTAATACGGCAGTTTTAGCCTGCATTCGTAACCAACATGCTGGCGTAACATGCTGTGATGCGAATCTGTCCTTCTGTCCTAATAACACACACCCCTAACCCATAAGTTGTTAACTTCCTCAAACTCAAAAACACACACAGACACTTAGCCGATCACAATATTAGCTAGGTTCTACTGCGACCCTAATCAAAAGAGATATTGCTTATTTGTTTACAATTTGTTTACTTATACAATGGGAAAGGGACTATGTACTTAGACGGAACATACTTTTTGAAAGTGACGCTGAAAATCTGGATCTGACCAAAAATGTGTCTTCAAGGGTAGTTTAACCACTAGAGCACGAATATGAATCTCTTTTAGCACGAAAACGCGGATATTGAGCGATACGACCCTCTACGCGTACAAAAATGTCATACTACCGAATTGGTGGCAAAGTAGGTAATTAAAGCAGAACTTGGGCGCTGTCAACGAGACCATAGTCATTTGGCACAAGCAGACATATGTGAAGTAGAAAAGGTGGAAGCAAAAATGTAATTCTGCAAAAGTCGTGATCCGAACCACAAACCCACCCTATCAATCGCTTAGAAGTCCATCGCCTTCCTCAATAGATCATCTTGTCGCCGGAGAGATTTTGAAAGATTTTGAATTTTTTTGTTTTTGGCATCCGTAGGGCCGTTCAACAATAATGGACGTTAGTTATCTGTTTCACGTTGAAAAAAGCATTTTCAAAAAGAGCGCCATAACATGAAAGACCTTTCTCGTTATACAGTCTAGTGGTCGATACGTTTGTTACTGTACCGCATTTCTTTGCACCTATTACAAAACCAGATAGCATGTCAGGTAGCGCTCGCACTTGTGGAATTTGCGTTCTTGCTAGGTTGCCATATCTGCGAAGTGCTAAATAGGTGTGTCCATTGAAGAAATACGGAACTGCATTTTCGTTTAAATGCAGAATTTTGGAATTAGCGGAGAGGATTAGATACCTGTAGATCTCCGGGCTACCAAAGATTGTGAAAAACGAGAAAAGGATAATGTGTGGAGTCTAGGAATTGGTGTTCTGGGGGAGTACAGAGTCATGGAATCGGTAGAATTGTGAAATCTGCGGTGAATGATGAGATACAATACCCGCCCGAATTTTTCAAAAATAAACGCAGAAAATGCAAACCCGCGCTTTTGTTCTTTCATTATAATTCTATTTCTACTCATAATTTCTATAAAACTTTATACCATTGAACTCAACCCGTCAAACTCTATCACAAGGTGTACTGCTAGAAACTGGCAAATTCCGATTTCGATCAGTTCAGCGCCTCAAAGTGCCAGTGGGCATTGATTAGCGAGCCACGCTCATTGTGATTTAGCCAGCAGGCAAATGCGTTCACTGATAGTATTCCAGCAGATTATATCCTACAGCTTTTGAACAGATAAACTATATCGAGTAAGAAACATACGGATCGCGGTGTTCTCTAGAGTGTATGTCCCTTTTCATGTGAGATTTTATCAATACGGCTGTCATATCTGGGCTTTCGTCTGAAAACCAATTCTACTTGTCTGATGACAAGAGAACCTCAAGAAAGTCCTGTAGTTCAAAATCTGATGAGCATTCAATTTACGCCCACAAAAATCGATTGATAAAAATCTCCGTGACTTTTGGAACCCATCCAGGTTGTCGCCCTTGCCCGAGCTTTCGATTTCCTTACCCGACCCCTCGATGCCCTTGTTATCAGTTGGCTAATTGGGAAGGCTGGGACAGTGCATCGATCGACTTCCTACACTGATATCCCCATTTCCTCGCAGCCATTGTATCTTGGCCACGATCTTTCATGGTGTACAGCAGCCTACAGCATTAGAGCTTGCGCTCCTTTTTATTCAATACCCACAAGTTTCATGCAGCCCGCTAATTCTTTCCAAAACCTATGAGGTTAGCCCATATTGAAGAGTGACTGTGAGATTTGGACAAAAAAATGGAAAAAACGAAAAAACTGCTCCTTCTGTTCCTTTGCAACATTGATAGTCTTCAATTGTCTATACAGCTTTAGTTGTGTGTACTACTATACATATTGTACAAAGGGTACTGTAGGTGTCGATGGGATATTGCGGAGTTTTTTTTTCATCGTGTAGAAATGCAGACGATGAAAAACAGATACGTTTTGTTAGCTTTCTCAACGAAAGTGCTCTCTTCTGCCTTCCTGCTGCTCTTATTCATTCATTCGTGCTGCATTTACTCAAAACAGCTGCCGATGAACAGTTGCCGTAATATACTATGTTTTTAATCGAAGAAAACGTAGTAGACGGTTCTCCATGGTCACTGTGAACACGGAACATCCGCGAGCCCGAAAAATGGAAAGTGTGAAGAAAGTCATAAGAAAGTAGTCCATTGCGATTTGAATGGAGCTGGTCAGACGAAAGTAAGCGTAACCTTGGCGGAATGAACAAGCGAAGTAGAAGAAAGCCGTTTGAGAGTATTTGTAAGCACTCACCCTATAGATCTCCTGTGTCACTTGAACTTTACCATCGTTTCGTTTTGTTACATGGAGAACTGGGAAGCCTTGCTGGTAGATCCATGTTTCAATCACTTCCGTCAATGTGAAATTTTGATTGGCTAGACATCCACCATTGCTCGAAGCACCATGGACTCTGAAGGACAATGTAAGGGATATATCAAGAGTGCGAAAAGAGGATGCAAAGGTAATGGCAAATATCTTCGAAGCTTGGTGCCATCAACAGTGAAGGGGAATGGCCATGAAATTTAGTCTCACTATAACACGGGCAGTATTCAGACCTTATAAAGGCGTCCAAACTTGGATATAGAAAGTATTCTGCTGAGAACAATAGAGGCACCAGGAAATTATAAGTGTAAGACCATATCCTGTGGGCACCGCACGATAGTGAAACCGTATCGACGCGAAGAGTGCAGTGAGCGCTCATGCAATTTTCGGCCGCTATGAGCTCAACGACTGCTCCAACAGATGGCTCAGAGGTTCACCTCCGATGTAGCGGTGAAACACACCGAAAGAAATGAGGAGCTGTAGAGCAGCCCGAAGATTTGACAGCAAGCAGCCTCCTCGATGTAGTTGTTGCTGCGACGAATGTTTGTGTGATGTGCAAGTAATGGCGAGATGTAACAAGTAGGTCCATCCCATCGTTAACTATACAGGAGCGAAGACATCGAGTTTGAATTCGGTCACTAGGATTTCTGTTTCCATACGTTCAAAGAGTGGGGCCATTTCAAAATCCGTAATATGCTCTCACACTCTTTCTCTTTTCCGATGCTTGTAAGGCCAAGATGAGAGCTCGGCGTACCAGCCGTAGACGTGTTTGTTTTGTGCAATTATTATTGGTTACATATGGAATGGCTTAAAAAGTGAGATGCCGTTGGGAAAGCGGTATATCTTCTAGAAGGTTCAAAGACAGCGGCAAGTGCACTGCCAAGCTTGATGTCGGATTCTTACGTGGAATCGTCCTTGATTTGCTGAGAAGGTGTAGCAATGAGGAGGCCAGCAAAGTGGCTGAAGGGGTCGATGGGAAAGTGGAGGGGACGTGCAGCCGATGCTAGCCCACAGAAAACCCTCGGACCGTGGTAGCGCGAAGAAATACATGCGACATTTCCTGTTAACCATGGGCCGCATTATCTGTTGACAAACTACACCTTTGCTTAAAGGCAGTGGAAGAGGAAGATTCGGAAGAAACGTGAAAAAAGTGGTGTAATAAACCCCTCTCCCAACATTCTCGACGTGGACGACCATTCCATTAAGAAGTCGGTAGCTCGGACGGCTCTGCCATTAACATGAAGCCAAGTAATCAATGCGCAAAAACAGCGAGGAAGCAATACAAAAAACTTAAAAGCCATCCCATCGTTAACTATAGACGAGCGAAGACAACAAGTAAGAATTAATGAAAATGACAAGAAGAATAAAAAAGAAAAACTCGCAAACTCTACGTGTAAGCAGCAAAAAACCACTGAAAAAGACAATCAGCTGATTAGAAAAGGGTGTGCGCTTTTTGTGAACGAATCCGCGCCCCGATCGCTCTAGCATCGCATCGCCTTGGCTTCTCCCACCCCAGCCAATCAAGGAACCTCGTCGCTAGAATACGGGCTGCCATGGATAGGGTGGCTTGCTCTGATGAGGCCACCTGCGCCACAGCTCAAGGGGCGCCTTCCGCGGGAGATTCCGCCATACATAGGTCTTTCAGGTCCGTGGTTTTTCACTGAATGACTCTTTTTGGGATTTCTCATCACCCACATCACCCCTGTCACAGTTTTTGATACGCGTGTGACCATGGAGCGTAGATGAAAAGCCTTGAGGACGTTCACCACCTCCCCATGTTACTACGACTGACGAGCAGGTAGAAGGGTCATAGTGAGCCATCATATCATCGCAAACGTTTTTGCATACACTCGGTTTGTGGATGGAAACCACACTGGGCTATCACGGGAGCTTACCGCATCACAAAACGAAGTCGGTTAACCCTGATCGGTTTTCCGTTGAACCACTCAAAACAAACAAAGGTGCTACACTGGAAGTATTCGAGGTAATGAGAGATTTTACCATTTAACGAAAATTTCTCGCATCATATTAAAGTCGGCTTATCCTTCTTTTTTTTCTGAAGGTGTGGCATGAGTCTGGCGACTTTCAGTAAGCAGGAATCTCGTTACACCCAACATTCAGAATTCAACTTTGTGAAGTGACTTCTGCATGAATTTATGTCTAGCGAAAAAGGCACCTTGATTTTCGCCAAATTTAGCGATCAAAAATTAAACCTAGAAAACCACAACATTCTTCCTCAGTTTACTTCGTTTCAAAAGATCAAGGCTCAGAGAATAAGTGTTTCTGAATGTTCATTCTGTTTTCCTTTTTGATTCAAATCCTGTTTCAAAATTCGTCATGGCTAATTTCATTATTTCATCCTATCAAGCCAGCAAGGTCGATGCTAGGCGTGACCACTCATGCCTAAAATGCCGGCGTGCCCAAACCGAAATGGCCAGTACTTCGTGGATATTGAGAATCTTCTCAAATAGGAGATTCCGAATAAATTTGCATACACACATTCGCTTACCTTCAGAAACATCGCTAGAACGGAAAAACTTTGAGCTCAGCATTACAGATAAATACCCACGGTAATACTAATCCGCTCTTAAAATTCCCATGCTGCCTTGAACTGACTCTTTTTCGCTGTTTTCTACCCAAAAATTTCATTTAATTACATTGCCGAGTATGAAGGCCGTAAGCATCGCGCCTATCATCGATACATCTACTCACAATCAGGGACGGTGGTGAACTGCCCGAAACTGGGAGTAAAAGACAGTGATAAGGGTATTCTGTCTGCTGAGAAATCCCTAAAAGAAGTCAACCACATGGAACCTTGGTCTCAAAAAAGCCTATTTGTGGCGAAATACCCGTCGAAAAGCGCACCTCCGAGCTACACAAACGGCGTAGGGGTTAACGACGACACCTTTGGATAACAGAGCCCACCTCCTAGGATCAACCTCACCGAACGATGACTGAGATGTAGAGTAATGCGTATTATAGCAGAGTGATCCCTATCGTATTGTGTTAATGTTGAACCGATTGAAATGACGTTGTGCTTGACGTGTCGGCTTTCGTGACGGACACCCCACTGGTCACTGTCAAAGATTGGGATAAATGACACAACCGAACTATCTACCACTGCCTTTTAGGGAAACGGGGTGATCGGAAAAAGGAAGGGATGGAAAAAGTGATGGTTCTGAACGATTACTCGAGGCTCAAAGCGATAATCGGTAGAGAAATCTGGTTCAGAAGCGTGACTTTATGGTTTGTATTCGCATCTCCCGCACATCTTTTCGGTGGAACATCACCTTTCCGAATTATCGTGTCGAAGATGTCACTTTGTCTCGTAGGGTTTATTTCATTCACTCATGATGGTATGAAATAAGTGAAACAACAAATAGGGGTGGTCATGTGAAACAGTGAATGGGAGAATAAGCGAAAGGTAGGGAGAAAGGTAGTCGTGATTGAAAAAAACTTCATCGAATTCGCTCTCGACGACTCAGCAAAGTGTCCCATATGCAATGTCTGCAGCCTAGGGAATTGCACGATAGGTCTTACTGTAAGCCAAAATTGACATCTTCCAGTGTTTTTAAGAACAGCGCTAATTGTGAGATTGTATTGGTTGCCAATGGCACTAATTGTGAGATAGTATTGGTTGAAACTGGGAGGTCACCGAATACGGAACTAGGAATAATTAGCACTTATGTTCACCACTACCTTGAAGTGGCTTCATAGTAATTTCTAGCTTTGGACACTACCGTCTCTAGACATTTTATCGAAAAGTTAATTGTTACACGTCATACGTCACATACCTTCCCAAAACTGCAAGCAAGTCCGTATGGTCGACATTTTTGTACATAAACTTGTTGAGGAAGAGACGCAGCCCATCACGGAAAGTCTCTTCTCCAACTATCCTCTCAACCATGAGAATGATAAGCATCGCCTGTATACATACTAAGAACATTCTTGATAATAAGTTCCAGTTACCCTTCTTAACACCTTCTTGTATGTATTCGACGAAAAAGCTGTCTCCGGATCAAATCCTTCATCTCTCCTTGAGACTGGTACGCTGTTTGGCATTTGATCATTACGCATTGCTCTTGCTATGTCCACGGATAACTCGTCCTGAAAGACGAAGCTTCTGGAGGGATTTCTCGCAAATTTGCTTTCAAAATCCATGTACGAATGCTTGTTACTTCACGTTTGTTCGGTAAGTTTGAAAAGCCAAAAGTCTTAAGTCCGCTGCATCGATGCTGCGCTTTTCCCTTGTTTTACTACTGGTATGATGTTTGAAGTATAGGTAAGATGCTTGCATGTACCTACTCGACTTAGCTGTGAGTTCTCCACGATGTCATTCGCCTTGAGACCAATCATGGAAGCAAAACCTTCGTTCAACCATAAGTCGTCCCACCATTTCATCGTCACCAAATTGCCGAACCACTGCAAAAGTGAGCGATTGAGTGCATTGAGCGGGTGGGATCACAATGTGAGCAGTGATGGTTCTTATATTTCATCGTTTTATTGATGCTGCACTCACTTGCTTGCTGAGCGCAACGCCACTGATCCACTGGTTCATCTCTGCTTTTAATAACTTCAAATTCTGAATGAAATCCAGGCACACAACTTGAGGTCGCTGAGAGGCATCAGTTTTGAGTCCCACGTAGATGAAACACATCACTAGTGGTAGCACAATGCCATTCCGATAGGATATTCGCCATCAAATTAGATGTAATAGTAAGGCTTGACGCAAGCGTGGTTATGACTTCAGCATGGAAGGTAAAAAACGAGGTCAATAGAAATTTGTTACTCTTTCACCCAAAAAACATTTTACAATGATTTCTTTTTATAATGGATGACTCATTTTATAATGGCTTGTCGATGACAGAGGTGAACCCCAGTTCGGTTACTTTGAGCATTCATTCCAGTTGCTCAATCAGTTGTAAAGGCTTTACGAAGCTTTGTCCTGAAAGGTTGAAACAACAACCTTTTATTAGGTTGTAAGGAAAGTTCTGGCCGCTTTTTCGCGTTCACAAGATAAATATAAATATCAGAGCGCGTCAACATGAATCAGCTGACATATTGTGCTCATTAGATAGACAAAAAGTTGCTCTTTCAGAATATATGTTTAATTGGAATGCCACAAGGTTTTCGAGTTATTAGGGAAATTTCGAAGTACTGCGAAAATGGCAATTTTTCGGTTGACTTCACTTCATAAGCTCTTGTTCAATCGAGTCCCAGCAAAGACAACCACGAATGTGAATATTGCAAGAGGAGGGGGTGAATCACTGGATGGAACACATTGTCTCTGGTTTCAGAAATGCAGAAATGAGAACGAGCTGCTTGAATTTTCAATTGATCAAATCGCTTTAACTAAAACGGCAGAAGACGATGAGCGTCCATATTTGCAGGGGATATCCACAAGTATTGGCCCTCAACAAGCAACCTTAGTTAATCACCTCAAGTGGCCTTGATTTGGAAAAATCCAAAAAAATAGATGCCGCGGGACCCCTCACGGCTGTCATGCGCAAGCGCATTTTTCACAAATCCTCTTCCACTAATTGAAGCAGTTGCAAGGTAAGGCCCTTTCTCGTTTATCATGTTCATCAGATCTAGCGCTAACTATGCGCCACTTTCCAAAACATCTGACCAGCTCCTTCAGTAGCAGTGTGTTTAGAAAGAGTGGCGATTTTGAGTCGACTTTTTCTCATTTCGCGCAATATAACTTGTCAGCCCTCTATCAAACTGAGATATGTAGGTATGCATAGTGTTGCCAAGAGTGTAGCAAATCTAATGGTGCTCATTCTGTGAGAAAAGATGCACTGTGAGCCGAGTTATGATCTCTTGAAGTTGAAATTTCAAAAACCGGCCAAAACTTTCCTTACAACCTAATAGGACAAAGCTTCACTTCAGCCTTCACGATTGGCCGAGCAGTTGGGAAGCAAAATTCTTGTCGCAGCAGTTTTCTTTTGCATTAGTTTCCAGATTTTTCCTTCTATCATGTTTATTTTTCTCATAATTTATTTATTTATTTATTCATAGACGCAGAGTATCTGCGTGGATATCACAACAAAGTGAAGTAGATTGCGAATGATGAACAATCCGACAGAGGAAATATAAACATAGGTACGATACTGAGGTGAATCGGATTAGGTACATCTGAACAAGACCAGTACTTGATGGGAGCAAATCCAAACCATGCATTGTTTTTTTAAGAAACTTCCGCATTGATTAACTCAATGGCTTTTCTACGGAATGAACCAAGGGACAAGTGTAACGTATGTTGAATGAATATTTTATTTAAATAGGGCAACACTCTGATTGCAAAAAAATTCGCTCTGACCTGAGATCTCACCACAGAACTACACCCTAGCTTGTCCACTTCGAGGTTAACGGGCCTGGTGGGTTGGCAGATCAACTACTGTATTGCTCAGTATTTGAGCTACTTGGTGCTTGGAGCGGATTGCAGAGAGTCATTGCTCTTTACCACCAAGCGCCCACCTTGGTGTCATTCACCTTTGCATAACATGCATAGTGTGGAGCCTAGCGTCCAGAAAATTTATTGAAAAATACCACCCCCTCTTCGTTCGTCGCGATCGGCGACCTCTTTGTAATAATTGGGGCAGTGTCGCGATAGCAAATTGTTTTTGTATACTAGAAGGCGGACCGTTCTCCTCTGAGTCAGAGAAGGGCGGACTGGTCATTGCTCTTCGGAATCGCTTGGAAGTACTTGCCGTATCTTGCTTGTAGTGAATAAATCGGTATCATATACAGTCCGTTTCCCGACCTGACAGGGCGAGGCCTACGGACTTGGATGAACGTGTATCGATCGCTCTCACCCCGCCTCACACTCTCACTCTCACCACTCATCCAAGACCGTAGGCTACGCCCTGGCAGCCGTCGGGATATGGACTGTACGAAGATTTACCACTGAACAACACAGTTTGGTGCATCGTCCAAACGTTGCTCCACACCTATACTAGTCCTTCGACTAGTAACCACATCTGATAAAGGCCGGCACTGGTCGCCATTTTCCAAGCCAAATGGAAAGTCTCCTTTAAGGGAAGGCAATCGCCAATAGCGTAAACACCTTGAGATCACTGACGGTCAATTGTTTGCCTCTTACGCAGAAACGAAAAGGGACTCTGAAGACGAAAATCTTCACTAGAAATAGTTCAAACCAGCGAGTTGATAAATTGTGGCATAACACAGATTGCATCAGGAAAAAACGAACTAAATGCTCTTATTGCTCGAGCAAAAGAAGACTACAACAATATGAAATCTAAGGAAAAAAGAAAAACCTTTTTCACCGAGTTTGAAAAAATTGAGAGCGAGACAAATTTCACCGAAGCGCTGGCGTCTGTTACAGATATGATCTACATGCTCAACACCCGTCTCACAGAGGCAGGAAACGTTAAGGATAGGCTGAAAGGAAAGCTACAACAGTCTCCTCAAGTGAATGAAACTCCTAGGCGAATTGCGCAAAGCCACATAAATTCTAGCAATGTACAGCCGTTAGGTGAGGAAAACAAAGGGCATGCAGAACAGTGCAGCCTCCCAGCTTAACATTGCCAAACTTTTACGCAAACGAAGAGGAATTCCCCGAATTTAGGGCAGTATTTGAAGCATTGGTTCATCGAAGTCTTTCGCTACCCACCATCGAAAAAATGTGCTTCTCAAAGGAAGTCTTAAAGGCAACGCGGAGAGCGCAACGTCGTCCCAGAAAATTATGGCTGGATGATCGAGACACTGAAGAAAAAGAATTCAAACAAGCCAGTAAATAGAGCAAAGATCATAAATCAGCTAGTAGCTCTAACACCGTCTGATAATAGAGCACAAAGCTGCACTATCGTATTTGACAGAATCTCCACGTTCGTCAGCCAAATGGCTTCTGCAGATCTGAGGATGAAATGTGGACTGAAATCATTCTGGGCAAGTTTCCCTATGACATTGTAAAGCAGGTGTTGTCGAAATTGCGAAGCAAAGGAGATATTACCATCGAGGAACTGATGAATGACATCGACAATGAGATAGGGGCCAAATTATACATCGAATCTCGAGTCCCCGAGAGCCGGCTCTCTCGAGGCTCACAGCGCACTTCAAAAAGTCGTTCATGGAACTCCGCATCCCAACAGCCAACTTGCGCCTTCTGCGAGAAAATTGGATATCTTCCGTGGCAATATGAAATACCAGTGGAAATCCAAGAGCGCAGAAAAATTGTGCTAACCAAGAAACTCCGCTGGGAATGCTACCCAAATAACCACCACAGTAAGGACTGCAAAAAGCCAAGTTGTACCTCTTGCGGAAAAATTCACCATTACAAATTCTTTTTATAACGCCAATGGCAGCGAAGTCAGTGCATCTGTGAGGAGCTTTGGTCGCGAGTCACCTGCCTAAAAAGCTATACCATCTGACCAACGTTAACCGAAAAACACGCACAGTCACACACAGCTGAAGAGCACCACTGATTCACGCAGAAAATGCGCATCTGCAACACAAGAAATGGTAAGCAATCACCTTAACATCGAAAATGAGCATGCCAGCTGCAGTCGCAATGATCAAGTGGTCCTCATGACAGCTGAGGGATGCATTTGGAATCACAAAACGGAGCAGTACGAAAAATCTCTTTTTTCTTTGACACAGGTGCGCAGAAAACAGTCATACAAAAGGAGTTTTCTGAGTAGTTCGGATTGCCCACACTGGAATCTGAAACATGCGTAATGTCCGGAATACGAGGTCACATGAAGGACGAAAATTTTTACCTTGAGAGTGAACACCGGCCAAGGACACGATAGGGAATTTCTCGTGCAGGCAAGCCAGGAGTAACAAAAGGCTTCCCCTCAGTTACACTCTGCCTTGCTGATAAAACTTCATGCGGGAATAAACAGTATTCCTGTCCAACAGTAAGCTCCACGGGGAATACCAAATCCCACACATCCTTGTTGGACTCGACCACTACTTCAACTTCGTACTAGAAACAAAAAACACTATCCGGACTGCTTCAGGTCTGCAAATCGCTCAGACTATATTTGGCCACGCCACATACGGCCGCGGTACAGTTGATACACCGAGAGATTCGCTACTCACGTCTATTCACAGTACGACAGCTGTATCAGGGAACAACCAGGAAGAGTTACTAAGCAAACTATTCGAACTCGGGCATGGGCATTTCTCTGAACGAAATCAGCTCAAATGACGACTTCCTTGAGCACTTTCACACCTACTCCAAGGACATAGCTTCCGACAATGGTTACGTTACGGCTCCATTTCCACTTCAACCCAACACTGTGGACTTGCAAAACAATTATGGGGTGGCTGTCAAGCGCCTTATATGTTTACACAGCGAACTCAAGGCGAACCCACTACAAAAACAACGGTGCTGAAAAGGCTAAAGGTTTACGAAGATAACGGAATTATTGAGAAACTCTCCCATGATAAAAGTAATTCAGTTGGAACCTACTACATGCCACACTCAGGTGTATGGCGCGCGAACGAACCAAAACCCCTCCGCATAGTTTTCGACGCGTTCTCAAAAAAAGAGGGCACCTTCCCGTCAACGATATTACGTGAAAAGGACAAAAGCTGGTAAACAAAATACATGACATACTCATAGCGAACAGGTCCAGCAAAATTATCTTGCCCTGTAACATCGAAGCGGCTTTCACCCAGATCCGCCTAAGGAACGAGCGCAAAGATTTCTGCAGATTCCTGTGGACCAATAATCCTGATTCCTCCCACCAAAAACAACATCGTTGTGCACCGCTTCAACCGCGTCCCGCTCGGGGTCACATCATCGCCAAGCATTCTCAACATGTGTCTCTTATCATTTCTCCCCTCTAAGCAGACTGCTTTGGCGAAAGTGATATTTAGATGTTTCTATGTCGACAATATAATGCTATCTGCTACTACACTACAAGAAGCATTAGAAAGTACCATAAAGCCAAACAACTCTTCGCCGAAATAGGCATGAACCTTCGTGAATTTGTGTCTAATTCGAGTGAGGTCAATGCTCAAATCCCTGGAAAAGACAAAGCTCCTGAAGGCGATATCAAACTATTTGGCGTAGACTTCGACACGAGGTCCGACCAGGCCCATCTTGCAATAACCTTCAACCGCAAGCAACGTCTCACAAAAAGAGACGTCATGAGTCAGATAAATTCCATCTACTATCCAATAGGGGGGGCCGGTCCACTCACCGTGAAACTGAAAGCCATTATGAGAATATGCGAGACTAGCACTAGCTGGACTCAAGAGGTTTCTAAAGAACTAGCTGTAAAGTGGGAAGAAGATTGTAGTCAGTAAACCAGAACTATTCCTACCACAACAAGTCACCAATCCAACAGGTAGACTAAGTCTATGGGTATTTTCCGACGCAAGTACAGTAGCGCTGGCAACCTGTGCCTTTCTACGAAACGCTATGAAGTCTCATCCCTCATAAGCGGCAAAACCAGGCTCGCGCCGATAAAGATCAAACAAACGGTCCCCTGACTCGAAACTCTCAGTATATAACTAGCCGTTCGTCTCGCGAACACTATCTTCATAGCAATGGACACCAACATCACGCAGCTCAACATCGTAAGCGACAGTGAAACAGCCCTCTTTTGGGTGATGTCTACTCGAAGGTTGCCAATTTCGGTCAACGACCAAGTGGTCCGCCGAAGGAAGATCACAACCCTATTGAAGTTGAAAGGTAAATGCACGAGATTTTCCATGTTCCAACGGCATGGAATCTCGGGAACTCGTGGAGTCAGTGCTCAGGAAGCAACCAGGCTTGATTGGATACAAGGCTCTCAGTGGCTAGCTATCAACAGCATGCCGGCGACCATTCAAGAAGTGTAAAAAGTAAAACAGTTTGTAATAGTTCCCATCTTCTCCCTTGTTGAAACCTCGGCATAGTTGTCGATTGTTTTTCTTTTGTATGCCAACACGAGGTTAGTTGTGGAACCTTTACTGGCCTAATGTTTCGATCTACTCGTCTTCTTCAGAGGATTGAAGATGGCTCGAAGCTCTTGATTTGCAAAATATCCGAACAAGCGCCTCCTCCCCTCTAGCGTTTCCGGCGTCGTTTCGAGATCGCTCTCGGACAACCCGGTAATGAAACAACAAACTCACCCAAGATTCCACCGGCGGAGCAGCAGCTCGCGCCTCAAACACATGTGTCAGTAAGAGCGAATGAGTCACTTGACTCGATGTTCCTTATACGGCAGAAGCTACAGCCGCGCACGTCGCCTTTACTGTAACTCGCACTGTGATACGAAGGGCAAGAGTTCATTGCTAATAGAAAGACACTCGTTTCGGTTATTCATTCGTGGCTTTCTTGTGGAAATCCAGAATCTTGATTCATTCGACGTCTGCTCATCCTGCTGCTGTGAAACGTGCGGTCATTAAGAACATGTTCGCAACAGCAACCAGTATGTGCACTGGTGGTGAGGAACGGCAGGAATCAAAACGTTTAGCCTTGTGCATTGCTGCTAGAAACGGCTATGCGGTACCATTGCACCAGAGAGCGTCATATGCTGGCCAACGACGACAAACGCCACGCCAAGGTAAATTACCTCTATGCATTCCGTTTATCTCCGACGGGGTTAGCGCAGAAATAAACCGCAGTATTGTTCGGGCACAGTTACAAAATGATGTTTTCTTAGTGAATATCCCTAATGAAAACATCAAACGACAACTTGTTCGCAACAGACTGTACGATAAGCAATGCCTAACTCCAAACTGCATTATTTGTCCTTATGGGAAGCCAGGAGATTGTGACAGAGCTTGTGTTATTTATGGGCTTCAATGTAGGACTTGTAATAGCACATATATTGGAGAAACGGGAAGGGTGCTGGCTATACGCATCAAAGAACATCTAGCTGGAAAAGACGTGGTTTTATAACCACCCCACTTGGCAAGCATAAAGTTGAGGAGCATACGGGAATGACTTTGATGTTATGTGCTCTACTTTGGCGTGCGAGACGGAAGTTTCGTCACGTAAAGTGTTAGAGTCATTCTGGATTTCCACGAGAAAGCCACGAATGAATAACCGAAACGAGTGTCTTTCTATTAGCAATGAACTCTTGCCCTTCGTATCACAGTGCGAGTTACAGTAAAGGCGACGTGCGCGGCTGTAGTTTCTGCGGTATAAGGATTATCGAGTCAAGTAAGACTCATTCGCCCTTACTGACACATGTGATTGAGGCGCGAGCTGCTGCTCCGCTGGTGAATTCTTAGGTGAGTTTGTTGTTTCATTACCGGGTTGTCCGAGAGCGATCTCGAAACGACGCCGGAAACGCTGGAGGGGAGGAGGCGCTTGTTCGGATATTTTGCAGATCAAGAGCTTCGAGCCATCTTCAGGCCTCTGAAGAAGACGAGAAGGTCGAAACGTTAGGCCAATAAAGGTTCCACAACTAAGACGATGTCGAGAAGGCGATGGCTGAATTACACTATGTAGTTGCATCAAATATCCAAGATGCGTGCTCGATAGATCTGACTAGGTATTCGGGTAAGGGCAAGGTCGTCAGAGCGGTCGCACGACTCGGGAAATCACTTCTGATTTGGACAACGAAGACAAATCACCAACGTTCTGCTACCATCCAACTACAGCATATCACCGCATTTAGCACTGACTGGGCGATCAACTCAGATGACTTCAGATTAGCAGAGAACACCTCATTTCTCGGGTGCACAGACACATTGACATCACCACAATTAGAGAGCGATTTTCTCACAGGCGAATTTTCGCTAATGATCGCGGAATGATTCGTCACGACTCCAGAATACAAAATGTGGTCTTGCCATATGATACAAAATTTCCTATATATGTGACGGCAAATCGGATCTAGCAGTGATCCTAACGAATATTCACATCAAGAACGCTCATTGTGGAAGAGAACAGACCTTGTGTATAGCACGGCGGCGGTTCTGGATTCCTAATCCATCGGGAGCATTTCGCAAATTTCTCCAAAGCTGTACCACTTGCAAAAAGTGTCAAGGTCTTCCATTTGGAGCACCTGATATGCCCCCGCTACCTCCGGATAGAGTGATTCTCAAAAACCACATGAGTCTATCGGCTGCGATTTTATGGGTCCCATGCTGTCCAAAAAATGGAAAATGTACATCTATTTGTACGCGTGCCTCGCAATCGTAGGAAATATGACAACTGGAGCACTCCTAAATTCCTTTGTTCGGTTCATCTCTCGCAGGGGTTTTTACTAAGCTGATTCGATCAGACTGTGATACGAACTTCATGCTGGGACAACGCATTATCGTCTCTTTGTGCGAGGAAAGTGACAATACCACAGAATCCGTAATGTCCTACAGCGCAACTCTTGGAACCAAGTGGATTTTCAATCCGCCAGGAGTCGCTTGGATGGGCGGTGCACGGGAAAGGCTCGTTGCACAGTCACTAGAGCCCCCCGAAAATCCGTGGGCAGAAGAGAGCTTTCCTACATCGAGCTAAGTACAGCAGTCGCTCGCATTGAGGCCGTAATCAGTACCAGACCTCTTACGAAACTCGATCAAACAGACATTTCAGAGATACCTTTACGTCCTGTAGATTTCCTGCAACCGAACCTGAAATATTCCATTGAGATTCCTCCTCAGGACTGCGACGCTCAGAATCCAACGTATGATCCAGAATTAATTCAAACACTTTCAAAGCAAAGGAAGCTCTCAGAAGCTCGGAGCAGATCGCCAATAGATTCTGGGAAAGTTGGGACACTGAGTATCTCAAAGCACTATGAGAAATTCAGCGAACTGACCGTAAACCCAGACACGCTGCTGCTAGGGAACCTGTTATTGGCGAGATTGTTCTGATAGAGCAGGAAAATATACCTCGCGGTTGTTGGCTATATGAAACTTATCGACCTAATAAGAAGCAAAGACGCCTTTGTGCGTTCAGTGAAAATACTAACCCCAAACAAAAACGTTCTTCACAGGACGCTCAACACGATCTATCCATTGGAAATCCGAAGTTAATAAGCTTCATGTGCTCTCAACATCGCCTACATGATCGATGCTACGACGGCGCTCTGGGCTGGAAGGCTACGTGATAGCATTACAATTAAGTTCAAACTTTGCGCTTTTATGTAGTGACTTACTTCCGTAGCCTTTCTGAAGCCTATTAGTTGTCGATGATAACAGTTTTGTTGTCTCGCCTCGCGCAGTATCGCGATCGGCAACCTCTTTGTAATTATTTATTTATTTATTATGGGGCGGTGTCGCGATAGCAAACTGTTTTTGTATACTAGAAGGCGGACCGTTCTCCTCTGAGTCAGAGAAGGGCGGACTGGTCATTGCTTCTTCGGAATCGATTGGAAGTGCTTGCCACATATCGTATCTTGCTTTGCCATCGCTTTGTAGTGATAAATCGGTATCTTATACGAAGAATTACCACTGAACCACACATCGTTATTCGCCTGTATTATTCATTTTTTTCGTTGTCCATTTCACTTTGTATATTTCTTTAATTATTCATCAAGAAAACAGGACCAATAAGAGAAAACAAGGAAACAGGGCATAAACCGCCATAACAATGACTACTATGCTCATGATTCTTGTGCAAGAACTCCTGCTATTGATTCGCAGTTTATGCCAACCTCTCGTATAATCGCTTTTTCCTTCCATCCGTACCTATTGGTCTCTTCCACTACTGACATGAGCTCGCATAGCCATTTCGTTACGCACCAAAAAACTTCTGTGTATCGACGTGCCAACAGCAGTACTCCTTCTCTTAGATGGAATAGTTCTGCATTCACCTACCTGATGAGCTATTTCATGTGCCAGCACAATGTGTGTGATTCGTGTTTCTGTCAGAGTGGATATGGTACTGTTGTTGAGCAGAATCTTCTGTCGAACCGTTATCAATCCTCAAATAAGTGGGGCTCACAAATGTGCAAGTAATAACGAATATTATAGGAATCAGGCTCAGTAGGTCAAAAGCGCTTCATCGGAAAGAGTTGAGCTCTTCAAGGAAGGGGATATATTAGGTTGTACCAAAAGTCTTGTAGGATTTTTCCAAGATTATAAATAACTCTTGTTTAGATCTGGACAGATCTAGGCGGTTCAGAATGATGGTAAATCGGTTCTAAGCTTTCTAGCAAAGTATAGGCGGGTATATTGACTCGCCAGATCCGGTGGAGAAAGCTACAAAGCCCGTAGTCGATACCCACCAAAGATGAGGTGTCATCTACTTTGAGTGGTCTCGCGGCCTCAAAGCGACGGAATCTTGCGAATCCACCAACGCTGCATTGGGCAATGGGTGTGTGAGCTACGAGACTGTGCGCTGCTGGTTCATCAACGGCGAGATTGACATGGAAGACAAGCCACGCTCAGGACTGTACTACTTTTGGGAGGCGGAAGGAATGCCTTTCCACGAGGTGCTGGTACAAGGCGAGACAGTCACCGCTGCCGTATACAGCCGCCAGCTCCAGCAGCTCGCAGTCGCTGTTCGAGAAAAGCGCCGGAGGAGGTCCGCGGTCATTCTCCGTTATGGCAACGCCCGCTCCCACTTCGCGAAAAGTAGTCAGGCCAAACTACAAGAGTTGGCTGGGATGTCCTGCCCCACCCGCCATACTCTCCAGACATTGACCCTTCCGAACATCACTTTCCCATCCTCTGCAATCCTTCCTGGCCGAGAAAATTCGTTGATTTTGTCTCGCTTGCAAAAGCGATCAGTGACTTTTTCGACTCTCAGAACCCACTGTTCTGGGAGGAGGGAATCAACGATCTACCTATGTGATGGCAGAGTGTTGTCGATAAAAATGGTGGATACGGTGTTGCCGAATTGTTGTTTGCTGGAAGAAATAATAATAAAAAGTGATGGTCGAAAAAATCCTACAAGACTTTTGGTACAACCTAATACCATTCCATTTTTTCTACAGTATTCAGCGCGATCGTGTTGATTTACAGCAAATTTAGTCAGGCTGCAAGACTTCAAGTCTACAAAACTAGGAAAAGGGGAAGAACGCGATACAGATTCCCAGAGGAACGTTCACTTTCTTTGCTTCTTGCACGTTTCACTCATATCCTTTCTTTGTTAGCCTATCACAGCCCATACGTGTACATTTCGCGATTGTCCCTTCTATTGTGCTAATTTTGAGACCTTTACTGTGCATCTGCGATCCCATAACGCACTGCGTAAAAATGTAGGACTTACCCCAATTCTCCATCGCGGCAACCTTCATTACGGTAACACCATAGATATCTGTAATAGGAAAGGATGTTAATGAGAAACGGTCATACCAAGGTCACAGTAAGCTGAATATCGGTCCGTTCTTGCAAGTGTTTAGGGGATCACGTCTGATCGTCTTTTTCGATATGGGAAATTTAGAAAGGTTAAGGAGATATTGAGCAACTAGGTGATGAACTTATTCAATTACCCTTCAAGGTAGCCTCTCGAGATTGAACTTCTACTCAAAAGGTGGTAGGTGTAGTTAGAGCCGAATACGTAAAGATTATTGAATATGAAGGCCGAGGTGCTTAGTGGCGCGAAATCGAAGAAGAATACGGTGAAAAACTCGAGAAGTAAGACCCCTTTCCCACCATTGACGGAAAGGGATGGGTCACTCGATAGAAAGGGAACGGCATACGTCAGGAGGGTGACAGTTGTTGAGAAACAGTTTCCTTTACAGGAGCGCTTATTTTCCAAGAACATTGCTAAACATAGTCTTTCGAACCCTTCTTCTCATGTAGATGGCTCACCTGTGGAGTTTTCATAACCCGCCATACCCCTATAACTATTTGCAAAGCCATAAAATCTACTCTTACACTGCCTAAGTTCGTAACAGTCATCAAAAGATGTGGGGAGTCAAGGGTAGTGTCAAATGCATGGCGTGTCGTGAGTGCTCGATCTACGCACCTTGCTGTTACGTGCTGGAGCCAGTAAATAGTGTTCGATTTTGAGTTTGCTTTCTAGCAAGTTTTTGGGCCGAATATCTGCCCCGTGAAGCTACTAGGCATATTGGTCTCATAAGACTATGCAGCGAGTGTCATAGCATGATTCGATCCCATATCACTGAACCGGGTAACACATATGTGACTACATATATTTGCCCAAATTTTCGTGGAAATAACAACTGTTTTACATTAACTTTATTCAGGAGTCGCATTAATATCCTCCCCTATCAAAATACCTGAAAACAATGTTAGGGTTGGTTTCGGCCGATTGCGGAACATGAAGGTATAGATCATGAGGGTGTGGAAGAATTAGAGAAAGAAGGGAAAGAAACACTCAAAAATCCGAGTATCGGGCCCAACACTGTTAATGCTTCCTTTTCCTCACGGCTACCCAATCAGGCGACAAGGCTTTGAGAGGCCTCAGCACATGCCCTTCAGCGCGAGTTTAGCCACACTTGTGGAATTCGTCAAGTCCTTCGAGAAAAGCGTGTTTTTACCCTCAATTTCCCTTGAGCATCACAGCCAGTATCGCTAACGATATACTTTTTACAATACAAAACAATTTCACCGTATAGTTTTTTGCTTGAAAGAGTTTATGGGATATACTATTGCAAATCTTTCTTTATGGTCAGAAACAATGAAGCTTCACAACAATCTCATTAGAGATTTGTCTTATTATGTGGTTTGTCGGCGTAACGATGACCATGTTCTATCACATAAAACTGGAAATGCAATGATAATCGCTCGGCTCGATTTTCATGCGCTTATCGCCGCGCTGGCTACTCTCACTTCAGCTGTTCCCTAATTGATCACTGTCTGCCAGTTCCACATCGAGCTAACCTTTTGACAAACGACACGCTTTTACAGTCGGCTATATCATGTCCACGCTGGTATATGTTCTTGTTACTGTATTCTCAACCGTACCGTCTTATAATTCTGCCGCCCTCGTACAATATCAATTGTCAGAGCTATGGCGGCAACGAACACGAGTTGATGTGCATCTCTTCCCAACACTGTCTTCACCTGTATATCCATCTTTCGCCGGTTTCCCTTACGATAACGGTGTCGGTCGCGTACATATGACCTCAGACGATGTCAAAAAATTTGCCGCGGACCTTAATGACACCGAAATCTCATCAGTCTGCTCCTATGTTTACTTGGGCTCCACATTTTATGTGGTAAACACGGTACCGTCAACAGACGACGAAGTGGAGGTATCGCTGAACTTAACGCTAATGGAGTTGGAAGCAATGACCGACGAGATGATTACGCGTTCGATGAAGCCGTCGCATATTTGTCGTGGCAGCGATGGACTACACCAGTGAGTCTACCAGTTTTTCGATACTTGTCGTTCTGTAGTGTCAAGCAGAAACATACTATTGCAACTGAAGACACGATGCCGTCAAAGGACCATCTCAAAACAGCTGTCGTGCATCAGCTTGCGGTTGTACAAATTGAAAATTGTGTACCTAATAAACAGTCAGACAATCGTGAGAGCTACGGAATCGTTCCATTGGTGAAGATATCAACTGAGACTGCGCATAGCGCTGACGAGTCCAGGCATGGTGAATGCGACTGGCGCTAAAAGCACCACGCACCTTCACCATTAAGGCTAATGACCTGCATGAATGAGTGTGACATACATTTTTCGAAGAAAGATGGTGAGAGAATCTTGAAAAGAGCTGACAATGAGACAATCCGCGGTCAAAAAAATTTGATCAATTTGAATAAATGGCTGGACGCTTTTATGCGACATCCACTAACTTTGTGACCAACAATACACACATATACATACAGTAGCGCTCAAAAGTCTTCGGCGAAATGGTCTTCCACTAGGGTTTTTCACTTGTAACTTTTTTGCAACTGCACCGATCTAAGAGAAATTTTAGTATGTTGTACATGGAGACACTGCATACTTAATATACTATTTTGGCGCTCAACGGTTTAGGTTACGTGGTTATATGGAATTTTTTAATTTTGGCATGCCATCGCTATGCCGCCCCGCTGTGCCGCTGTCATCAAAATTCGTGGTCTTTCTACAGAAAATCAATGTTCTTTGAGGCTTGCTCGTTTTAATTTTGTGAAGAAAGCCGTTATTCTTGACCAAGCCTTTTACTTTTTTCTGGGTGGTCTTGTAGTTAAATCTTGTAAAAAATCATGAAAAGTGGCAAGCGGCGCTCAAGTACAAGGAAATGTTGACAATAGGTTCAGGCACCACATATTAAAATTTTGTCAAATTTGGTCAAGTAGAAAAAAAGTTACGACAAAAAAGTTTTGGCCGAAGACTTTTGAGCGCTACTGTATGTTTTACCCACGTTGCCTTGTCCTCTTGGAGCCTATGCTGACGCTGATAGGGGCTGGGACCGCTAGATCATGACTGGCTGCCAGTGCCAGTACTGGGTACTGCGAAGGGCAATAGACGAAGTCATTTCAGCGAAGAGGGTAGCTATTTTATGGTTAGTAGTACACAGTGGAGATCAGCGTGGAGCTCCGAGAGGTTGCGCACACGCAACGCCGATGCTCTGCACAACGTCGCCTGTCCTTTTGAAAAATAGTAGTAGGAGGGAAAGGTGCTTGTCCTCAGTTCTGGCCTATTCATGTGTCTAAGTCAGCTCCTTAGTTTGCGAAACGTGAAATCTACTACCCCGGTTCCCGCGTCTTCTACCCGCTATCCAGGTGATAGCACAATATATTACTGCGTTCTCAGCTTTTTATGCTGCTTATTTTCACAGCAGCCCGTGATATGGAAATTGCTATGAGAGTGATTTATGTTCTCTTCCTTTCTTCTTAACACGCTTGTAACAACAATGGCATCGTAACTACGGCGAATGTCTGCAATCATTAAGGAATCAAGTGCATCAAAAAATCCACAGGGGGTGCAAAAAGAGTAGTTTTTCCTCCTACACTTCCAACCCTACTTTAGTAAAACTTTAGCAGATTGTGACGAGGTATTTTTATCCCTTAAGCAAAGAGCAAACCTCACTCTATCACTACATATTTTCCATAACAGCCTTCTGCACAAGCAGGAACGGGTGCTTGTTCCGAGTGAACAAGATGTGTCACCTGAATTGGGCAAAATAGAAATTTCGTCGCCCTCGCTCACAACCTTGCCAAGGTTCGTTCACCCTGGGTACCTATGGGGATTCATACTGAGTGGTGTTCTTGAATATTCCGTTTCTTCCGGGTTCCCAACGTCCTTCCTTTCCAAGAGCCAGAACGTGCCATTACCACTGAAACTCCTACGGAGGTGGGTTCGAGGCATGAAAAGTGATACTTCAGATCATAGCAGCGTTGTCCAAGTAGCAACGGCTCTGTGACTTTCATGTACCGGAGGACCAATCCTCAGGTAGCTTCCAACAAAAGACCCGCCACAGACCTTGCTCCACTGTTTCAAGCGGACCTTGATACCGTAGGTGCTCTGAAGCCCGACTGCGCCGACTGAAGGCTCCGTATTTTGAAGAAGGTGGAAGTAGTGAGCCACAAAATTTCTTGCTTTCAGAAGAACATTTCGGGAATTTTTCTCCCTAATACTTTCGTTTTTGGGCCGTGAGCAAAATTACTCTTTTTGACACCCCCTGTATATCTGCTAAGGCTTTCACCTTCATACTACTCTGTCATCTTGTGGGCCAGGCTTCCCACAAAACTTGAATGTATGTTCGTGTTTCGTCCGACATCGAAGGGGGTGCACGTACACAGCACTATTGTGACAAAGCGTTCACTACTTTTATAAGTGAACTATGAAGTTGCTAGGGTGCTTTCCACACGTAAACATGCCTTACCAACTCCTATCTTCTTACCTTTTATCGACAGCTAAAGTTTACATAATCATTCTTTTGATTGCATAGTACTGAACGGAATAATTATAAAAACCGCTCGCATTTTGTTCGGATTTAGTTTTACACGGTAATCTATCACATGATGACGGTTTCGACGTTATGTCAAGCAATTCCATGTGTGATCCATGATACTAAAAATTATGTTGCTTACAGACGTTGTCGAAAGAGGTTCCGCTTCACTGTCTTTGCCATGATAATTACTCGGCAATTTGAGCCTTTTCAAAATTTCTCCTTGTAAATTATCAAAATTAAATATATTTCGCTTCACATTCGCAAAAAAATTACGCTACTTCACGCTGGACTAAAGCCACTACCTCAAAAGATACAGTAGGCTTACTCTCAGATACCAAAACTGGTCCAAATTTAAAATTCAAACCAAAAATTATTCCTTACATACGTACGTTGTAACGAAATCGGCTAGTTTTGTACATTGTAGAGTGACGAGAAGATTCATGAAAGCATTTTCGGTCTGTGGAATTCCCATAGATTTACTGTAAAGTATAGTCGAATGTCTCTGTGAAAATGGACCTGACCAAAAAGTGAATTCCTTTTCAGAGTTGTCTGGCGCGGAGGTCCCAAGAAGTATCTGCGTCACTACATTGTGCAGGAGAGCGAGATCAAGGCGATATTGCGGGAAGACATTAAATATGGACAGCACGGATACTATCCTATATCTTTACAGGCAAGAGGGGAATTTTCACATAGAAATGAATACTGAAAGAGATCTGCATAATATTCACCAGATCAGGTCTACCACTCGGGGAATCAGACCACAGCGCTTATCGTCTGGGAAAAAGGATATGGCGTGAGGTCAGTGAGCTTGTCTTTCAAGTGCCATAGCACTCTAACTTTAATCGCGGGCAGTTTTAATAGGTACCGTATTCAATCAGGCACTGTTCTTTCTGTCATGGATGACGAAATGGCGGACACCAGGATGAAACCCTCTATCATCTGTGGATTGCCAGGGTTATCAGTTTTTCCTTCTTCGCTTGTGTTAAAGAACGTTTCGAGAGGTGCCAATCACGGCGGCGTAGAGAGCGCTACGAAGAAGATAAACTACGTCGCTATCGCGGTTTTATAGGCAGGATAACCGCGATTGGCCCCTGTTTGGACACATCCTTCTGAAGTAAGCTCCTCCAGTAAAACTAGGATTACAGGAGAAGGACACGCAGTCCGACAAAGTACTTCGTAGTGTGGCGTTCGGAAGAGTTCTCATGGGAAGGGCGTGAGATACCGCGAACGGCTGTGGCTCAGCCTATACGCATTGATACTACAAAGCTCGATGAAGTGGTTCAAAAAGAGGTGAACATAGTGAACGTTTTTACGAATCAATATCCACATTCATCAATTGCAGATGAGATTTTCCAAAATGCCGTCACTGACTATCAGTGTCTTCAGACGTGGACAGAGTGTTCTGTCGGTATCATATGGATTTTCCGATCTGCGAACTGAAAGACGGGTGAGGTTTCAGTCATGCAAGGTGAAGGCGACAATTCAGTCAGAGTGGTCAAAGTTAAAGAGAGTATTCCAGGCTACCCCAAGGAACAGCTATCGCATTGCCTCTATTAGCAAAACAATTACCGCTATGGGCATAGCAGAACTGATCAACCGGCGTCATATTAACATGGATTCGAAAGTGTTTGGAATGGGAGGTGAAATTAATGTCAGCGGAGGAGAATGGTTGCGATGACATCGTAATTTAGGTATACTTTCATGGCTCGATGTCACTCGTACACATCCTTGGTTACGAATTCTTACCGTACGCCATCTTCTGGAACATACTTCGGGCGGTTGGAGCAATCATGACAAGCTCGAATTCAATGCAACACCACTAACGTGAGCTTTTATTTGCATGGCTATCAGTGCGAGTCGAGTGCCGTTTTTGATATCGTCAATCTGAATTTTTTGCTCCCTCTAGGATCAACTTTCCCAATTCCATTCGTGGTGAATGTCGGATCGAATTCAATTCGATTCGATAATTACCACAAAAGCTTACAACTGTCTCTGCCTGCTCGTAAGGAAATGGATAACTACGTCACAAAGCTGTCGACGCAGAAAATCGCTACATGTGTCTTTTGAGGTGTTCTCTTTTTTTAGTCTCTTCGGAAAATAAGCAAGCAAGAGGATTAAGCTGTATTCTTCTATACGTGGAGAATGAACAGGAAACCGAGTTCTCGTTGATTTGCGCATTCCTTAGACCAAGTACCGTCATTCTGTTGTCAGCCAACCAAAAGTCAAAGTCTCGATCAAAGGGATTAGGTAGCTTACTCCTTGTCCTAAGACTCTAGTTGCATCTGTGAAAAGTCTGGAACTAGAATCCTGTTTATGTGGAGATGGAGGCTCGATTTTCTACTATCTTTATTGATGACGTTTCGAGCATAAGCCCTTCTTCAGATCAGCTGAAAACTATTACTAACAACACCACAACATGAGTGCAATGATACTGAACAATCAAAACTACCAACCAAGTCCTATAGCGCGACAATATGCCGCTACTGTGGACGGGAAGGGAGGGCGGAAGGACAGTTCTTGGGGATGTCGACTAGAAATGACGGAGATGATAGCATATCCTTTATATAGGCAAGGATAGTGACAGTTCTTCATTTTGTCGTGTAAGTCACCATTCCTCACATATCACATTGTTTACATTGTTATCAACCTCATTGCCAACTTCATTTCCTTCCTACTGTTGATTGGTGGTTTACACTGTTTGATTTCCATTGCTTCTCTTATCTTCCTTTCGACCGAGTCTATTAGGTTCCTCTGAACAACGGTGACTCGTAGCTGCGGCGATACTTCTTGAGCGTGTTCGAGTGCGCGGTGTTTTGAGAATGGATTCTCTGGATAGCTTTGAGGGCTACGCAGGACTCTTATATGTTCTTCCATTCTTTTATAGAGAGGTCTTCCTGTCTCTCCTATATAGAAATCATGACAAGAGAGGCATTCTACTTTATATACAACACACTTCAGCTGACACACCTCGTGGTCTGTCGTACAGATCGTGCAGTTCGATCTTCCACACTGATTCTCGTAAGGTCGTGATGATGTCAATATGCGCCGCAATGTAGGAGGTGGCCGGAACACCGAATTTATTGGAAGTCCCGACCGCTTCACAACGCTGTTAACATCAAACGCAAAGGGGTCAGTGATGAAAGGCATTACCAGAGGAGAACCACAAGGTGATCGTCATGGTCTCCAGCCACCATCTTGTTGTCGCCTATACCCATTCCGCCGCAATATTTCGCTCACTTCTGTCTCCACTACGTCGGAGTTCACGGTGGTCAGTTCGCATGATGCGGTGATCATGTGGCGAATGGCGTTCGCCTTCATGTGGTGAGGATAGCAACTTCGTGCGTGAATAATTATGTTATGAGTTGCTGGTTTCCTGTACCACATGCTGTTGACGTGACCATCGGAAATCTTGATCTTCGTGTTCTGGAAAGGTAAATAACCATCTTCTGATGGCTCCTCAGCCGTCAACTTTATGGACTCGCATCGTGAATTGAGTTTCTTAAATGTATTCCACAGTGCTGTTCGTGATCTGGCGATAATGAATATGTCATCGATATATCGACCAAAATACAGCACTCCCGTCGACAAAGCTGACCATTCAATGCTATCCATAAAAATTATCGCCAGTAACGGCGCCAATCTACTTTCCATAGCTAATCCTCTGTCCTGCTTGTAGTACCGATTTCGAAAACGGAATATGTTCACGTCCACTACGTATCGCAGGAGCTCTTCAATCTCTCCGACATATAGACCAAAAAGCTGGAGGTGGTGATAGTGCAGACGTAGAAGGTGTACACAAGCCTCTACAGTTCTTTGGGTGTCAACATTCGTATACAGTGCCACAACGTCAAAGCTTTGATATTGTAGACGAGGTTTACCGTTGAAATTGCACTGTCTCAATTGCTCCAGGTAAAAGGTTCACATTCTTCAGATGGTGTGGAACTATGAAAGCAGTGGGCAGAGAATCCGCTGGAGGAACCAAGTGATTCGGTCAGTCGGGCAACCACACGATGCTACTATTGGTCTCGCTTTAATTGATGTTATGTCGACAGAGTTTTCTTCTCGTACCAACTTATGCGTTTTGACCAGCTGATAATAAGTTGGTACAGTAGCATGCTTCGACATCAATCGGACCATAGTATTCCTTTCCATTTTCGGGTCAAGTACTCTTGCTACTACTTCCTCTAGTTTGTGACATTCTCTTTTGTACTGTTCTATTGTTACCACTTCATAGGTTGTGGTATCCGCTAGGCAATTTCACTGAGAGAGATGTTTCGTTCACGCTACATCACAGCGAATCCAATGCCTTTGTCTCCAACCGAAAACCATAAAGACCTCCTCAAATCAATCACTTTCCTAAGACCTGCTCGTTCTGTTGTTGTCATGTTGTCTGGAGCTTGCAGGTTTCTGTGCGTTGAACACTTGGAGGAGGTCCAGTTTGAGTGTGGTGACTTTTGAAACAAAATCGGTGTCATGTTGCGGTGCGTGGATATTTTTCCGTGGAAATGGCATATCTCTTCACAAACATTCTTCAGACGTTGACACTGTGGGACCCAATTGATTTTTCCAGCTTTGGCTATACCAATACTTATGCACCGCTGCAATGATGTCATTCCTCAGTTTCTCGGAGGTCGGAGATTCAGCATTGCTTCAAAATCACTATCCACAGATTCGCTATCGATGATAGTACATCGACATGATAGAAGAGAACTGCGAATCGGGATTGGTGGTACTGGAATGGATACTTTCATGTTAATGCTGAACTACATAGGTTTTCATCAACATGCCCTATATCTGGACCTGACCATTGAATTTTTCCTCAAATGCAAATCGCACGGTGTAGTCCCCATGTTCATTCAACGAATACTGACGCGGTTCCATCGTTTTCGCCAATAGTGTGAGGAGTGCGGTGAAACAACTACAATGGTGCTTATTGGACGCCGCTATCGCAGAGCATCGACGACTTAGAAGTAATTGTATCCGGGACATCGTTCATCAAAAAGTTTTACCAAGACAAGGAGTGATGGGGAATGCTGGCAAAGTTTGATGGGCTATCATAAAGCTTCTTGCGAGCGACTATGGTTAGCAACCCAGCAGAGGCTAGGACAAAAGTTCAACCGATTGGTCTTTACGGTTTTCGGTTGGAGACAAAGGCAGTGGATTCGCTGTGATGTAGCGTGAACGAGACATCTCTCTCAGTGAAATTGCCTAGCGGATACCACAACCTATGAAGTGGTAACAATGGAACAGTACAAAAGAGAATGTCACAAACTAGAGGAAGTAGTAGCAAGAGTACTTGACCCGAAAATGGAAAGGAATACTATGGTCCGATTGATGTCGAAGCATGCTACTGTACCAACTTATTATCAGCTGGTCAAAACGCATAAGTTGGTACGAAAAGAAAACTCTGTCGACATAACATCAATTAAAGCGAGACCAATAGTAGCATCGTGTGGTTGCCCGACTGACCGAATCACTTGGTTCCTCCAGCGGATTCTCTGCCCACTGCTTTCATAGTTCCACACCATCTGAAGAATGTGAACCTTTTACCTGGAGCAATTGAGACAGTGCAATTTCAACGGTAAACCTCGTCTACAATATCAAAGCTTTGACGTTGTGGCACTGTATACGAATGTTGACACCCAAAGAACTGTAGAGGCTTGTGTACACCTTCTACGTCTGCACTATCACCACCTCCAGCTTTTTGGTCTATATGTCGGAGAGATTGAAGAGCTCCTGCGATACGTAGTGGACGTGAACATATTCCGTTTTCGAAATCGGTACTACAAGCAGGACAGAGGATTGGCTATGGGAAGTAGATTGGCGCCGTTACTGGCGATAATTTTTATGGATAGCATTGAATGGTCAGGTTTGTCGACGGGAGTGCTGTATTTTGGTCGATATATCGATGACATATTCATTATCGCCAGATCACGAACAGCACTGCGGAATACATTTAAGAAACTCAATTCACGATGCGAGTCCATAAAGTTGACGGCTGAGGAGCCATCAGAAGATGGTTATTTACCTTTCCAGAACACGAAGATCAAGATTTCCGATGGTCACGTCAACAGCATGTGGTACAGGAAACCGGCATCTCATAACATAATTATTCACGCACGAAGTTGCTTTCCTCACTACATGAAGGCGAACGTCATTCGCCACATGATCACTGCATCATGCGAACTGACCACCGTGAACTCCGACGTAGTGGAGACAGAAGTGAGCGAAATATTGCGGCGGAATGGGTATAGGCGACAACAAGATGGTGGCTGGAGACCATGACGATCACCTTGTGGTTCTCCTCTGGTAATGCCCTTCATCACTGACCCCTTTGCGTTTGATGTTAACAGCGTTGTGAAGCGGTCGGGACTTCCAATAAATTTGGTGTTCCGGCCACCTCCTACATTGCGGCGCATATTGACATCATCACGACCTTGCGAGAATCAGTGTGGAAGATCGAACTGCACGATCTGTACGACAGACCACGAGGTGTGTCAGCTGAAGTGTGTTGTATATAAAGTAGAGTGCCTCCCTTGTCATGATTTCTATATAGGAGAGACAGGAAGACCTCTCTATAAAAGAATGGAAGAACATATAAGAGTCCTGCGTAGCCATTCTCAAAACACCGCGCACTCGAACACGCCCAAGAAGTATCGCCGCAGCTACGAGTCACCACTGTTCAGAGGAACCTAATAGACTCGGTCGAAAGGAAGATAAGGGAAGCAATGGAAATCAAACAGTGTAAACCACCAATCAACAGTAGGAAGGAAATGAAGATGGCAGTGAGGTTGATAGCAATGTAAACAATGTGATATGTGAGGAATGGTGACTTACACGACAAAATGAAGAACTGTCACTATCCTTGCCTATATAAAGGATATGCTATCATCTCCGTCATTTCTAGTCGACATCCCTAAGAACTGTCCTTTCGCCCTCCCTTCCCGTCCACAGTAGCGGCATATTGTCGCGCTATAGGACTTGGTTGGTAGTTTTGATTGTTCAGTATCATTGCACTCATGTTGTGATGTTGTTAGTAGTAGTTTTCAGCTGATCAAGAAGGGCTTATGCCCGAAACGTCATCAATGAAGATAATAGAAAATCGAGCCTCCATCTATACATAAACAAGATTCAGTAGTTAAACAATGAAGCTCAGGGAACCATCAATATTGCTACTGGAACTAGGTTCGCGGGGTGCCTCGGTCAACATTTCCGTTTGTCTAGTTTTGCAAATACTGGATCGGTCCGAGTTCCGGACCACCTTAACCATTTTCTGGTTTTTCCGTTGTTTCGCCTTTACATACATTCAATTTAATATACCCCATAATGTGTCCGATATGTTGCCAGCGTATCAGAGGCTATTCGATACCACTCCTGCGGAACTACACTATCTCTGAGTTCCGAACAAAGAGCATTAGATATCAGTCTCGAGTTTACCTTGGTTGTCAAGTCATTCCTTCTCCAAAAGTGAGCCAGAGAACGAATAGGTAGTGAACCCCTGGAGTGAGAATACAACTATACAACGACTTCTTATTTCTGAGTTTTGGCAGTGGCAGTTGAGCTTCGAAATGAAAAAAGGATCGAAATAGCATTGTCCTTCAATGAATGACTACACCAGCAAGCATTTTACAGCCGTCTCCGCTTGGACATTAGCATCAGAACTTGAAAGGGTGTGCAGCTTCCCGGGTGTATGCTGGGACACACGAATTTTGACCTCGGCCAGAGATCGGCTCACTGCGCGCGGCCGCTTCGCTAATTGTCCGAATGGTAGTGTGTCCTTCGCGTTCTGGGCTCTCCCAGATTTGCCTTAGCCTTCTTAGGGAGGAGCTTTGGCAACGTAGTTTTAGCTGTCCTTACCTAATCGCATTTGCCGCGCGCGGATGGCCGCGCCCAACGCGTGACCCAGTGACATAACTGACGTGTGTCCCAACCGTCACCCTAGCTTCCCTATCGTTCTATAATCAACACGTAGGAACCATTAATCAATGGAGTCGAACTTTGCGTGTTGCAATTGCCGGATCGTTTGAGCAGACCCTCAGCCGCCTGTGAGTTAGTACCAGTTAGAATGCAGTCGCTTCCCGTCATAGAAAGCGAATGTCTCGGACAGCCTAGCAAGTGTTCCATAAAAAGTCGAGACGAATATTGCAACTTTAGCTCGTGATTTGAGCAGTTACATGCCTGGCACATAGAACGAAATTTCATATGTACCTACAGACCAATTTGGTTTTGTGAGGATGCTGGGATGTCTCTTTTGGGTTGGGCGTAGGGAGCTTGCTACGTAAACGTGAAGTTGCGTCTCCCACGTCGGACCCACAGTGACCCTATTCTTTGTTTGCATCGTTTTCTCAAGTGCTTTCTTTCCTTAGGAAAACTGCTCCATCCACGTTTTTGGCTGACTGTCGTCTTACTCGGCCAATGAATCCTTGTGGGCAACATTATAGCTTTTGAGTTTTTGTACCAAATCAAGGTTGTTGCACACCTAAGCACCCTGCAACCCACGTGGATGCGAAGAGATCAATCAAACCAATATTACCTGTCTCGGGTCATGGGAGTAATTTCGTGTTTTAGGGGAGCGTTCAAATGTGAGGTAAATAATTTAAGAGACAGCAATTGGAGATAGTTCTCGGGCATGTGTTGTTGTGTTATCCGATTGTAAGAGAGGTATAATTGGGTTCTAAGCTTCACTATCACTGAATTGAGACGTAATAATACTAACTACCTATGCATGAATAGTCTTTTAGGCAGATTTCTCCTTGCGAAATCGAATTTGAATGAAGGGAGTTGAATAGTAATGTGTGCCATTGAGCATGCGGACTGAATTAGTTGTTAAACTGAAATCTTTTTCTACATTTGTACATCCTTAATCCGTAATTCACACAACTTTGATTTCATGGGCTCAACTTCAAAATAGCCGTCTGGGAACGTACAACTGGCTGGAAATCCCATTCTTCACAAGAATGATCATTGGAAGAGGGTCCATTTTTCCGACTTCTAGCCACTTCATTCCCTTCTCTGACCACTGCTGCAGTCTACACATCTACTTTCAATTGTCCCTCACGGTGACTCTATTGTGGTTTCCCATCGCTCCCACTTTTCCGTTTATCTTGGTTTATTTAGTTGCTTCGTCAATATTATCGACTTATTACAAACTTTGCCATTCTTCCATTTCTATCCTTGTTGTGCATGTTTATCTTTAGTGGATAATTGTGCACTGGACTGCGTCCAACAGCAGAGCAGAGCAAGTGAATTAACCCCTAGCATTTTTAAGTGAACGCTTGAATGGTACAGAACTACTGCGATTCTTCATTCGGTCATATGAACCGAAGTACCAGCCAGGAAGGCGATACATGTACTCCAATATTGCATACATCTTCTTGGGAAAGGTTATAGAACAGGTACGAGACTTGACATCGTATTGGAATCCACATGATGGTTTTAGGCTCCCTCTGTTGATGATGATCCCCATTTTTCGATCAGGCTTCCCTGCTCGACAGAAGTTCGTTGGAAATTCAGATGTTCAAGACACGAAAGCTGTTTTTGGAAGACCAACATGTCCCCTTTTTGCATGCTTGCAATTTGCGTTTGCTAAACATTATGCCTAATTCTTCAGCACCTGAGCAGCTCCGAGAAGTTATGGCACATTCATCTGTTGCAAGGTTTCTAGAGAATTTTTCTACGTGTTCAGATCACTTCGAGAAGTTATAGCGACTTCATACAAGACGTGATTCTAAAGCCAAATAAAATTGAAGCACAGATGGGCGACGTGGAACCAAGCAGCACAGAAGTAAGTTTCTATTCGAAGGGATTCATAAGATATATAAAAGAAAATCTTCTATAACAATAATGATTTACTCATTCCATTAAAGGAAGCGATATAATTTGAGGACCATTTTGATACTTTTTAGGTCTCTTACTATTCGCTAGACAACGCGAACCCCTACACATACTGGTCGCCATCGAAACTAGATGCTGCAGCTGGTTGGGTTATGCGCGCCGAAGAGGTGAACTTTGACGTTTACTTGACTACTGTTTTGCAAGAATGGCTCCGAAACTGAACAGTTATACGAAGTATTTCTCAGTTCACTGACGGGATCGTCAAACGAAATTCCGATAAAGTTCACTGAAGTTTTGTCATTCGGAAGTTCTCCGCGCACGCGTGAAGTTCGCATGTGAACTTGTAGTAGACCCTCGTCTTTCACAACCTCCGAATGAGTGGACTCCAGATACAGAAACGAGCGACTCTTATCCACGATCGTCCAACAACATCTACTCATGGATCATTCATGCCACTAAGATTTTTTTAGTACGTGACAACCGCAAAAAGTACCACCTCATGTTCCAAAAGGAGCTATCGTGGATGTGCACAGAAAAGGGTAGTTAAAAATGTCGGGATCTTCTTAATCGCAGCAAGATCTGCCAAAGTTCAAAGTGAAAGAAATCACTGTGGTCTTCGTGTAAATTCCCGCGTAGAAACAACTTCCGATCGAACCACCATACGGCCTACGACATGGTTCACAGTAGCTAGAATTATGGTCCGGTAATAGTTTTCTGATGAAGAATTCGGCCCATGTCTGAAACGCTATCCAGTAGGCAGCGGGAATACACCTGTTAGAGGTACAGAACAGTACGGTAAATGGTGCATCGATGGAATTTTGCCTTCTAATTGCACAAACTGGAAGGAGCTCGTGCTAGAGCTCATTTATCTCCTAGAGCTCATTTATCTCCTAGAGCCTAAGGAATCATTGACTTTGGTCATTTCTTTTTCAGAACAAACCATCGGACATGGTGTTTCGGCTAATTCCATTAAAGATTTGGGGCTACAGTAGCTGTAGATATTTATGTGAGTATATGGTTGAAATACACTGAACGTGGCGGACCATTTTGTAGACATCCCATTGATCAACCAAATTGTTTGGAAATGGGTCAAAAGCAAGGCGACTTCGATATCAACTCTGCTCTAAAGCGTGGGATGCTTAGAGGCAAGAAAGAGCCTTGTTCTAAGTTCTTTGACCGAGATGCAGACGCAGCGAGTGGGCCGCCTAGCCCTATTCGAAATCAGTGAGTATAAAAGACAGTGCCGCTCAATCGAAATGTTGCAGCTGAAACGATATCAGGCGATAGCATAATTTTCCTGCTCATTCTGTTATGCCGTTCTGTTTGAGCACAATATGTCGCGATAATGTTCAGTTCTACAGGTCGCCCGACTATTCATGCTATTAGAGACTCAAAAATATCAGTGGTATCGTCTTTTGGTGCAGCCTAGTGATATAAGGCGCAATTATGGACGTGGAGTACAACTAGGTAACATATCCGAAGCTTATACGATTATTGCTTGTTCTGAAGATTCAATAGAATGAGTATGAAACGCACATTCCACCATGTACCCATTCAACACAAAGACAAAACTTCCCAGTTTCTAAAAGATCAACAGAATTCAAAGGGACCAACCACGAAAATACGTGTTTCGCTTCCCCGATAGTTATAGTCCATTTCGAAAAAACTGATCGGGCGTGTCCCCCAGACTTGGGTGAATGGCGAGAGTGAGAGTACGTGGCGAGAGTGGGAGTGTGTGTATGTGTGGAGGGGGGGGGGGGGGGGGGGTGAGAGAATTGAGAGTTTGATACATGTTCATACAGGTCCATAGGACACGCCCAATCAGTTTTTTTGAAATGGACTGTAACTTGCTCACAACAGGCCATCGGCAAACCTGGCAAAGGCTTCTCCTCAAGACTTCGTCTACGCGGGTGTCATGGGCGATACGAGGGGAGCAGGTGGCGGTCAATATGACCGATATTTTACAGTGGGAGGTAAATCATTCCCGGGCCCGGAATTTAGGACTCCCAGAACTTCGAAAAATCAAGGGAGTTGCTGTTCTCCAAGATCTTCGATTTTTGACTTAGAATCAGGAGAATTTTTAATGATTTTTGTATCTCGAATCAACTGCTATACCTGTTATAGTGAATCAGGAAATTATGATAAATCATGGTGTTTTTATGCAGAATATAGAGACTCTCGCTCTATTTAGCGTTGTTATTGTCATTTATTAATAACCAAGTATTAGCATTATATTGTACTCGTTTCACTGTATCGATTTTCTTGTAAGCTTCAATATCATTATCTCTTGGCTGATCTGGGATTGTAAAGGGAAACATAGAGTTAGCCACGCCCAACTTATACAGTATATAAGGGGCACGTAGAAGAGCTTTAGCACATTTTTCTTATTCTCTTTTAGCATTAGTTAGCTTTGTTAATAAAGTTTAATTACCCAAGTTTGAGGTGTGCTGGAGCATATGGTGCATCGGGCCTGAGCGACCCAGGACAAGTCAAGGATCGATCAAGGAGCAGAAACCCGAGGATCGATTAAGGAACGAACCACAATCCGATCGATCAAGGAGAGGAAATCCGAGGATCGAAGGAGAACGAACCAGAGACGAATAGTGCCAGGAGCGGAAGCCGGGAGGATATCGAACGAAGGAGTGAGTAGCAGATCCTTCGCTTCGCACAAGGTCCCGTTCGCGCATGCACAACGTCCGTTGTCTGCACTGCTGAGAGATTGCATCGTTGCATCACTAACTGTCTGACCGAGTAGTCGCACTAACATGACCACTTCGCTTTCAAGTAGACAAGGACTTCTAACACGATCTGTAAATCGGCTTGCCGCTGTAGTGGACGAGCACAGGGACCTAGAGACATGGGCACTGGAACCCCCCTCCGAAGACCACGAACGTAGGACTTACCTAAGGGCAGAACGATTGAGGATTCGGAAAGTCAAGGCAATCCTCGATACAGAAACAAGCAACGTGGACACGGCTCTTGAGCGCTACAGCACCGCTGCTGATAGCCTTGATGCCGACACCCCTTCTCTGAACGAGATTCTCGAGAAAGTCAGTTCCAACATTGAGAGGGCTTCCGCCACACTGGACGAGGGACGTGTCGTACAGACAGCAGTGGCTCGCCTCTTAGGGGAACTAGACGAGATCGAGAAAAGTAGCACTACGGGCGGTACTGCAAGCTCCCCAGACCTTCCTCAGCTGAAACTAGCTCCAATCCCAATTCCTAAATTCAGCGGACGGGTCTGGGAGTGGGATACGTTTTGGACAGCCTTTGAACATTCCGTGGATTCTCGAGAGATGGACGACATCTACAAAATGAACTATCTACTCGACGCACTTCACGGAGAGGCTAAAGACACCATAAAGCAGTACGAGGTTTCCGGACGGACGTACCCACTTGTTGTCGCTCGACTGAAGGAGAAGTATGGTAATTCACGGATACTTATAGACCAGTTGATACGTCGACTGCAACAGGCACGAGCCCACAGCAATCGTCTGGAACATCAAGAAAAACTCTGGGAAGAGTTGTCGTCAATTGTAGCCCAACTTCAACTCAAGGGAGAAAATGTCGACAACAGCTTCCTCCAGAACCAGTTGCTCGGAAAGTTCGCAGAAGGAGTCCAACGCCACGTCTTGCGAATGAAGGAAAACCAAACAACGGATGTTACCTGGAACACCAATACGCTTCTCGATTGCGCGCGAAACTACATAAGTACTGAGCTCCAAATCGTCAATCAGATGGGGAATAAGCATGACCAGCAACTTGATCGAAACTCCATAGCAGTTAAGAAGAATACCTTCACAGGGAAAAGAATCAATTCGGCATTGGAACGCTTGAACCCCTGTTTCTACTGTGGAAAAGTGGATCACAACCCCAAAGACTGCAGAGAAGTGGCCACGCGAGAACAGAGACTGACATTCATGCGCAAGAAGAATCTCTGTCTCAACTGCGGAGCAAAGGATCACTGGGCGGTCCAGTGTAAAGGAGGGTCGTGTAGAATGTGTAGGCAGCGCGGCCATCACACTTCACTTTGCGAGCAACTTCCTTCACGGAAGACCACAGTTTTTCAAGAAACTAGGAAACCACTTCCTGCAGCAAATAAGGGCACTTCGAAACGCCCTATGCAAAAGTCTGCGACATCACCAAAGGTCAACGTCGTGCTATCAGAAGCGGACAAGTCACAGGACGAGGTATCTGCATTCGTAAACATTCACAGAGGCAGCAACGACGTCCACATACTTGTAGGAGAGGCACAGGTAATGAATCCCAAGAATCAAGCACTGGAACCAATTCATGTTCTGCTCGACACAGGAGCAGATCGCTCCTTCATTAGCAGTGAATTGGCAGATCACCTACAACTGCAGGATCTCAAGTTGATCGAATTGAGCATCAACACATTTGGGTCCAACCAACCGTTGAAACAGACATGCGGAATAACTCAACTGCAGTTGTGGGATAAATCTGGAACCTCTCATAGAATAGAAGTCACCAAAATCGATACGGTCACGGAACCCATGGTACGACAAAGCCTCGACCTGAAAGACAAACAGTTCCTGTTCGATAAAAATATTCATCTTTCAATTACTTCCCACGCAACGGAAATCAAACCGCAGGTCCTACTCGGATGCTCTGACCTCTACGCATTCCTTGATGAAGGATTCGCGGCAAGGATAACCCTTCCATCAGGGTTGACACTCATTCCCTCTAAACTAGGATACCTCGTGTCAGGATGCCCCAGCAGAGATGATAAGGACGAAGAAATACCGAGTCAACCGGTCGTAAACAGCGTTTCATCAAGGTTCAATGGAGACCTGCAATCCTGGGAAGAATTCTGTACATTTGAAGCAACAGGAGTTCATGAGTTCACTGGGCCGAGCGTTGAAGAACGGAAGAGGATGGACGCCGAAATTTGGGAAAGATTTGAGCGGACCATCGAGAGTACGGAAGATGGCTATCAAGTACGCTTTCCCTGGAAACAGGATGCCATCACACTCCCTGATAATAAGGCACTCGCTGTGAAAAGACTTCAAGGGACAATAGCTAAATTTGCAGATGATGAAGAGTCGCTACAACAATACAACGGTATCATAATGAATCAACTCGAGCAGGGGATTATTGAAGAAGTCAATGAAGAAACTCCTAGCGAAGGATCAATTGTCCACTATCTCGCACATCACGCAGTCAAAACGCCAACCAAGGCGACTACAAAACTTAGGATAGTCTTCGACGCCTCAGCACATCTCAAAGGACAACCATCGCTAAATGACGTCCTCTACCCAGGACCAGTGATCCTGCCCAAGATTTGCGACATCCTACTTCGATTTCGAATTGGGAGGGTCGCAATCATCAGTGATGTCGAGAAGGCATTCCTTCAAATAAGACTCCATCCCAAGGATAGGGATGCCACAAGGTTCCTGTGGCTGCGCGATATCGCTCAACCTTTGACACCAGCTAACATGATCACCTACCGCTTCACAAGGGTGACATTCGGCTTAAATTGCTCGCCTTTCCTTCTTGCCGGCACAATCAAACATCACCTGGAAACACGCATGAAGAATTCGCAGCTGGGGAAGGAAATAGCCAGCAATACTTACGTGGACAATGTAATAGTCACTACATCATCAACGGAGGACGCGATGCGACTATATGTCGATTCGAAGCAGTTGTTCAGAGACTTGAATATGAACTTACGAGAGTATCGCTCCAACGATGAAATACTCAACAGGCACATCTCCTCAACGGACCTCAGTACAAACGTAGTTCAAAAGGTACTGGGAGTGTGGTGGAATACCCAAGAAGACCAGATTCTCCTGAAGTGTCAATATCGACCTACACCAGCCGTGCCAACAAAGAGATCTGTCTCAGAGCAAGTAGCGTCAATATATGACCCACTTGGATTGCTTACGCCCTTAACATTACGAGGAAAGCAGTTCTTACAACAACTGTGGGCACACGACTATGGATGGGATACTCCATTGACAGCTGAACACCGACAGACGTGGTGCCAAATCCTCGAAGATGCCAGTGGATACCAAATTGCACTCCCACGGAGAGTAGCGCACATTGATTCAGAATCAGTTCTAGCCGTTTTCTCAGACGCAAGTGCAAACGGAATGAGCGTTTGTTCATATTTGGTCTCAGAAGATGGAAGTTATCTTCTCGCTGGGAAGTCGAAACTACCATCCTTGAAGGAGAACCCAACAATTCCGAAATTGGAACTCAACGCGATCACAATGGCAACGAGATTGGCCTACTCGATTCACAGTGCTATCTGTGAACGCGTCAATATAGTGCAAGTGTGTATATTCTCCGACTCGGAAATAGCGCTAAGCTGGGTCAAAGCGCCAACTCTGGAAAAATCAGCCGGAGTACTTGTCAGAAATCGAAGAGCCGAGATCAGGAGAATCGTGGCCGAATTTCCCACACCAGTTCTGTTCGGGTTTGTACCCTCGACAAAAAATCCAGCAGATTGTGGGACGCGGGGACTCACGAAAACAGAGTTCGAGGGCCACATGTGGTGGAGAGGTCCAGAGTTTCTTCAATATCCACTATCTCCACCCGAAGAGTGCCGTCTCTCCACATTTCCCCCAGAATCGACTGAAGAAGAGACGTGCGTCGTAGCAGTGACGACGAAGTCCACAACTGAACTAGTGGACTGGGGCCGACAGAGTTACTTGCCCTCCGTCAAACGTACGCTCGCATATGCTCTACGCTTCATCCGTCAACTGTCTCTGAAGCTTAACGAAGAATTACGCCACCGCCTAGAGAGCAATATCCCGGAACTTTGCTACATGTCATCAGAACCATACATCACAGCCACGGAAAATGAAATGGCATTGCGTGTTCTCGTTCGTCATCACCAAAGAATCCATTTCACACCATCGCAATTGAAATCATTGAAACAACTGAATGTGAGACCAGACGAAGCTGGAATACTACGATGCCAAGGACGTTTCGGAAAGGCTCACATGAGTCTCGACACGAAAAATCCCATGCTAGTCGCTTCAAAAACGGAACTATCCAGAGCAATAGTGAAGGAAGCACATCTTCCTTATCACTGCAGTACAGCACAAACTATCGCTAACGTCCGACAACAATTCTGGATCCCGAAGATACGGCAAATGGTCAAGCAATTTACACGATTGTGCATTCCATGCCAACGCTTGAATAATCTTCCGTTCAAATATCCCGACATGGAAGATTTACCCGAGCGACGTGTAATACGCACACGCCCTTTCGAACATGTTGGAATTGACTATTTCGGGCCACTGTCGGCAAAGCAGAACGATACTCCGATCAAGGTCTACGGGATTATCATCACATGCACGGTCACGCGACTGTTACACCTCGAACTTGTACTAGACATGTCTACCGAGCAATTGCTACACGCACTACGCAGGTTCTTTGCAAGACGAGGTGTCCCAGCAAGCATAACATCGGACAACGGTCCATCCTTCTTACTCGGAGAACAAGTGCTTCATGATGCAGTTTTTCCTGTCATCAACGACGTCTCATTTTCAACTGCAATGGCCACAAAGGGGATTCTGTGGAGAACAATCACCCCATATGCTCCGTGGCAGGGAGCATTTTACGAGCGATTGATTAAGTCTGTGAAGCACTCCCTATACAAGGTCATCAAAAGAGAAGTCGTTCATGTGGAGACACTTGAAACTCTCCTGATCGAAGTGGAAGGCACGCTCAACAGTAGACCCTTGACGTACCAAGAAGAACATTGGCAAGACACACCAATACTCAGACCCATCGATTTCATTCAGCGTGACATGATAATAGCATACCCACTTGAATCCATCACCGGCGATTTCGATGATACCGAGTACCATCCAACAAAGGAGGCGGTCCAGCTAAGAACGAGGAGACAGGCGGAAGAGGCCCTCAAATCTAGTCATGAGTTGACAGAGCGGTTCTGGAAGATGTGGAATGAACACTACCTCCGCAGTTTAAGAGAAACACACAAGCTTTCCATAGATAACAAACGAGGTTCAGCACTTTCGCCTGCCATTGGAAACGTTGTGTTGATCGCAGATCCTCTGATGCCGCGGAACTCATGGAGGCTTGGACGTATTCGGGAATTACCTCGTTCAGAAACGGGGACAATCAGAGAAGCACTATTGAATCTGCCTTCCGGACGTGTAGTGCGCAGACCAATCAATCACCTCATCCCACTGGAGTTGGAGGATTCACCTGATCAATCGAGTTCGTACGATGGAGATGTTCGGCAACACGACCGATCTTCTAACGAAACCGAAGAACAGAAAGAGGAAGCACCTCGATATGATCTACGACCACGAAAACATATGAATTACTACGAGGTGACGACACAAGGGTCCCAAATTTACTCCGCAAATACGAAACGGGTCCCACTCAAATTCTTCATCACTTGTCTCACAATATTCATGCTGATGCAGCAAGCGGCCGCTACATTAGCACAAGGGAAAATGCAGTGCATCTCAGGAGGCATTATGATAACCACTCAAAATATTGAACGTTACGAACTTTGCGCAGAAGGCCACTGTCACGTGTCAGAACACCCTCAAGGGAATGAAACGATCCTACTCCCACCCGAGGTTCTCTTGCATGAGCACCATGTCCAGCTGAAGCTATTCGATGGCTACAATCTGACGGTACTTGAAACAACGTGTCTCCCTGTATCGTTTTGCGAACATGTCCGGTGTTGGTTCTGCACCGCTAACATGTTCAACCCAGAATGCTCACCTAGGACAGCCATCGCATCGACCGCAGTAACCTTGTACATTGTCATAGCACTCTTGTATGTACTGTGCTACGTCCCAATGGTAGTCGGGAAACCATGTCGCATTATCTGTAAGACAGCATGGATCGTTTTCACAGCGATTGCACGTTTACTGTGGAACCAATGCAACAAGTTTCGAAGAAACCGACGAAGGAGGTACGATGTCGAAGCTTTGCTGAAGGCACCACTACTGGCCATTGCTTGCATAGCTGTCTTTGCGCCATCAACACTAGCATGCCAAGACATAGACGTCTTCTCACATCAACACTCCGTGTGCTCTTTCTCCCCGAACGGAGACAAACGATGCATGTTAGAAACCACGATAATAGCGAAACTCAACAGTTTCAACAAGGAGGCTTGCATTCGACTAATAAATAAGCAGACAGTGGAGAAGGAACTCCGCATCCAATGGAAACACCTTCGGCTAAACTGTGTGAAGGATAACATAGTTTTCACAAGGAACACTATCCAACGTGTTGTGGATTCTAAACGGTGCCCCCACTCTGGCTCCTGTACAAATGATAAATGTGCATCCGTCAACACTTCAGCTCACATAGCCGAACTCGAACACGGCAATCGGTATCCTGGACTAACCTTTTGTGTCGAAAGCTGCGGAGGACCGGGCTGCGGATGCTTTTACCTCAGTAGCGGATGCCTATTTTACAGAATATTTCACATACCAACGGATTCGAAAATCTATGAAATCTTCAAATGCCCTCAGTGGCAAGAAGAAGTGGAGCTGGAAATCACCACTGTCAGCAGGCAGAAAAGCGTTGAGAAGAAGGTCGTAGTAGTGCACCCTACTGTACCGACCAACACCGACAACATGCGGATTACCCTTAGCGCACTGGCTGTTCCACCAACGCCAGCCTTGTCATCAACTTTCATCTCCGATGGATCGCATCTAGCCACCTGGAACCACAAAGATAAACCACATCTCCAGTGCGGGTCAGAAATGGATGCGAGATCGCTCAATTGCTCGGTAACCACGTCGTGCAATTGCGAACCGGCTGAGAATAAGATCAACTGCCTATGCGTGGACGCTAACATCACAGAGATCTTCACAAGGGATATAGAAACACGCTTCCCAATACATCGTCCATGGATAACATTCACACCTTCGAAAACTAATAGGGCATCAGTTACGGCAGAAATTCCGTCATTCACAACAGCAGAATTCGTCATTCACTTGACGGACCATGTCGACAAGACAGTCACAATGGTAACTGATTCCGTGTGCACTATCCCAAACTCAATAGCCCAGGGGTGTTATAACTGTCCTCAGGGAGCTACTGCACAAGTAACCTGCACTACAGACGGAAACGACACTATGGCAACAGTACAATGTGGCGATCTCTTCTTCACCATCCCTTGTAACCGGAAAGGAGCCATATCGACATTACGATTCAGTCATGCCTCGGCAAGGGTCAAGAAAGAGTGCAAGGTTTCGTGTGGAAAATCGGAAACGATATTTGAGATCACTGGTATCCTTCAGTGGATACGCACGATTCATGGATCCACTCTGAAGATTCTTGCAGGGGAAAGTAGTGTATACGACGAGCTTGTGTTCCCTGACTTCGGACATATCATCGACGTATTCCTGTCATGGTACAAGACGCTTCTGATTGCGTGCGTAGTGCTTATACTCGCAAGCGTCATAGGATACGTATTCCTTTGGTCTTGTGGGATCAATATCATACAACGTGTGCTACGCGTGTCTTGGATAATCGTACGGAAAATAGTAAAAATACCCCTCTGGATGTTGAAAACTGCATGGAGATCCGCTGCTTTCATTCCCCGACAATCCACGAAGGGATCGGAGAAACTTCTATAAAAGATTTACTCTGTCGCATGAAACAACTGACAACACGACGTTCTATTCTTTACGATCTCTCTTTAGCCATGGACACAACATCTACAACTCCCAAGGACAAAACCGCCAAACCAGCAGAACGAACCACCCAGGCATCTACATCCACCGCTAAGCCTATCAAGCCCGATGCGAAGGGAACAGTGAGTTCGAAGCCTCATATGATTGCCACAAAGAAACCAGCGAACAATTCGGACACAACGTCGACGACTCCTAACCGAAAACGTCAACGAGACTCGTCTTCGTCATCTTCAACGTCATCTTCGTCCACTGAAGACGCCGGCGATATTCCACCTAAGAAGGGACGAGCCGCTGGGACCCTTTTCCAGGAACTCTTGAAGCAAGGTGCTCGCACTCTGCACCTTGCCGCGAGCAAAGTGGACCAACTCGCCCCTGTGGTAAAGACAACTCCGTGTCCGCAGACAACAGAGCGTCTGAAACACCTCGAAGATCTGGTCAAAGCGTATCACGTGGAAACCATCAAAAGGCTCAAGGTAACCGAAGGGAAACTAGACTCGCTAAATCTCAAGGTGAACGTACTCACGACTCGCTTCGAGACGATGGAAAAAGAGGTCAAAGAGAGAATGAATACAACTGGCGCTGTAAAAGGTCACACAGTGAGTGAAAATCATTGGAACGAGCTTCACGATGACATCAAGGGGTTACAAGATGCAATGGGAAAGCTCAACATCTCACAACTCTCTCTCGATATTCGCACACTTCATGGACGATTCGAAGAGTGGAGCTCTCGCCTTTCACATGGTAATACAACAACAATGGCAAGTGCCCCCGCGGAGCCCACCCCTGAGGTGGAACGCATCAGACGTCTTATGAATGAGACGGAGAAAGAACTAAAAGAAGTCCGAGACGCGATGCTTGTAATCAACAGAGATATCGAGAAAGAGTGGCAGAGGGAAGGTGGCAGAGTCAGCTCCACTAAAAGGATCGACGAATTGAAGGAAAGAAGAAAGAGATGTCAATCAAAGGAAGAAATGCTTGAAAAAGAAATGCGAGATCTGCAGCTGAGGCTAGAACGCGAAATGGCAGGGATCAATCGTGATCAGGAGGATCGTCGCCGTCACGACGACGAAGGCAGGAGGCATGAGAGAGGCGCGACATCGGAGCGAGACAGACGCGGGAGGACGAAGGGAGGCAGACAATCATACAACGTTCGTGATGCACATCGCAGCTCCACAACATCGTCAGACCGTACGTGAGAAAGGAGGGCAATGGAGCAGGCTGGGCAGTGGATACAGGCTATCAGTTATTGTGTCCGCGGGAGTATAGAGACTCTCGCTCTATTTAGCGTTGTTATTGTCATTTATTAATAACCAAGTATTAGCATTATATTGTACTCGTTTCACTGTATCGATTTTCTTGTAAGCTTCAATATCATTATCTCTTGGCTGATCTGGGATTGTAAAGGGAAACATAGAGTTAGCCACGCCCAACTTATACAGTATATAAGGGGCACGTAGAAGAGCTTTAGCACATTTTTCTTATTCTCTTTTAGCATTAGTTAGCTTTGTTAATAAAGTTTAATTACCCAAGTTTGAGGTGTGCTGGAGCATACAGAATTCCTTTAACTTTTGAAGCACTACAATAACGAAGATATTTCTGAAGCAAACTCCTTACACAGATACTTAGTAAGCAAAACCTGTTTTTTTTAGGTGATGATGGTTCTCTATATCACACAGGTTCACTGGCTGGATCTGAAGGTATAGGTTATTCTGGGAGAGACACACAGGTGAATTCTTTCCTATGATAAAGCGTGTACATCTTGAATTTTTTGAAGTTCGTGCTGACAAGGACACCGCTTCGCGTCTACGACGCCTAGCTACAACTAGTCACTGGTAACCGTATGTTTATCAGGTCGCCATACTGACAAACATTCGAGGTCGAGAGCACGCGCAACACACAGCATGGATGGAGCGTCTCTGTCGCTTGTTTGCTACGCACGATCTCTTGCCTTGACTTGATGACGACGGCAGTATCTCGTGGGATTTGGTTAAGATGATCTCGTGCAGTTTACCAATGAACATTTAATTGATAGCGTGGTTTGATGGCAATTTAAGTACATATGACATTGAATCAATACGTTGCGTCGCACATAATTAGCTGCTTGCTACATGGAACCTTTTTTGGAAGGCCCTCGACAAGATTCTCCCAATAGTCACCAAAGCCTGATATGCGCCTTCGGCTTTGTGACTGAGATTTTCTCTTACCTCCCCACTGTATTGGCATCACTAGTCTCTAGCGGGAAACTTCAACTTATTAGGTTGGAGCATAAGTCTTGCATCAAAGCAATATAATCATTATTGTCTTTTACTCTTTACCTCCAGTGATTTTGTACAAGCTACAATTTGAAATTGACCTATGGGTAGACAAGTAGAGTGCAGCTGGATAATCAAGCTTCTTGCTTTTTTGTAATGCTCGAATCTTGATTGAGTATTAGTTGGAATACAATAGGATACGAGAATGTACTGGATAACGCGAAACTTCACGAATCAGCTCTTTGTTAGTTTCCTGCCCTACCTTACACGACGCTGAAAAGCAGACGTTGCCAGTCAGATCAGCTACTCTTCGAAAAGGATGAAAGTTACATCAGCCGATTTTTGCAGCTCTTACAGTAACCATAAAGTACCCAGCTTTCATCCCTCGAAGATCCCCCTAGTAATAAAGCCTCGCAGATCTTTTGTCAGTGGAGAACATAATAAGGGAACACACGGGAACACCGACAAACAATTGGCTACCCTTCCTTAATGTCCAGGTACAGTGCAACGCAGGTACTTACAGGACGAGATGGTATCGAAAACCTGCTTGCAATACCTTTTTAATCCAATTCAGTTCCGCGCATCCATCCAGTACTCAGAGAGATCGTCACGAATATGGTGCGCACGGTCCGATGGTCTCATCAAGAGGTGAAGAGAAGACCGACTCCGTTAAACAGGCACTTCGTGTTGCAAACACGCTGGATCGGTGTGACGGAGAGGGAACGAAGATTCCCTTCTGTGTTCCATACATATCGGACGACCTGAGTACGGCAATACGTTCGTGTGTTACGAAGGCTGAACTCCAGGAGATAGTGAGAGTGGTGAACATACCACCCCCAATCTCAGAGGTTTATACGAAACCGCCATACGATCGTTTGTGTTTAACCCCTTCTTGCGTCATTTGTCTTTCCAGCAAGCAAGGGGACTGTATGACATCAGGTGTGGTCTATTCAATCACATGCCTTCAGTGCTAAGACGTCCATCGGTGAAACCGGCAATCCTCCTCGCTTCCATGTTAAGGAACATTTAGAGGACATGCTGACGTCGAATATTACCACTCCATTAGGAGAACACAGGGTTCGGTGCCATGAAAACGCATGCGTACAGGTGGCTGTCCGATACTATCACGTGAACCCGATATTACGGCGCGCCGTACCTCGGAGACCTTCTGAATTACGGCCAGGAGCCCTAAAATCAATAAAAGGAGGAATGCGAGGAAATCACCAAGAAGCTGGCGCCCTTCGCGGCCCTATGCGAGTTTTAATCTATCGGACCAACCCCCCGTGTTCCAACCCCCGACCCCGTCTCCCACGGGGTCGGGGGTTGGAACAATAATCAATGAGAGATGTTATACAAGTCCTAGGGTGCACCTGGTTTTTTTTGCCTATGTAAAGGTTAAGCTGGAGCGAACTCCCTCGGGGGGTTTTCTCTGGTAAGTGGTCTTAGGGTCTTTACCAATTTAAACCCCTTTTCTATCACTACGGCGTGGCAGGTGGACCTCTACGGTCGACGGTCTCAAAGGCCAGTCGGTAAGTCTCTGCAAAATCTTTCCTTTTTACGAACTGTCAATTTTTCCCGTAAAATGAAATGGTTTTTGAACGAATAATTTTCATGAAGACTTCCCTTTTCCAGCCTCTGAAGAAGGCGACGACGCCGAAACGTCAGTCAGAAATAAAGAGATTAACAATCTCGGTTGAAGCTAAAACATCCGAACGAACATAATAAGTTTCCATTGCCACTAATGTTCTTGCCTTGTCTTTCTCACTGTGTTAGTGATGCATCCAAAGGCTTACAATCCCTGAGAGCTATAATGTTCGGTAGTTTGCCACTTGTCGTATAAGTAGAGTAAGTACTGCTGTTACTGTGCGCACAAAGACCTCTGCTCTTGCTTTCGAAACGCCAAGGATGTTATCTGTCCAGTGATCACTCACCCATCTATGGGTAAGTGAACGATAAGATTTGTATCTAGGGATCCCCAACCGATGGAGCAGCGAGACACTCTAGAACAACAGATGGCACCAAAGGTGAGTGCAACATAAAAATATTGTTAGGTGGTCTCTCAACTAGGGATCTTGGAGATACGTGTAATAAGCTGTTGAACCAAAGATGGGGCTCTGAATTCCAGCTGCTTGCTACAACTTAGCTAGGCCTTTTTGTATACGTTTTGAAAAAAATCCACCGGAGCAGGCCTGACTCACGGGAGACTCACAGCAAGGCCGCGTCCATACTTTGCGCATTGACGCGGGCAGCGGCGCCGACTACGTTGAAATAGCGTGCCCGCCGCCGACCATGGCTGCACTCCGGTGACGCGCTCAGCCTGAGAAAAGCTGCCAATCACACTACAGTATGGTGATCGTAGCGAATGCCCAACAATTCAAACTCGAATCTTGGCTTAAATCCAGATTCGAGATCAGAGTGCCGCCGTGGTCGGCAACACCGTCTGTGCTGGTGCCGATTGTTGCGCAAGGTATGAATGGGGTCTTATCGATAATTACTGTTGTTCGAAAGCAATCCAACTACAAGAAGTTTTGCTTAAATGGACAATGAACATACATAGAAACGGGCTTTTCAGAATTGAATTTACGGGACTCACCCAATTTCATTAGTGGATACGGCAACTGGAAATAGTCCTCGAAAAATGCCAGTAATCTGGGAACAAGGCTTAAGGCCAAGCTGGTGTCGTTGAGTTTTCCTTCCTCGGCATAGATGCGTACCTGCAATGATGGATTCTCTGAAGGCACATTCCGCGATAATCAGATGGGTCGCTTTACCTCCATAGAACAATATATCCTCGGGTAACTAGTCAGGCTACACCTTTTTCGCGTCCGCAGGGTGCGCTATCACGGCGCTACACCTCATCGAACCCACTGTGACGCCATCCACTTGAGCTTCCTTATTGGTCAACTGAGCAAAATTGGTGGCGTCGCAATGGGTTCGACCAGGTGTAGCGCCGTGATGGCGCACCGTAGGTACGCGAAAGAGGGCAGCCTGACCAGTTACCCGAGGATCTACTGTTCTAGGAAGGTAAATCAGCCCATCTGATTATCGCGGAATGTGCCTTTGATAGTCTTGCACTTGGATGAAAAGAAAGTGCATAATTTGATGATGCACAAAGAATTTATTGCTATGCAGTTATATTGCTTACCCGAACTCCTTTTTCCGTATAGGTTTCCTGATATGGCATTGTTCCAACAATCATGGAGAATAAATATGTCGACATAACTGGTGATCGAAAAAATCTTGTTGTTGTCCATCCACTGTAAAAAATAAATTCTCAAAATTGAATGTCACAGGCATGCTTTTTGAGCACACTGCCAAAAAGGTGAAGAATGTGAAGCTTATTAGTTCCTTTTCACAAGGCATTTTCAGATTAAAGGATTCAGAGTATCCTTCGCAAAGTTCTCACTTCTACCTTTTTCCGCGGGAAGCTACACTGGAAAACATACCAGAGCTGAAGACGTTGAAGAAGAAAAAAGGTAAGATGTGTGAGTTTTCCGCTTTCTGAGTAAAACTATTCAGGCTCAGTACACCAGATAACGGCAATTATGTTCTCGAAGTTGGTCGGTTGAAACAAGCGCCTTTCTCGGCAAGAAAAAAAGAAGGCAGAGGGTGCGATAATTTATGCAATCAAAGCATGAATAGCTGAGAGAAGTTCTGGGTGCAGGGTTGTTGACAGTCACCAGAGAGAGTCACCAGAGGGAGCCCCACTAGTGAAGGTTTCCAACTTGGAACCGGATGAAGACCCAGGCACGCCGATAGAGCTTCGATTGCTGATTGAAACAGTCGCCGTGGTACAGTGGTAGTGCCATTTCCGACCAGGTGGAAGGCTGTGGTTTGCTTCTCCCTGGAGACGCAGTTTTTGCATTTTGTGTTTTCCTTCACTGAATCCTTGGCGTTATTCTATACCTCTTATTCAAGATTCTTCTGTTCCGATTATTGACTTCCTCTGTGTCAAAGCCGCATCACGGCCGCCATATACACTTGAAACTTTCAATCAGAGCTACATGGGTTCAAAGATACGCTTCCCTATTCGCAACACCTAAAAAACGGAAAACCTACTGCAGTCACATCATTATCAAAATAAGTGTGATACTCTTGTGTGACGTGACAGTAATTGAACTACCCAGAGGACGCATTCTCGGCCAATTCGATATTTTGACCTTTGATTCAAAAAGGTGGAGTGGCTATAGGTCAGTCCTGTGTACACGTGATAATGCAAATACCCTGACAAGTGTAGGGAAGACCATAGAAGTATACGTAATAAAGACATCTATGGCAACAGCTGCACACGTAACAGGTCTCGGAGGTGCTATCGCATTATATCTCTGAAGGGGTTATCTTGTAAAAAGTTGCACATCGAAGCATCTGTGAGGGATTTTAAGAGGTCAGTCTGCACACTCAAGCGTATATTTTTGTTTAAAGACACCGTTCGCGTTCGCTGATGGGTGGAGCACAGTTGAGTCTTCATTGGTTGTTGGCAGCTGGGAGGCGTCCTCTCCACGTTCTATTGCCTGCAGTGGGGCGTGGTGAATCCGCCCCCAGCGTCCGACAACCAATGGGGAGTCTACTGTTACTCCACCCATCAGAGAGCGGCAACGATGCCTTTACCCTCAGAGGTTGAATGAGGAGCCCTTTTCCTTTTCGCCTTTCATGCTCAGATAAAAAATAGTATCCACAGCGGCACATACCCCCCTCCCCCCCACTTCGGCCTATTCAGAAAAGCACTTATTACTTCTTTGGCAGGGCCCATAAATTCTTCTTGTCGCTTATGTATACCACGATTATCCCGTTTTTCGATGTTAGAGTCAGTGCATCGAATTGGCCTGAGATTACTCTCCTGAGACACTTCGACTTTGTGAACACGAATAATTTACTCCCTTTGCGAAAGTACGTGTGGCTTATGCGATGAAGGCGGAGATGCAATCAAGAATGGGATCCACCGTGTGCAAAAACTACGCGATCGTTTCCATCGGCTAGAAGCAAACCGAACATATCTCTTAGAGTGAGGGTGCTTCATATGAGCCGGTGGTTGTTGTATTGCAGGGCCTTCGCCGCGCAAGTTCCGGCGCAATCGCTAAGTTATCTTACCTGTGATTGATCTTTTGTGCCCCTGACGTGGATTAATAATTGAGGGTTTCAGTCATTATTTGGGCTTCTTGTGACGATAGCTCGACCGTGAGTCGAAGTCCTCCTCTTTCTGGGTTTGTACTCGGTGATAATTTGAGGGTTGACACATATTACTTGACGTTATCGTTCAAATACTTCACAATGAGCAGAATAAGGGATCTACCCTTCTCTCTCTACATCTGCGGCAGGAAATTAGACCAGACCACCCTAACAGCAGTACAGTTTTCTTAATTGCCAGCAGTGCATATCATACAAGGGATGAGACACAGACGCAGTCATACAGATGGTTCCAGGCTTAGCTTTTCCTTAGATTATGTCCAGGCCACTATTCCACTATGTTTTCTAGAGCTCATGGAAGTGCTAATTCATCGGAGATAAATGTTCTACGAAGTGGATCTTTTCAACCAAAAGATTACCGCTAGTTATGTGAATGGGCACTTGCTTTAACTTTATGTCCTATGTCCTGCAACATCGTAGCCATTCAAAGCAGCAATTTCTTTAGCCTTTCTCTTAACCCCCATCCGTTCCCTAGACCCTTGCAGCAGTTCCAGTCATGTTACTTACAACAGCTCGTTTCGTCTGAATCAGGCGCTCTGACAGGTAACGAATAATGACATTTTTTCCGCTGGACGCTCTATAGAATTCAGTGATATAGGCACCCATCAAACTTGTACACTGAGCAAAGAAAAGAAAATCAGTCATTGAATGGCTTTTCTCGCGTCATTTTGATGTTCTTCAATCATCCATCCATCTATTAAGCTCTTTTCATCTCTTCGTGCCTGGAACTGGCAACAAGCAATCGTCGAGGTATTGAAAATAGAGTGATAGGAGCCCTCCTAGCACGAGATTAGGCCATGCACGTTAATCATGCCATGATACTGGATGACCAGTGAGTTGGAATACAGCCTCCACAACACGCTCATTGCTGACGTTGATGTAGAGGCCACTCTATCACTGGTGAGACATGCTTTTGAGACGAATGAGAAATATCCAGTGTTTGGAAAGTGTGACGGCATGCAGAGCACATTCGTGCAAGATATCGTCAAGAAAATGCGCATTCCTATCACTCACTGCCTCATTGATTGAGATTTGTGTGTACGGTGTTTTACCAGTGTTTACGCGGTGTTTTAAGATGACGGCAATGCTCCGCTGGTAATAAAGAGTGTCCTAGATGACTGGACTTGACTTCCTCCATTTCAAACCTCGACAGAGGCGAACACTCCAAAAAGTAAATAAAACTTATTATTGTCTTTCGTGCAGTTTCGAACAACACGTCCACTTTCACCGGATATTCCTCTTGCATTCGAATATTTCATACTGTAGGCCCACCATAACGGTAAATGCTATCCACTTTATAACTTTTTTTTGTAGCATTCTCTAGCGTAGACCCTCCACTTTTTTTCCTGCCAAAGGTTTTTTCTACCACCGTTGCAGCAATGAATTATGGTTGCACATAGTGTCGCGCACTTCACGCGACTCCACATGAAACGGTTGAAAGTCCACCGGCGTCATTGAAGAAATTACGGACGATATAGAGAAGGAGATGACAGCTAAACAATTCGTTGACTCCAGACATAGAAACAGACCGAAATTCACAGAACCTGGACGGAAGGACTTCAAAGCGAAGTAGGTAATCAGGAAAATTGCAGTCAGTACATCTATCTTCGACTACTGCAAAACTATCGCAGATGTTCAAGCAAAAGGACACATCGTGAAGGAAGGAAAACTTCGTTAGAGGTGCTTTTCAGCTAATCACAATAGTTTCGACTTCGTTGTCCAGTTCTCCTCAGTGCAGACAAGATCACAATAAAAGTTTGGGATCTCGGGTACGGGTTCGCACAGACAAAATATGCACGTCGAACAAATCGGTGATGATAATAGACTGAGCCAACGAGCAACAACGAACAGTCGGCTGCACACAGAACCTTGACGCAATTAACAGAGCGATGGACGCCATAACTCAAATCAGGTCAAAGGGTGAAACCTTAGAATTGGAGCAATGTGACAAAGATCACATGCATTAGGGGAAGAAGGAATAGTACTTTTGACAGCTGCTGGTAAAATCTGAACCATAGGGCTCACATGTTTAAACAGTTATTGTTCTTCTCTGATGCAGACACTCAAAAAACAATCATTAACAAAGAGATCGTTAATAGACTTGATCTGCCAATCCAAAAGACTGAGACATGCACGATGTCGGGTATCGGTGGACATATTGGATAGAGGAAAATTTGAACTCCGAATTCATACACAACCCGTCACAAAACCCGTCAACCCGACAAACGGCTCACAATCGGCTTAGAATTTGACAGATTTCGACAAATTTATCAAGAAAAATGAGATGCTCATGTACAATCCGAAAGTCCGCGGAGAGCATCAAGTACCACATATACTTGTGAGATTAGACCATTGCCACGATTTAGTAACAGAAAGGCTGAAACTACAATCCCCTCTAGTTTACGCATTGCAAACGCTGTCTTTGGGCCATCAATACATGGTCGTGGCACAGTGAGTAGCAGTGACATACCAGAATCAACGATGGATTATGGTTTGACAGCTGTTTTAACGATGACGAAAACCGGATTATGAGAAATCCCTTCGAGCTTGAAGGACTGGGTATATTCTGATGGTAACACTCTAGAAACAAGGCAGAAACTGCATCATGAAATTTTTCGGAAAGGCTATCACGAAAATGGCTACATAGCTGCTCAAGGCGATGCCGCGGCTATTGCCAGTCAGTACCAACCAGCCAGTAATTCTGAGATGAACTCATGATACTGTAAAACTGTCAAAAATTACATTAAGGATGCTGTAATTGAAGGAGTAAAGGAGCCGAACAACTACCTTTCTGTCATATACTACGTGCTTCATGCTGGTGTCTAGTGTCATGGAAAAGCAGAGCCACTCCGAATAGTGTTCGACACCTTCCAAAAAAGAAGTAAAAATGTCGCCAGACGACGTGATCTTCGAAGGAGAGTCTTTCAAGTAAATTCATGATTTTCTTATATCAAGCAGAGACAAACCAATATATTGTATTATATCGAAGCGGCGCAAATACAGGTCGCTGGCTCACATAAACCTCTGCCGTTTATTGTGGCTCAACTACGTTACACGTCCGGCTCCTAATATAATACGTGGAAAAATTTATATATTTTTTATTTAGTTATTTATTTATTATGTACGCAAAATTCGCTATCATATCAGGTAGCAATAAAGTAGTTGCAAGCAAAGAATACAACGTACTAAACACAATCAAACACAATTAAGCAACGTAAATACACACACGTGGGAGTGCCCCTGACTAAAATTACGTGAAAATCTTCATTACTGAGTAGGGCGAGTAGATCGACTTTTCTTTATTTGTTCTTACACGTGCGGGTATTTAACGCTCCTAGCAGACCGATTGCGATGGTTTGAGCCATCTAGCACCCCCAAAAACAGTGAATAATGTACCTTAAGTCGTGCGTTTCTGTTTAGTTTGGGACATCGTAATGATATGAAAATTGTATGACCCCTGCTAGGCCCGAATACCCGATCTGCAGTTGGCCTCAATTTGAGTTCGCCTTTCAACATCTCGAAACAGAACGCAATATCATTAAACCCTCCCCTATACGATAAACTCTTTACCCTTTACTTATGTAGACGGTTCTCCTAATTAGGTAGACTGCACGATGTAGCATGAGGACCACATCGATATATAAAGATTCTAGTGAAAGTTTGCCGAACTTCTTCAATCTTAGCCTGAAGTTTCGTAGTATTGGGGCTCCATATCTGCGAACCATATTCTAGTATAGGAACAACGTATGCTTTATAGAGTCATAAAAAACTGAAGCGTCATTGTGGTGAATGATCCTAACTATCATGAAAAGAGTGGTTGAAGCTTTCCGAACAATACTGTCTACATGGTGCGTAAAGTTTAGATCACCATTAATTAGAAATCCCAAATCACGCGTTTCAAGAGGTGTACCGATTGTGATATCTTTAAAAGTGTATGGTGGCATCCTAGTTTTTCCGATGAAGCCTCGATGTTTTCTCGAACTTTACTGGTATTCCTCAAGATTATCGCTCGAAAGGCTGCCATTTGGAATACGCTTCGCCATTGAACATGGCAAGAATGACCTATCTCATGGCAACAAGTGATGACTAGCTGATGAAATCGCTAGAAATCTTCACGTGACAATGTATTGCTGTCAGCGTCAACTGGTGCAGATGTCACAGCCAAATATAAAAAGTCAAAAGAATCATTCGTCAAAACCGAGAATGAAGGTAAGATGTTATGCGTTGAGTAACAAATCAGCTAAAGGAGCTACTCTAGAAGGAACAAAGGGCCTGGTGGGAAGATTGAATTTCTAGGAGTCCTTACGATAAAGAGCGCATAAATTCTCGGTGGATGTAAAATTTCGCATGAAAAAGATAACAAGCGATATAGTCACTTGGTCTAACTCAATAAATGATCCATTAGGTTTAGCTGCACCACTGCTTATAAAAGCCAAGCATCTTATGAGATAAATTAATGGATGTATTCAAGGTTGGAAAGATGACGTACCGCTTGGCTTCACCAGGTCATTGACTAAGGCATGAGACGATATCAATATCATTTCCGTGAACATATTAGGTCGTTCAGTATGAAATGTCCGTTTTTGAGAGTCAACTTCAGTTTATCATATCTCATACAACGCAAATTACAATCAATCAAAATATGATCCTAAGTTATCAACACATCTTTGCCATTTTAAAGGTAACTTATTAATTCCATCTCTATAGAAATCTGGGGAGCGAGAGGCAATAAAATCATGAAAGGCACTTTCTACATCATCATAAGAATTGAATAATTTTCCCTGCAAGAAGTGATCTAAAGCTTGAAAGAAATGGTAATCTGTAGGTGCTAGGTCGGGAGAGTAAGGAGGATGAACGAGAGTTTCCAAGTCCAAATCCTGTAATTTTAACAAGGTCGAGTTTGCCACATGTGGCCGAGCGTTGTCCTGCAGTAGGAGCGGTCGGTCTCTGTTAATCATTCTCGGCTGCATAACAGCAAGCTTCTCCATCATTTCCTCCAGCTGTTGACAGTACGCCTCCGCCGTGATCGCCTGACCAGGTCTCGTAAAGCTGTAGTGAATCACTCCTGCGGAGGACCACCAAACTGATACCATAGTCTTCCTCTGGTGAGGGTCCGGCTTCGGCGTAGGTTTTGGCGGTTCCGACTTGTCCAACCACTGGTAAGACCGCTTCCTGTTATCGAAGTGGATCCACTTCTCGTCACATGTGACGAGACGGTGTAAGAAAGGCTCGCTTTTTTGCCTAGAAAGTAAGGAAAGGCAAGCCTCAAGGCGGACCCTCTTCTGACGATCGCTCAAGTCGTGCGGTACCCAACGGTCCAGCTTCCTACTCTTGCCAATTTGCTTCAAATGAGACGAGATCGTCACCTTACATACTCCAAACTTTGCCGCTAATTCTCGAGTACTTTGAGTGGGATCAGCTTCCACTACGGCTTTAAGCTCATCGTTGTTCAGCTTGCACTCGGGCCGTCCTCTCGACTCATTTTGAAGATCGAAGTCGCCGGATTCAAACTTTGCAAACCATCGACGTACTGTTCGTTCGTTAGGGGCATCCTCTCCAAAGACGACGGTGATATTCCGAACTGCCTGTGCTGCGGTGCTTCCACGGCGGAACTCGTACTCCAAGACAACACGCAATTTGGACTTGTCCATGTCGTTACAAAAACCTTTCTAAAAAAGTCAGATTCCACGGCAGCCGGAGGTCCACCGAAGGTAAGAAAGAGGGAGGCTGCACCTTTACCAAAACTCAGTACCAAGGACTGCCGGAGCGTTTTGCCTTAGATACGGACTCTCGAACTATGCACTACTGAAAAACGGACATTTCATACTGAACGACCTAATACCTCGCGCCAGGCCTGTCACCAATGGCGCCCAGTCGTATAGGAAATTTTGCGAGTCTAAAATGGTCGGCACAGAGCCAGAACAACTGCCTTCTTTCATCAGTCAATGGTATGGCAGATGAACCCCAGAAGAGGCCATTAATGATCAGAGCAATGTTGTTTAAGCAGCAGGAGCTCCGTGTCCTCCATGAACCGAGGGGCTAATCCTTAGAAGGTTTCCCACTAGACCTACCACGAACTGGCTCCACTGTTTTAAAGGAATCGTCCAGGGAAAATGAGTTTTTGTGTTACCCATGTATTTATGTTGTATTTGCCTAATGTTGGCCTCATGCAATATTTCACACGAAAAAATGTGAATCTGACTGAGATACAGCACCACAAAGTGCAGTCCCAGTGGGCGGGGCCTCCGTGTAAAAGCCTCGTACCGCGTCCGCCGTGGTCGGAGACGCATTGCAGGAACAGAAGGTTACGTAAACAGTCCTACTCTCCGTCCCCAACGGCGGCGGAAGACGGGACGAGGCTTTTACACGGAGGCCCCGCCCACTGGGACCGCACTTTGTGGTGCTGTATCTCAGCCAGATTCACATTTTTTCGCGTGAAATTTTGCATGAGGCCAACATTAGGCAAATACAACGTAAACATATGGGTAACACAAAAACTCATTTTCCGTGTTCAAGCCCGAGTGCGCCTACTGAAGGCTTCATATTTTTATGGAGGTGGATAGTGAGCCACGGCTTGCTCCTGCCTTCAAAGGAACACTTCGGAAATATTTTGCCCTGATACTTCCAATCTCTCTCGTTTCCCAATGTTCGTAGCGGCTGTGAGCCGTGAGCAAGATTACTCTTTTTCCTGCACCTCCTTTATATTAGTTTCCCTTGCTCTATGTATAAGCAAAATAAACTTATATTTAATTACATTAAAAGGACGATCCAACTACATAAAAATGCAATCTAAATTATAATAGTGACTAGTTGTAAATGGTCTGTAGTTAATAGATCAGTATCTTCAAGTCTAAGTGTAAAAGTGGTTAAATCATTGGGAATGTTGATCCTGACAAATTAATACTTTCAAGGCTACAAGTAATGTTAGTCAGCCGATGACCTAATTATTACTCCTAGTGAGTTTGTTATTACTAGAATAACTTTGAAGTTCAATCTTCCAGCGGTCTCCCAGCTAACATGTAAGAAAGCTTTATAATGTCCGAATTACCCACGAAAATTAGAGTTCTTAATTATCATAGTGATAAGTTCATTGAGATTTTATGATAAATTTCGATGTAACACACAAAGCAGAATATGTATGATGCTGATTTTCTCGAAATTAGTATTAAAAAAGCCACTGAAGAGCTGACTCTATCTAGATAGACGATTTTATGGCTTAATTCTTTTTGAACGTGTTATTATGGTAGTCCTTTTGTGCACTACGTCGTCTTATATGTAATTTGCTAATACACAACTCTCGTAGCTCCAATGTTATTTAGTTCTAATTTTTAGTAATAGATATTTATGTGTATGTGGTTACTAGAGTGAATTGCAGAGTGTGATTATCCATTTCCTACTCTAAAGGTTATTTTGTGTAAGCGTTATATGTTGTAAATACTGTGTATATTTATTACGTACTTAATTAGGCGTCTATAGGAACGCTTGCTAGATGCGGCGCCGTGTGTTGGTCTTGCTTCAATTTTCCCGAAGGTACGTTCTTTCATCAAGTAAAGGTCGTCTTTATTAATCGCAGGAAAGACAGTGGTAAAAGTGACTGCTACTATTTTGATGATTCAATATTATCTAGTGTTTTTACTAAATTTTGTAGTAATATTCTTTTCTATTCTATTTTGGAATTCTGTAATAGTATATGTTCTGCACAAAGTTGTAGCATATGCAGCACTTTCTGCAGAATTCCTACTGTAGGTTTATTAATTTTCGAGGGCCTAATAAAGGAGAATGTAGTCCTTGCCTAGGTCTTTTGAGTTTGTTTATTGGTATATTATTCATTATATTTAGTTGAATTTATAGGGCTGCAAGTTGCAACACGAAAAGAATTTATAGGGGTGCAAATTTGTTCAATTTCCTGTCTATCGTACCGACGCATGCTTCTCCTTGAGGTAGGTAAACTGCTTAAATCTAACACGTAGGCCAAAAGTATCGAGTGGCACTATATTTCATAGTAACATTAAGATGTACTTGGAAGTGGGTGATACATGTATCATAATGAATATTTTTTGTTGTCATCATAACAATTTGACGTTTAGAAAAGGTTCTATTTCTTTTATCAGAGTGTCGTTATCTAACATTTCTTACGTTTTCAATTCAATCATTTATTTTCAGCTTATTTTCTTCTCTGTTGACCAGATAAGGTACGAGGTGAGCAGTTATACTTACACTACAATTCTTTACATCTTATAATATAAAGTTATTATTAACAACCTATTTATGTGCATGCCCAATGTAGGATTTACTTCGTGCCTAGATTGTCATGTATTTCTTCGCTTTAGTTTTGTATTGTTCAGATTAGTTGACTGTTTCTCCCCGGTAAAAAAAGGTGCTGTTTGGAGCAAGATGGACTTAGTGAGTATACATCAGTAACGGTTTTTCGGTGGTAACTTTTGAAGCGTATTCATATATTGCCTCCAGTAGGTAAGAGCTGGATTCAATGTCGATGTGGGGCAAGTCAAGCGTCTTCTGAACATGCAGGAGAGTATTAATAGAAGCGTTGGGCTGAAGGCTGAAATGTCATGCCTTGCTTCGGTCCTAGCATTATGGTTTACGGGTAGAATAGAATGACCAGTGATAAGCACCTATGTCTGTCATATATACTGTCGATAACCTTCACGCAAAGGGGAATGGAACTCTTTGTAATCCTTGACAATCAATCGCAGTACATGAAGTTCACAGAAAACCCCCACACGAAGACTGCTTTCTCTAGTTACCATCTATATAGATCAAGGTATCGAACGGAGGATGTGATGTGACCATGGGAACCATTCGAAGAACACACGTCACTGTGTAAAGTCTCCACACCCCAGAGCTGTAAAGAGAAAGATTGTCAAAATGTGCTTATAACAGTAGCTGCGGTTTAAACAGGAAATGGAACGAGAGTAGTCAAACAAGCTTGCTTACGAGATCAAAGGAATATGAAAAAGGAAAATTAACGGGTCGGGGTACTGCATATCAGACTCACAAAGGAAAAGACTGCCACCGGAAAGTACATCATGCTTCTCCAACTACCTTTTTTTTCAGAAGAAGTTGACGTGGCCACAAAACCAGTGAAATAGCCTTGGTTAACATACCAAACTACTTCCGCGCTTTAGCGAGTGATAGATGCAGAACGACGATTTATCGCAGACGGAGTCGGTGAAGGTTTTGTACGTGTAGTGGCTGAAGAGGCGACTCGACGAGCACTTACGACTGTCGTTTGCAGGTAACGAGGTTGACCTCCTGGTACTGCCATCGTTGCTCTTTCGGTTCTCATTGGATCAGGAAAGGGACTTATTACTTTTGCAGGAGCTGGCCTCGGGATATTTGAACGAGAGCTACCAAACACTCTTGGCACTGGGGAAGCGCTATCACCTTCCAGTATGAAGTTCCTTAAACTCGGGTGATTAAAGGCGCACTGACAGGTGGCGCACTACCACTCTCATGGTGCGGGGATCAAATTCTGCATCACTGTCCGCTCAGGCCAACTGAGCCTTCCATCCCTCCGCGGTAGGCGCATCGGTACCAGACTCGCCTGGGAGGATAAAAGCACTGACTCATACCTCGGCTGGCCACCGCAAGTCATTGTATAGGCCACATCACATTTACCAGCCATCACGATTCTGAATGGAACTAGAATGTGCGGCGAAAGGGATTGATTACGCCAAAAAACTTTATCCTTTTCGGCGAAAGGGATTGATCACGTCAAAAACTTTATCCTTTTAACAAACCGAACAGGTATTTTAAAGCCCTACAGATTCATAAAAGGCTCCGCCATATACTAGCTTTGGGGGTAAAAGTGTGATGACTTATAGAAGTGGCGTGGTTCAGCAAAAAGCATTCAGCAGAAACTACTCAATTCACACGGCAGAAAACAAATAGTGGAACATAAAGGCAACCACTTGAGCTGACACACACAACTGCGCGCGTCACACGTGGAAGCATGCTAATTGGGTTTGATCGATATCGATCGATCAGTGTTATCATTCGAACGGTTTGCACAAACAGGGAATTCGTAAAAACGGGAAAAGGAAACGAAATTCCTCCCGTCAATCTCGTCCTTCCGCATCAGTCAATATCGATCAAGCTCATTTTTGCATGCTTCCATGCGTGACGCGTCATACTGCGTGCCAGCCCAACTGGTGTCTATTCAAGATCCTATCTTTGCTGCGACACGAGATATGCATTTCCCGCCAATCACCTTTCGAGGTTCCTTATCAGCCCTTATCAGTTGCTATCACTTCCGTTCCCCCACCACTGATGTCCCCTTACCATCCCCTATATCACTTTAAAAACTCAGGTTCCCGCTTTGCTGCGACGCGAGATATGCATTTCTCGCCAATCACTTTTTGAAGCTCCTTATCAGCCCTTATCAGTGGCTAACACTTCCGTTCCCTCACCACTGATGTCCCCTTACCATCCCCTATATCACTTTAAAAACTCAGGTTCCTGCTTTGCTGCGACGCGAGATATGCATTTCTCGCCAGTCACTTTTCGAAGCTCCTTATCAGTGGCTAACACTTCCGTTCCCTCGCCACTGATGTCCCCTTGCCATCCCCTAAATCACTTTAAAAACTCAGGGTCCCTGCTTTGCTGCGACGCGAGATATGAATTTCGGGACACACAGACGGACACACACACGCTGACAGACAGACATACTTAGCCGGTTATATATAGTAGGATGTTATCAATTTTGAGTGAAATATTCTCGCTAGCAGTGAGGACATTGGGCCTAGGAAGACCATTCATGCGTTCTATGTACACCCGTGTAAACGGCCCAGAGCTGTACGTTCAAAAATTATTCTTCATGCTATTGCAGCAGAGTGTTTGCTTTTACTTTCCTTGTATGAATTATCACTTTCTGTTGAGACGGAAGAGGGTTGGTTTCTTCGGTGAACTTTTTCTGATTCTCGAAGAGAGTCAAGAACAATATGAGTTGTAGGGCGTTGACTGGTTGCACACAAATCGATGCTTCAAGCCCGTAAGTATTTGGAAACAACGATACTTCTACCTTCAAGTGAATGAGTCTAGTATAACATCGCGATAGTTGCGGAACATGGTGTCAATTTTACCGCCTCTTCTCCTGTAAGCAATGATGAAGATTGTTTGGATATCCTCACGATTTTCTAGCACGTTCGTAGTAGGATTTTTTGCATCGGCTTTATTGCTAACAATGAGCCAACACTGTTGCACGCTTCCCATTGCCATCAAAGATAACCATTGCAGGCATGGTGAGAAATGGTGAGATAGTACAAGACTAAATGCATTAGCTCACATTATGAGTCACCAAATGCGAAAATCTGCTCATTTTCAGGAAAGCTCGAGCGTTTTGTAAACAACTGAAACAAAAAACCGCGCTAATGAAAATATAGGTGTATGCGTGAATACCAGCATACATACCGTAACGCTGTCTCACACTCGTTCAATAAACTCACGCATTGGTAGAGATTTCTGTCTCCTTCATATTAGACAATGCATAAGTGCCTTCGGGGTGGATCACGGTTGCATCAAAACGTGCTTTTGCCTCTGGACTGTCGATACACGGAAACAGACTTCGTGCTTCTTGTGGTTGTAAATGTGTAGCCGTTTTAAATCTGCAATATGTGTGGTTGTAATATTGTTAATATATCGTAAATTAACATTAAAAATAAGTTACGAAAGGTAAAAAAAGCTAAAAAACAACTTAGGAGCAAAGAATCCGATGCTTTTCTAAAATTGATGCCTTGCTAGTTTATGCGTGTAACAACGTGGAATATATATGAACTTGAATATTTTGTGATATTGGGATGTCCCAAAAGTCTTCTAGGATTTGTCCATGAACATCAGTTACTCCTGTTAACTTCGAGACAGAGCTAGGCGTTTCAAGAATATTAAAGAAAGTTTTTCAGGCTATCTAACAAAGTATATATTGATCCGCCAGATTTTGTAGAGAAAGCTACAATGTCCGTACCCACCAAACACGCGGTGTCATCTACTATGAGTGGTCTTGCGGCACCAAAGCGACGAAAGCTTGCGACTTCATCAACGCTGCATTGAGCAGCGGATGTGTGAGCAAAGAGACCATGCACCGCTGTTCGTCAACAACAGCAACGGCGAAATCGACATGGTAAACAAGTCGAGCTCGGGCCTGTGCTTCATCATAGGCGCGGAAGGATTGCCTTTTCACTAGGTGCAGGTACAAGGCGAGACAGTCATCGTTGTACCATAGACCCACCAGCTCCAGCAAAAGTCGCTGTTCGAGAAAAGCACTCAAAGTTCCGCAATCACCTTCCTTCATGACAACGACTGCTCCCACATCGCGAAGAGTACGCAAGTCAAGCTACAGGAGCTCGTCTGAGATGTCCTGCCCCCCACCAGCTATACTCTCCAGACATCCCTCTGATTATCTTCCATTCTCTGAAATCCTTCCTTGTCAAGATGGAATTCATTGATTATTACTTGCTTGCTTAGGCAATCGCTGACTTCTTCGACTTTCAGAACCCAGAATTCTGAAAGGAGGGAATCAACGATCTACCTATGAGGTGGCAGAGCGATAACAACGGTGAATGTGATGTTGCCTAATTGTTTTTGTTGGAAGAAATAACTATAAAAAGTGATGATTGAAGAAATGCTTATAAGGGATGTGCTGAATCATGGCATTTGAGTGTTATGAAATTTCACGAACAGATCAAAAATTTGAGAGGTCTCAGTTTCAATGTATTCTTCACAAAGTATTCAGCAAATTTCAGTTCATCTGTTATTTCTGTACAGTATTGTTCCGCCCTAAAGCCACATACCATTATTGCTGTGTAAAAACTTGCGAAAGGAATTGAGCGTATAGGCGATTTTAGGGCCTTCCCAGTTTTGTCACCATTGCAAGTGATTATCTGAGCGATAATTCGGTGAAGACTACGACAAGCAGTTCAGAAAGCGGTTATGTAGAAGCATTGACAATTTTACTGAGAGAACAACTTTGTGGGTTGAAGGCCCTTAGAACATACACAAAGGACAAGTGTATGTTCGAAGATACCCTTCGTTTTTTGAAAGCGTTAAGAGTCGAGGCGAGACTAGGCGAACATTTCTTTACTTAAAATTACATTATAATCACTAACTTCTTTTCCTTTTTTCCTAGGGATGCTCTCCGACAGCAGGCTGCCATAAGCTGGCCCGGCTATTGTACTTTACACCAGACGTTGATCCAGGTCTGCTCGATAGAGGTTTGCGACGAACTAGCGTGATGGATTCGGCAATAACTTCACCACAGAAACTCCGTGCGTGAAACTGCAGGAAGAGGAAAGCATCTCCACCACGCCGTATCAAGGACAAATGGGATACTTGTTCATTCTGATTTGATACATCTCCTCTGCTATTTTCGATATCGAGTTTACCGCCGAATATACCTGAGAAGTGACATAGGATTCGTAGCAAGAACGCGTATAAGGTTCGAAAGTTTTGCCGGTAGATTGGTAGATCTTTTTGGAATGCTTTCCGCTGACCCCTCCTTTTCCGAGGGTTTCACAGAGGAATTTCACCCACGCAGGCGGGAGCTATAGGGGGATTTCCGCAGGCTTGCAAGTGCGACTGTCTTCGATGTTTGATACTCCAGAGGAAGATGGCGCTCTAAGACGCTAGATAACAAGTTCAAGGCCACTTGACACCTTCCTCGATATTCCACATTTCAAGATTGAATTCTTCATTCAGTGGCAGACGTATCTGTTAAAGGGCAAAGAACGGTATGAAGGATGCTTCGCCTACTCTGTCTAGCCTGCTTGGCAATAAACATCGCTGAAGAACACAGAAACTCCTTATCGCTTTGGAGGAATGGAAGCCTGTAGGGATTTACCTGCTTACTCTTCGAGTTAACGCCGTCCCCTAAGGTGTACACCAAGTTAATAAAGAGTGGAAGAAGCTCTCCAGCGAAAGCGCAGCACTCTTTATTAACTCTCACGTCTCACCCATTCATGCGCTCCTCTCGTGATATATTTCTGATACCTGACACGTTCAACAAGGGCTGAGGAGCGGTAAATGAGGGCAGAGGTACGGGATGAAGATGGTCAGAGCAGGGTCAACCCTCAATATTGATGTGTTGAAATGCAAGCTGCTTTTTTGAACTATTAGATTATTACATTATTTGAACTAATACAATCCTTCATTAGTGGAAAGGAAGTCAATTTTCCTCTAGAGATGGACGGCACCACTGCTATTGCCTATCTGAAATAAAAGGGTGGTGCAGTTAAAAAGGAGTTATCTCAACTGTCAGAACAAGTATGGTCGTGGTACCTCAGAAGTGAAATACGTTTATCTGCGACTTACAGGCTCGGAGATCAAAATGTGGAGGAGTGCATGCGGAATTGTGAGCATTCGTTGGGGTGATAGCTGAATGGCCCTCAGACTTTCCTCTCATACTGGCAAACCTTCCTTCAATCTTTCGCTTCGAGACTTGATCATTAAGTAATTTACATGGCCTACTGAACCACTGGATCATGATACAGGCGACTTCAAGACAGACGCTTTTGTGCGCATCTGGGTGTCATCGAATTCGCTTTTTTGCCATTCAACTTGATCGGACGTATACTGCAGAACACACCAGGGCGGAGTAACACTGATTTTTGTGACTCCACTTTTGAGGAGCCACGCGCAAAATTTGGCAGTTCTGCTCAGATGCGACACTCGACCGCTGAGATGCAAAGCCCAGGAGAGCACTCTACTCCTCCTGTCTTCGGGAAATTTCGCGCTTGTGGCCTGGGAGATTTCATGTGAGATTCTTGAACCCTCACAAAGCCAAATATTGCTTTATATGGAAGGTAGATAAAGTATCGGTGTGCATAAAGAGCAGCTTACTCCTAACCTGACAATAATATTTGCGATTTGTTCTACTCAGCGCGTTTTCAAAAAGCTTTGTTTTCATTGCTTTATCTGCACAAGAGTATTCAGAAATGGGATTTTCATTCATTATCGCACCAGAAACAGAAAGTGTAGACCTTCTTAGTCGGTGAGTGTTGGACTTATTAAACTAATAGTCCCCCATGCCTCAATAAGATATTGGCCGTGACTACATTGTGACGATGAAGGAACTGCACGGCAAGGAGCATAGACTTTTATCCCCGTCCTTATCTTCTTAAGTCGAATCCCGTCGTAGTGTGATGAAACCAATCGGTTTTTGTGGAAGAAGGTGTAGGAGACGATTTTCACCTGATTTCTCGCGTTCCGGAAGTAGATACAAGTCATTCAAATACGGTCCGTCTCTGGAAGCGATAATGAGCGCTGCGGTGGCGTGGTTGCTGGATGCTCATCCTCCCAGAACATCTATCATCGGGATAGTCGACAAGACTTCTATCACAACTCGATTTTGACGTTGTCAAAACAGATCGGTTGTTGCACTGCACGGTGTATACTTCGCCATCGACAAACTGGATACAAGTCCGCCGGACCAGCCACGTGATCATTTTCAGCTTAGAATTCAAATGCCAAGACGAGATCGACATATAATATATGAGTCAGCATATGACGTCGCTTTTGATCCCGCAGCTGTTCAGCAGCGCCGGGAAGAAAACAGATGGATGGTAATGTCCGTCCGTGCTTGGAGAGAAAGCCAGCTTCAGTGTTCATTTGCTGTTGTTCATAATGAAGCTCATGCTCCACAAACTTTCTGCATAAAATTATATCACTGGTTACTTTCTAAACTAGTTCGCTCAATGGAAAAATTGTTCTGAATGTGTGTAAGACAATGTGAGACTTCGGGACAAGACAATGCTCAAGGAAAAATTGTCGTTTTTTTTTTGATCGCTGGCGACTAAGAATCAGTAATAGGTGGTGTCAAGCATCAAAGATAAGATCAGAGATAGCAAAAGGCAAAAGAAAATCCGATACCTGTTTTCCGTCCCGTGTCGGTATGGGGCTACGAATACACCGGCATACCGCGGATTATTGATTGCTGCTCTGAATTTGAGAGCTAAACTGTAGTTCAAGCCCGGTACCAGATCCACAGATGTGAAAACGTCCAACAACTGGGGATAGTCCTCCGAAATCTGGAAACACTATTATTAGGATAATATCATGTCACCAAGAGGAATACTCAGTCTGCAGTGAAGTAATACGATAGAGCACATTAACAGAAAAGATTGCATGCCAGTGCATATTCACGCGACGCTAGTGCCCTAAAGAGACGTGAGACTTGGCGACCCCATCCTCGCAAAATCGCGGTAATTGCGATGTCGGACATCTGCCAGAAGTATCCTTCTGTGATACGAGGTCTTCACTCGATTGCTCTCCAATATCGGCGGAAGCGGGCACTCTGTGAATAGATTGTGATCATCATATTGTGCGTCTTGAAGCTTTATGAATATCTTAATGTGTTAAAGCAGTATGAGACGCCAAGACTGTCTCCGAGAGACTGTGACCTATCCAACTTGAATAGAAATGTAAGTGGTTGCAGTTTCACACCAACTATACACACGAGTTTACGAACGCTTGGGTGTATAGACGGAGTAGCCTTAGCCACTGGCGCCTTGTCTATTTTGCTAAAAAACTGGAGCCTATGCAGTTTAGCGATTGGCGGCCGCGCGTGGCAGCCGCTCTTGATGGAAGGGTGCGACCACAGCCCATTATGAGCTGCATTTTCTATTGTGTAAGGTTTGTCAGTCGCAGTTTTTTTACATGAAGACAGAGTCATTAGGTAAACTGCGCCCTTTAGCCAGCTACACCGCAAGCAGTATTTTAGAAGAGCCATAGGAAAAAGCGAGTAAAAATAAGATATTGGAATGCAATCAAATGGCTGGCCCCTGGTAATCATCCCCACGCGTGAAGCGCTATCACATTCTGCAGTGGAATTGAGACTGGTTGATAAAGTATTGCTTGAATTAGTGAGCGTTAAAGCTGCACGCTAGACCAAGGCGAGGTCAGCAATACTTTCAACCGATGTGAGATCAGAATTGATAAATGTACTCACAATTTTGGCACTGGTTGAAGTTAGATTCACTAAGTCGTAGGATATGGATATAAAAAGTTAACTGCCTTTCTTAAAGGTTTTTAAATGATGAGATGAAAAGCCTCTCACCTTATCATTTGCGTTGTACTTCAAAACGAGAAGTAAGAAGACACAATTTTCGTGTCTTTCATTCAGCTAATTATTAGAATTCTAAAGAATGGCTCTTTCCCCACGAAGTTATCAGAAATACCGAAACAGCTTTAGCCTATGCAAGTAAACCAACAGTGCAATGATGGTGAGCAATTTTTAGACACACCCATTGTAAAATCAAACTGCACCCCATACACTATAGGCTGCATGGTGTCGAATCTGCTAAAACTCCAGAAATACGCAAATACACAATTCGGATAATCTTGCATGAGCTGTTGCGCTCAGTGATAAAACCAAAAATGCCAAGGGATATCCATAAGTAGAAAATATTAAAATATTAATTCGAAGCGCTGAAACAATATGCTCTCAGCACATGACTTCATATGAGATCATGAAAACGCGTGTTTGAGCTTGATTCATTAAAAGGCGTTGTGAACCCACAAACTTTCATACTATATTCGTGAAAAACATTTTGAGCAATAGCGGTGAGCCCTTGATTAACCATCATCATTTACTTGGACACAACACTGAAGCGCCTCTGTCGTATCAATAGGCATGGCCTAAGTTTATCTTGAAAAGGTGTTCCGCAGTGCTGCCAAGCAATTGCTCTCTGGTACCCCTTTAATGCCTGCTAATAAATATTCTCATGAGCCAAGTGCGGCGCGTTGGACGTTATGTTGCCCACCCACATTATTGTGTGTGAATACCCACCGGCATCTTATATAGATACCAGCTGGCGGGCGCACACTACTGCGCGCGATTCATGACGTTGTTGTGCAACATGGGTTCGTTCGGCCGGGGACCACAGTTGTGTATGGAGTTGATTGGAAATTTCCTTTCCTCTGCTTGCAGCTGAGCTATTTATTTGGATAAAAGCAGAGAAGATGGCGTGGTAAGAAAGCATTTCGGTATTACCCAATATGCTTCAGTCGCTTTGCATCGAACCCATTTTGCACGTCGTCGACATGTAACGCGCGCAGTAGTGTGTCAACTGGTTTATCGATAGTTTTGCATTCGGCTGCAACGACTGGTAGCAAATTGTTCACTTGCTGAGCGTCTAATCCCTACATTGATGGTAGATCCGCACCCCGATTATCGACGTTCATCGTTTTCGTGTACATGTTTCACTATTTGGAATTTTACATAGTCTAGCGGTCGATACCCACTGTTGCTGCCAGTACCGCATTAGAAAAAGATTCCGAGTGAGAAGTTCGCTTTGCTATCACAAATATAGGTTGTATCATGGTTAGGCATTGTTCAGAGTTCACGGTTCAGGCGATCGCGCCATCCACGCGATCGCGCGATCGCCTGAATCACTCGATCAATATGCATCTTTTTCCTTCCCTCCGAATCGCGCGATCGCCTGAATCGTGAACTCTGAACAATGCCTTATCAGTGTAGATCGCAGTATCAAGTGAAATGCAACATTTTATGGAACGCTAGGCAATTCAGCGGTCGATACATCTGCCAGTGATCTCAGAACATAACAAAATATGTTCACCTAATGGCACTGTGCATCAGACGATCTTGCTAAAGCGGTCGTGTAGTAGTAGCAGGCGATGTAAAGGATCATCCCATCCGATCCCTAACGGTTATTATCAGCCACCGTAAGCCGTTATCACTTAGGTTCCCGTACCCTACAATACCTGCGAATGTAAACATTCCACTATTAGGCGCAAAAGCGTACTGGCCTCGGTGACATTTTCCTTCTCACGCTCCTAATCGAATCTTATCAACCATTATCAGTTTGGATCACCCACTATCAATGTCCCCGTCCCGCTCCACAAAACACCTGTAGGTATGAACGCTTCAGGACCAATGCGAAAAGCGAAACGGATTCAACGACACTAGCCTTTTTACGCTCCTCCTATCTTATCAAGCGTTATCAATTTGGATCACCCACCATTAATGTCCCTGGCCAACCCTGTTAAACAACTATGAGTGTCAGCGCTCTGGGATCAACCCGAAAGGCGAAACAGATTCGACGACTCTAGCCATTCCACGCTCCTTATCGTATCTTATCAACCTTTCTCAAGTTGGATCACCCGCTAATAATGTTCCCGCCTCATCCCGCAAAACACCTATGAGTGTCAGCGCTCTGGGATCAGCCTGAAAGGCGAAACGGATCCGACGACTCTAGCCATTTCACGCTCCTTATTGTATCTTATCAGCCGTTGTCAATGCGGGTCACCCACTATCAATGTCCCCGTTCCACCCCGCAAAACACTTGAGAGTATGAACGCTCCGAGACTAATGCGAAAAGTGAAACTGATTTGGTGACATTTATCTTCCGAGACTCCTTATCAGCCCTTATCAGTTGCTATCACTTTCGGTCCACCACCGTTGGGGTTCCCTTGGCACCCCCTATATCAATTGTAAAATTCAGCTTCCCAGCTTTGCTGCGACGCGAGATATGAATTTCGTGCTGCATACTGGACACACACACAAACACACACACAGACATACTAAGCGAATTATATATAGTAGGATTCTTGTATGTCCCTTATAATAATGAGATAGTGATTTCTCACTAACCAGTTGGCTGGCGCACACCACTGTGCGCAAAACACCATGTGCGTCAATAGGTCAATCGAAATCGCTCTTCCTTCTGACAGAGTATTTCACTGTACACTCTACCCACGCGGGAGCAGCTTAACTTGGTGCGCTGGGTGCTCCTTACTTTTTATCCCACGCCCTACCCATCCCAAACTTCTCCCTATCTCCACAGGTTGTTTTCTTGTAGAGTTCAAACTCTGCCCACCACCACAAATGCTCTGCTCACTGTGTTCAGAACTCTTTCTTGACCTTCAAAATCTCATCGCTGACCTAAATCCATCTTCTTCCTACGTTTCAGACACATTCGAACCAAATCAACAATTTTCGGTCTAAAAGCGGAACATCCTAGGGCACACCTCGCCTACCGTGGGTGGAGCTTAACTTGGTCCATGTGTGGTCTTTAATTCCTATCCTATGCCCTACCCATACTACTTTTGTTCCCTTCTCCACAGGTCGGTTTTCATGTAGCGTCCAAGCTCCACCCACCACCACAGAAGCTCCGCCCACTATGATCAGGCCTCTTTCTTGACTTTCACAAACTCATCCCTGACCTTAATCCACCTTTCTCCCACGTATAGGGCACATTCAAACCCAATTAACAATTTTCGGTCTGAAAACGGAACATTTAGGGGGTGCCCCGCTCACCGTGGGCGGAGTTTAAGCTGGTCCATGTGTGGTCTTTACTTCTTGTCCCATGCCCTACCCATACCACACTTGATCCCATCTCTACAAGTCGTTTTAAATATAATATTTAATTTCGTGACAGACGGACGGACAGACGAAGCGTTTTATATATAGTAAAGATCACTACGTTGGAAAATTTTTGAAGTAGTGCAAAACAATAGGCAACCCTGCACCCCCCCCCCCCCCTCCTCGCGGAATCAGTGGTCGATATTATCGTAACGGTGGGCGAAGTCGGTGTAGTGATAAGTGGGGCGCGCCCCCACTCTCATTCTAGGGAAAACAAATCCCGCAACAATCCCCCAAGCCGGCCAAGTCATTCATCCCTCCGTGGAGTTTGAATTGGTACCAGACTCGGCTGCTAGAATAAAGTCTATACATCAGCTTACCACTGCAAGTCATTCATAGGCCTAATCGCACACACATGTTACCACGATTCCGAATGGAACTAGAGCACGCGGCGCATCCCACACTACAGATCGTCCAAGGTCATAAAGTCTACTCTTTTACCGTTTTATACATATTATAGATGTTCTAGTACCTGTTAAACACCTCTGTTCCACGTGCTTATAGCACATACTTCACATACTTAATGGCCGCTATACAACTATGCATGTACGCCACTACACGTACCCATTGGTCTTCAACCAAACCTCTACTTTTTTTCCACGAGACCTCAGGAACAACTAGATGGGTAAGGGGCATTACTCTATCGCCCTATTTGCAAATGCGAAGTGATTCAAAAGATCTTCTTCGTAAGTCTTTTCCGGAAGAGCCAGAAGGGTCCTTTTAACTTTTGAACCACTTGGAAACAAAAGTTTGTATGTGCGTCTTCGACTGAGGAATCCGAAGAACGAAGGCACCTCCCCCATCCTTTCTCTACGTTTAATTCAAGAAGCCGACCAATTTTTCTTCTGGCGTGTTCTCTGGGAAAAAGTAAAGAATCAAAAGTATTTCACCACTGCAAGAAAGAACGATTGGAAGGACTTTTCAACAGTCTCCAGGAAACCAGAGGGCAACCACTATTTCTAGAGTGGACCTCGACCGAGGAATTTGAAACAGAAGGATCATCGGAAGGATTCGCGTGGCAGAACAATTCTATTGCGGGACCCATTCGTCCGGTGACCAATGGCTCTCCATACGCACGTGTAACTGAGCGTAGAGGGTCAAGCCTAAGAACGTCTCTGATGCATTTCTCTGGGTATTTATCCCTCAATTAAATGAGCCACTCACTTTGCATCGGATTCTGTGTCGTTTTGTCGATCTGTGTGTCTACCGGTCCACAAGTAAGTATTCGGGATAGGAGATGATGGAAAATGGAGAAAGCCGACTGCTCAATATCAGCGGATACCAACTGTTGTTGGAGTATCAATCCGACACAATTTTATCTTTGTGATAGCGTCACCTTATCTGTAAGACCTGTCACTACTCATGGAGAAATTCGAGAGAGGGTCTGCCCTGTCTTTATTTGTGTCTGTCGTGAGACAGAATGGCCCAGTAAACTATTCCGGCTGCAGAAACACACAGAATCTCACTTCCTCCGTGCAGAGCTTTTGTGAAGGGTCTGACTGTCGGGCCGGTGGTCGTACAGGCATTCGTTTGACGTCCCAAGCGATCTGACTGGTAACCCATTGGGCCTAGTGGTCATTAATACTCAACTCTTTGAAAAATATAGCACGTGCCGATAGATGGTCGTCGAAGGAGTTTCAAATTTCCCTCTACATCTGCTTCCATCAGGATACTCCGAGCATCGTCCATTCCACTCCGCGTTCAATAACGTGACTGCATGCTCCTTCGGCTCACGCAGGATGGAAAACTTTGAATCATATGTAAGGACGGGAGGGATAGGACAATCGACTAGTGGGACCCCGAGCCGAATAATTCTGGCAAGTCTCCGGTCCTGCTCACTTGCAGTTGAAATCAGCTGCATTTGCTTCGCTTGCCGGGTTGTCTCGTTAGCGAAGAGGTGATATGGATCCCAACCATAGACCTTGACTCCTGCACCTTTCTATTCCAGCTGACGCATGAAGTTATTAGGAGCGGCGCTGAAATTTTGCGCGAGATGGTGTCCACTTCTCGAATCCTTTCTTCAAATCGGTGATGATCTACTTCTACAATGATGGCATTCTCGTCGTGAACCTCTCTCTACAGAGCTCACGAAGTATTTTTTGCACTGAGTAGGTACACCGTGGTTTAATAGGACTTCGATAACCGCTTCCCTCTCAACGGCCTTCTTCAAAGCGGTGGATGTGATAAACAAGGGCATCCTGTGCTTTCGCGATACTTCAATGAGCCTGGAGACCGTGTAGATGTGGTCAATAGCGAGCTTTCCGAAGCCCTGCTTGCTAGCATGGCTGTTCTTCACCGAGTATTGTGCCAGTCCTATTCAACATAACTCGAGCAAAAAGCTTGTAAACTGATTAGACACTATGCCGGTATCGCGCGAATCTCCCTTCTTATCCGCCAACACAGTACTGCTAAACTTCCACGGCGTGAGCACACTGCATTCCGACAGGCAGCGTGTGAAGAGCAGTTTTGACGATGACTGACGGTGGATTCTTCACATGTTCCAGTCTGATGTTGTCGGGACAGGATTGCAAAATTCTTCATGGAACAACGAAATTGCAGAACTGGTTTTCTCAAAGGGAAAAGTAAGTAGCGGCGTTCGTTACGTTCTGCTTCAGATTGCTGTCAGAGGTGTGCATGGCTTCGAAGAAAGCAGAATAGGAAAATGCAGAAGCAGAAAAGCAGAAAAAAGAAAAAGCAGAAAAAAAGAATAAGAAGCAGAAAAATGGAAAAAGAAGGTATGTATAAAGCTTCCCCTATTACTTCTCATGACTGCATTGACCGAATGTCGAGAACAGATCACTCAAGTCCTATAACGGGAAAAACACTGGCAGACATTGCGGATACCCCTTCCAGCCTCTGCTGTTTCGATCAACACTGCTTCTCGGCTCTCCTCCCGAGCCTCCCCTATTGCACCTCTGCATTGTCTGGCATGACCGGACATGCGTAGTTAATCACTTGCGACTCGCACGGCTCCACGTTGGCGGATCATAGCAGGGTTTTTGAAGAGAAAGGAATCCAGTGACTTTCGAACTCTTTGCCCTTCTGGCACTATCGTGAAAAAGTTCAACTGAGTGGTGGGATTGTACTTTGCGCCGATGCTTTCGATAACGGGATCTTGCTATGAAACGAAGGTGGTCTTGGTTGATGACTGTTCTGGGGCTTCGCTTCTCACTTTTCGCGGCTAGCACCGTTGAAATAGTGGGATGTTGAGCAAATGAAAGCGATTGTATGTCATATAATAAGTGATAGCTAGCTAAGTCACATCACATAAATACCACATTGCGTGCAGAAGGCTGGAAAGAGTGGCCACACATCAAGGGATACGGTTGCAGAACATTGGATCCATGGGTAATAGGTCACACAGATGAACCAGTCTATCAGCAAAGCATGAATTCTGTGAAGTTGTAGGCTGTCTTCGCTAAATCATTTTGCTGATTAGCTGCTGTTCACATTACCATATGCGTACTGCTCCCTATCAGTGCCTTGTGAAGCGCAATGTATATCGCGCAGTTGGAACACAGAATACTGTGAGCGAGCCATCACATGACATCTAAGTTCACTGCAAGTCGGCTGTGGAGACCAACAGGCATGAAAGGTGCACGGCCTACTGGGAACCACTCCATACCACTTCGGTATATCACTTAAGATACATTTATGTCATGTCTGTCGGCACGCTATGATTGATGTTATTACCATTCATCAGTTTATTGAATGTAAGTTACACTCACAGTTATTACTTATATTATGAAAGTGGAAGTATGTGAAACGTTGTTTACGCACAAACGCAAATACTACAGTCACCTCTTTCTCCACCCTAACGTTGCCTCCAACTTATCGCGATCAGCTTTTTTGCTAGGAAGCTGCCATCACTTCTTCCAACCATGCCGTACTCTGCTCTATCTTCAGTACTGTATCTGAGAGGCTCACAGCAAAGTGGTTGCTGTTTTCAACGTTCAAATGTAACTTTCGAGGGGATTGGTTGAAGCCAAATGGTATTCAAATACTTTGATAAGAATATCCTCATTCGATACTATTCGCCCATCCGTGACAGCGATACAGGATGTAGTCGGCTATATATCCAGATACGCCAGCACAACCTCTTCATATGCAGAATAACGTAGGAGTCCTTAAATATGGCATACAATATTGCACGGTCCAGTGGATACAACTACGCAGCGTTGTCGTGATCCGCAAAGACCTCTTTTGATGGAATGGCTTTCTGATTGGCTTTCTAACCGAAGAAATCGATCAGGGGGAGTTTGTACGGGTAGGGGCAGGATTGTAGAGATAGCAGTCCCATAAAATCTTAAAAGACATCCGATTCAAACCACATTCATGGCAGCTCGTGTGACACCTTATTTACGTGGTCCTTTTCAACAAGAAGAGCGACTGCACGAAACTGGGGGATCTATGTATTAGGTTGATTCAATATAAATCGGACAAATGTTAGTGATGACTTCCAGGGATCATAACTCAGCAATGAGTTGACTGAAATGGATGTGCGAGGTACCGTTGGAATGAGTATAAAAACCTCTCCAAAATACAGTCAAACAAGCACCCCAACCAAGTTTCATTCCGCCACCATGCCGCAAAATTACAAGCCGTCCAGAGACTACATCCGCAACGTTATACTCTTTCTATCGCTATCTGGCCAAGAACCCGCGGATATTGAAAGACGCCTAAAGGTAGTTAACAAGGAGCATGCCCCCGCCAGAAGTACAGATTACTTGTGGCATTCGAAGTTTGCGTCAAACGACTATTCCATCGAGGACGTAGACCGCATTTGGTTGAGCGTGCACGGCGTAGAATACTGGGAGCTGCTCGATGAAGGTACAGCAGTATCCCCCGACGTCTACATTCATAAGTTATGGGAATTGGAGGCAAATGTCCAAAATTCGAGACGGCGGCGGTCACATGTGTACTTCCAGCACGACAGCGCGAGACCGCACATCGCGGGAGAGAAGAAGGCGAGCTGCTTTCGCACAGTTGCTCCGTGCTTCTACACCCACCGTACGTACTCCCCAGACCTGGTCCCTTCGGAATTTTACCTTTCCTCCCACCTCCAATGCCACCTGGACGGCCAAGACTTCAAAACTCGCTACGACGTCAAGAGGGTACTCGAGAACTTCTTTGAGGCCCAGCCTCCGGCCTTCTGAAGCAAGGGCATCCGTGATCTGCCCAATCGGTAGCAGAAGGTCATCGATAGAGATGGAGCATATTACAAGTGATTCCCAGTTGTCGTTAAAAAGTTGTACGATAAAGATAAAAAATTGTCAATTTGTCCGATTCATATTGAATCAACCTAATATATGGTCCTCGGTCACGACTGCTCCTTCATTATTTTCAATGCAATGCAATTTATTATCAAGGCCAGCCTTCGAAAAAAAGTGGTCAACGTGTTGCGAATGCAGGAGTCTGGCTTGAAGTTACACCTGCAATTCATGACTGATTCGACGTTTATTTTCCTATGTCATGCTATGCAGAGTAGTCAATATAGGAAGAAAAAACGAAGAGAAAGAAGAAAAGAAAGAAATCGTGGAAGTAAACGCGTTGCAAGATTCAATCCACATCGATTGAAAGCGGGAATTTGTCTGTGCTAACGTGCTAATAAGTGTTCATCACTTTCTGTGACTGTATTTTTTGATCTTGGTCGGATCCGTTTGATAACGATGATCCCATTTTTTGCTCTACATTCTATAATCAGTTATTGTTATGACTGCTGTGCTTATCTACTGCATTCATTTTTAATCAGTTGGGCTGGCGCACACTACTGCGCGCGTCACACATAGAAGCATGTTGATTGACATGATCGTATGAATCTATAGCGATCAGTATCATCATTCGAAAGGTCCGCAGAAACAGAGAATTCGCAAAAACGGAAGAAGAAAACAAAATCCCTCCCGTCAATCTCGTTTTTCCGCATCAGTCGATATCGATCAAGCTCATTTTGCATCCATGTGTGACGCGCCAGCCCAAATGGTATGTAAAATCCAAAGTCCAAGTTTTGCTGCGACGCGATATATCCATTTCCCGGCATTCGTCTTTCGAAGCTCCTTGTCAGCAATTACCAGTTACTATCACTACCCGTCCCTTACCACTGATGTCCCCTTACCACCCCTATATCACTTTAAAAGTTCAGAGTCCTAGCTCTGCTGCGACGCGAGATATGAATTTCCGGGCAAACACACACAGACACACACCAACAGACATACTTAGCCGATTACATATAGTAGGATCTTTCATAAGCACCTACTTCATCGATGTGCACTTCCTCAACACCTCTGCGCAATCGTACCAAAGTGATGTTTAAGTGCTTTACATTTAGCTGTATTCGTCGTGTGGCGTGCAGCACAGTGAACTTCATATGACTCTCGCCGTCCAACGTGAAATCCAGTGCACCGAAAGTGACGCCTCTAAACAAACTTGTACATTGAAGGAGTTTAAAAGTGTAGAGTAGGCGTATATAAACTTCATAGTTTGAAGGATGTCAGTTTTCTACTGTGAATGGCAATAATTCAGCGGGATTCCGCACGCACTTGAGCGTACACTTTTCACTCGCGATTATGAAAGAGCATAGCGACCAGCAATCGTCGCGTTGTTACATTATAATATGGATAGACTCCACTTCCAAATTTCACTTGTTCGAGCGAAAAGGAGTCATCTAGTACGTGCAATGGCTTCTGAAATGAGCAGTGCACGCGACCTCTACGTTCGCATCTCGTCTTGGGAGATAAATGCTTTTATGGATCAACAACTTTCGCCGCTCTCTTCCAGAATGCTTTAAAGAGGCTCCACACCGAAAAGCGGACTATGCAGTATACACAAGACAGCCATACGAGAAAAAATCCCTGAGGACTTCCACTAGCCGTAACATTCTGCGGCATACCCTCTACGAGAACCCCACGCATCATTTGCGCTTATTTCGCAACACTAATCGATAATCACCCAGTAATTCACAAATATAAATCTACTACTCATGCAAGTTTGAGTGTCTCTCTCACATAAGCATTTATGTTGCATTGCTCACTAGAGGCCGCATGCAGTTTCATGCGATGAAACAAGCATTTTGCTAGAATTCTTCAAAGTCCGTTGAGGCGAAGCGTCCAAAGGGTGTGGCTACAAGGAATCTGGGAGCAAAGGGGCGACGGTTACGTCTCTAGAGACGCAGATTGAGGAACAAATCAGCATTAAAAATTTGACTGCGCTCTGCCCGCCGGAGCTGGTTCACACGTTCGAATTGGTTCGTTCGAGAAGACGTTCGGAGAGAATTCGAACGAGTACTTCATTTTCCAGTCTTCAATTCCTCGTCTGGGGAAAAAACATTCTCATTCGTTCATGAACTGTAGTGCAAGAGGTATCGGAATCATGGAGTTCCTGCGGGCTTTTCCTTCGAATTACATAATATATCAAAACCCCCTGACGAAAGCGGTACTTCGAAGCTGAGCGCTACGTAAGATTGTTGAAAGAATTACGAACCATAAAGCGCACCGGTTCACCTTTCAACTCACTCCAATTCAGTAATCCCCTTCCTTACAAATCCTAGCATCTTTACATGATGTCGCAGAAGCGCCATGGTTTTCTTTTGCAATCAGTAGTGGTTGCGAGCGCTGCGAACTGCGAGATAAGAAAGAATTTGAAACGCGAGAAAAAACACCTAAGCGCTTTGCGATCTGATATCAACCTGCATATAAAAAGGCTGATGCTGGCGGATATAACATTTTCTTTTGGTTTTCCATGGTTGTAGCAATTTTCTCTTCTCTTTGGTCGCTTTCATGGGTTCTCATGGGATTTCTCTTACTGGATGGGTTTTATGGGTTTTCTTGCAGTAATCTTTGTTGTATTGATTTCCCTCGTGGTCTTGATTAATTTATGCATTGAAATACTTGTTTCTCATTTGATTACCCAAGTTTGAGGTGAATCAATTGGTGGATTGTGGTATTCATGCGTAACTGGTAAAAATCAGCTCGCGTGCCGCAGTGGAGCAGGAACCACGATTTAACTTGGTACAAAGTACGGTTATCGACTGACTATCTCTTTGAGAGATAGTCTCATCGGCCCAATAATCACTCGAAACTGGGGTGGTTGATGAGGATTCCTCGAGGAGTTTCCGGAAATTACGATACTTCTTTTCCTACGAGAATTTCTCAACAAGTGCTTGGCAACTACCGCAACAAGTAGAGATCCATGTAAGACAGCACGTGCAATTGCAATTACATATATGCGCACCTTCACGGCTTCACACTGGTACAACTGCTTCATGGGAGTACCAGTAACTCTGCGACCCGCATAGCAGCAGAATGCATTACCTGAGGCGGTGACGAGGCATCATTGCGAGAACTATTCGCCTCGCCCTTAAGGAGGTGCGCTGAGAAAAAGTTCGTCACCCAAATTCTCCCCCTATCACCTCCAACGGCCACGATTTCATCTTCTCATGAGAGGCATGCTGAAGACAGAAAACATTCTGTTAAAGGCAGTGATGGGTTGAATCGGGCCGAATATTGAAAGATCATCAAATATGAAGGTCGAGCTGCTCAATGGTACGGAACTGAAGAAGTAGCCGAATGAAACCGTCAAAAACCCGAGAAATAATACCCTCTTCCCGCCGTTTATTCTCGAAAGGGGCGGGTGGCTATGAGAGAAGGGGCGGGCTGCCATCGAAAAGTGGAAGTTGCGAAAGAAGACGGCTCTTATTAAGCCCGGGGGCACTCTTTCTCATCGTTAATTTCGCCACATATAGTATTTCTAAACCCCTGGCTTTCATTTGCGTGAATCATTTCAGGAGTTCCCATAACCCACATTACCCCTATCACTATCTTTGAGCTATAGTATCTGTTCACTCTGAATCTTTTGATCTCTGCTGTGACGCGATGCGTTCCTGCAGCTATGGTTAAGCAAAGTGCCCCAAGTGCATTCTGAAGTATTCTGGATCCCGTAAAATGGTAGCTGGCAGCGACTACTGAATAAGCTAATTCCGCATCAAAAGGACATCCGACTACGTATACATATCATGCAAGATAAATGAGAGCTCCCTGCAAGTTGAATTGCTGAGCTCAGAAGATTTTTTCCCATCGCAGACTTCGTTAAGACTTGCCGCACAGTTTTCGCTGCATTCAATCTGTTGCAGTATCTGAGAGGACTTCGAAAACACTCTAACCCAGCAGGAAAAATGTGGGATACACCAAAAAGCTAGGGATGCAAACTAGCGATTATTCGCCTAATGCCATAGCAGTTGGGATGGACTAGTCAGAAAGCTAAAGGATCTTGCAAGCACGCTAACAGCAGTTCAAGCCAACTTTTCGAGTGCATGCCATTCAGTGTGATGCAATCTGGAGTATGTTCTTACTGATTCCTCATTTTCTTTGTCATTATTCTCAGAGAAAGAGTTTTCCTATAAAATTAGTAAGACTGATTTTCAAAAAAATGTTGGTGACTCGGCTTGATGAGAATGTAGAGGAAGTGAGGAGTACTCAAACTGGATTTCCAACCTCACGCAGATTAGAGATCTGAAAACTTACGGACGCCACGGGAGGTAGACTTTCAGTTGAATCTGATAGAGAGATGGCTGCACAATATTCGGAATGTGATGTCGGTGGAATGGCTGGCCAGCGAAACGGAACGGATCGTCGTCGGTAGACGATCCGCGTGCTGGAGAAGAGTCGAGTTGGTTGATGTTCGTATTCCCGCTAGCCATGATAGCTGGTTGCAGACCGATGAGTGGACGTGGAAAAGAAATAAATATATAGATGAGAATGAATATCATGCCGAGTAGTACAGCTGCTAAAACAAGAGGTTGCTTTACGTCGCGTGCGACGACTGGCCGTGGCATCACTCCCTCTTCAGTGACGCATTCGATGGCAGCAGTACCATCGCTTCAGAAGGATGGTCATCAAGTTAGCCTGGAAAAGCACGGCAATGTCGAGAGATCACGTGAGTTACCGACCACACTTTTCACGTATATAAGGGTTGGGTGAAGCTCTATTAAGTGGTAATGAACTCAGCAGTTGATGGACGTACGGGGAGCCTCGCTGTGCTGTCTCCTAGGCTCAGCATACTTTTAATTATTGCAGCCGGGTGTAGATAGGCGTATTAGCGCTTCCAGTAGAGCAAACACATATCTGCGAATTTTACGAAGCTGAGCCATCAATACGAAGCTCTGATACAACTGTCAATTAAAAAGGATTTCCGTTCAATTTTTTTTTTCAAGTTCGAATGATCTACAAAAACATTTAATTGTATACGATGTAAGTAGCGAATTTCATTCGTGAAATTCTATCTGATTTTTTATCAACTCTTAATCAGTTATTCTTTTCAGGTGATAATTGGAACGTTCGCGTACAACAACTTCATTGTGGTCTCCCTGCGTTCAAACGCGAAAGTACATACATACATAGCTGCTAGCGAAACGATTTACCCCCTATGAAGTGGAAAAATCGAAATCCAACCATGATGGGATGCAGCTCGATGCAATCCTTTTTGAGGTGCACTGCGCATTTTCCTCCATTCACAGTTGCATTTCGAGATGACCTACGCTATGGCTTGTGACGAACAACGGATGTACTTTCAGCCGCAATACTCAAGCAGACTTCCTATGAGCTTATGCAGTAAGCTCGTGCCGCTTTTTCGCTCTATTTTTTTTCTTACTATTACCTTCGTCTTCCAACAAAGTTCACGTATGTATTCGATAAAACTTCTTCTGCTCTACAAAATGGTATTACGTGTTTTTGCAATCATTCAATATTTGTGAGGCTTGGAAATAGAGTAGTCAGGATGCAAAAATCTGCGCTTTCGATATGTTTTCCCATTCACTACCATCCAAGTCAGGCAATATATTTGATCACCTAATTGTTTTCCGTTTTTAACACCCAAAAACTGAGCCTCTTGTAGGCAAAATCTGCACTTTCGGCACATCGGGGTCGAAAGAAGTCTATCTTCTCCGCCCCAGATCTAACCATATGTGGGAGTAGTACATCAGTGAATAATTTACGGTAATAGTTGAGAGTTTTCGTTTCAATGAAACTGCTCAATAGAATCGCAATTTCTATTACAAAAAGCTGATGCGGAAATTGAAAATTTTTGTCGAGTACTCCACTGGCCTCAGAAATACCGTGCTATAAAAGGATGAAAGAAATTGATCAGCATATTTTCCTAGGGCAAAGAAGGTCTATCAGATACACACCTAGAGATTTCTTTTTTCTCGAAAGTAGGCGGAGAAGAGGAGGTACCGAAAATGCACGTTTTCTCTGAGCACCCTATGGAGTCTTGGAGAAAACGAACATTATAGCGATTTAAATTAACACATAGGACTGTCTGGTAGAGTAGTAAAAGCTCCATCGAAAACTCATATGCTCATATTTTTACCTCGATGGTAGACAAAGAAGAGAGATACCAAAAGTGCAAGTATTGCCCTCTAATTACACCACTTCTAAGGTCCATAAATATTGAATGACTGAAAGATTCAAGAAAGCAGGGGTAACAGTCCAGTGCAGAAGTAGCGTATTCGGATGCATACATTGTTGAAAGATATTGAAAGATGAACATACACGAAGACACAGACGTAAACATAGACGAAATAAACGGAATAAAATGGCACCATTTTAGGGCACAATCCAACAGTATCGGTTCACGTATCGTGGAGGGATGGAAAGCTTGATTGGTCTGGGTGGGACCGTTCTTCGGGTATGCTGGGAGAAACCTTTGCAGCTCCCAAACTGATGACATAATCCATGATCAATTACGTTACTTTTTGCCGTGAGCCTTGTTGGCATGTAAGGCATCCGGCTAGATTCTTTTCGAACTGGAATTATCGTAAACTCTACCCCACCTCCCACCCCCCCCCCCCCCACCCAATTTGGCAAAATCAAGTTAAGGGCAAGGCTTGAGTGGTCCCGACCAGTCCTAATTTCTGATACTGTTAGTTGCCAACAGTCAAATTCATATACTATCAACGCATGAGCTGTATGTTGCCGAAATAGAGCCGAACGAATGAAATTCGTTGCCTAATGTTTTGCCTTTTCATTTCTAGAGGAAGCAGTAAAACAACAATCAGGTTACGAGAGAAATTTTCAAGGACCAGTGAAGTATGTAACAGTCAATAAACGTAGAAGGCGTTCAGTAGAAGCCGTTCAACGGACTCCGCTTCGAGAGCATGAGAAGAACTGATCAAAAGTGGCAACTTCTGTGGAACGTTCGGTGGAGAACTTTCCGAGCACAGTTGTTTGAGAGTCAAGGTGATGGTTTCTGACGTTATGGAAGAAATTGCATTGCAGCTTTACATTATGTACCGTGTACTGCGAAGCCACTCTCCTAAGAAATACTTCCGCCCTTTGTGAACAGGCTTGCTATTGGACAGTATGTACTTGGTAGGAGCTAATTAGAGGTTATGTCATCAGCGGACTAACATAAGAGTTGGGGAGAAAGGGTTTAAGAATGCATTTCTTTCGCCAGCTAAGCGAAACGCAGCCGTGGCCAACAGTTCATTCAACTACAGTGGATGGAATTGGGAAGCCAACAGAAAAGTCTTTATAGTTCGAATCACCACGGATCGGAAAACATTGCACTATTCCCCTGAATGGATATTCGCCTGAACCCTTCCATGCAACATAGCCATGCCTAGAGATGAGTGGCGGAAAGAAACCATTATCTCTTCACCTACTCAGGAAAGAGTCTTTTAGAGCCAAGTACAGATTTATTGGCAGCAGTGAAAACACTGCCCAAGCGATCATTCTTCGCAACGAAACAGACTTTGTCCAGAAATCAGGCCACGGCAGCCCGCTATAAGGGCATTTTGTTGACGGGCGAGGGAATCCTCTTAGGGTCATATTTGTCGTATGAGTTCAGTTCAGGTGATGACAGGCCCTCACTTGATCAATCGCAGATTGGCGCATAGGCCATAATCGGAATGAAACGTCTATGTGTCGGCACCATTTTGCATAGAAGACAAGTGCAAGGCACGTTTCAGTGAAATTAGTAGTACGAGTTGGTAATCTTGAAGCATATGACCTTCCGGATTCGTACCTGACGGACTCACCGCTAACTAGTGGCCCGCGAAATAAAATAGATTCATCAGCCACTTCTCACTTCATTCTGAAAAGCAAGGAAGAAAGTGATCGGGATTAGGACCACGACGAAAGCGCTTGCTTTCATCTGAGCTGACATGCGTGCAGCACGGTTTGATTGAGATAAACGCTTCAAGCATATATCATACCAATATAAATGCGTAAAATGTAGTCTTTGTTGAAGCTGAGTCATGCGCACCTTTATCATGAGTGGGTCGGTGCTAATTATGAAAAGTGAGAGGGTATAATCATAACACATTTTTGTAGATATCATTAATGTAAGGATCAGAATAAAATTATGATATCTTCACTCTGCTGTAACAAGACTTTCTTCCAAGAAAGTCATGAACTAATCTTCTTGTGATGGGTAGAACTTGGCACTAGAAAATGCCTCAAAAGATCAAACGGTCAGAAATTAGCTTCTTAATATTTTAGTTCTACCGAAAACGGGTTAAGTCAAGTGAGAACACCATAGGAAAAGCTAAATAATCTTCCTCTGCTATATCAGACAAACACATTCGCAGAGACCATCAAGCTGCTCTGAATTGGCTCAATTGGAAACAGCTGCAGAGTCCATCGTATTATTCGGAGCTTGGCTCAGAATATCACTGTGTCCTCTAGCTCTCTTCCAAATAAAGGAAATGCCTCCAAAAGTTGCAGTCGCTAGGAAAGCATGCCCAACAACTTCGGTGAATTTTATAAATACAGGCCAAGTGCAATTTGTCGAAATGGCATTACGCTACAGGCAAAGGTAAGAGGTGGTCGTTGGCTAGAAAGACATATTAGATGAACTCATCTATGGATTGTTATCAGGATTAGGTTTCTTAATGAAGAGAAAAGGGCAAAAACTCAGTCCTCGACTGAGCTTCCCAACCACGCTCTTAATCTACAGAAAATCCACAAATCCAAACTGCCAGCAATCGTTTTTATGGGATAGTCGCTCACGTGATTGCCACGCCAACAGATTCTTTTGCATTTGCTCCACCGGTTTGCAGGAAATTTGCTTCACACAGCAAAAAATCCCGTTAATACATCAACAATGGGTGACAACCTCTTTAGGAGATTGAGCGCTAATTTCCTCGATTGTGAGTAATTGAATGAATTGGGATTTCCGCTCAGCTGTTAGAAGCACGTGAACGATCGACCACCACAAATGCACTTTGTGTAAGAAATTGTGATCGCGAACACCTAAAAACTCGGCTTATTGAGGATGTGGGGTTTATGCGACTTTGGTCAGGAAAAGTAGAGGACTATGCAGTAAGTAAAGCGTGAGCTGGCTACCTCACGGCTATTCACAGACTTTGTTCACTAAGTCTGCTCAATTTTCGGGAGGGGGTGACAGTGGAGGAGACCAGCATGATCAAGCTATAGAAAGGAATCCTCCGTAGAATATTTTTTATCACATTTCACAGAACACTAAATTCGGCCATTGCGAAATTGGCTGGAGACTTTACTAGCCAATTCTGTAGTAAAAGCGATAAAATAATCAGCTCCATCAGTATGTAATGAGCGCAGGCGGGCTTCTACCCTTTTGATTGGTCAGTACCCACAGTATCCTCACAGAAATGCAGCCAAATTAAAAGGATTAACAACCAATTGAGACTAGTAATGCTATGTATGTTGCATTCCGCAACACCCCTCCCCTTATTTTCTTCTCCGTCAACCACACTAAGTGAAACTCGTCCTATACATTGCTGTAGCAGAGCCACTTCTGTAGACTAGACATCTAAAAGAGTTTGACAAACTCTACGATTTTCTATACGCTCGAGTGATTGTTGTTTATGTTTACTTGATCATTTAGACAATCGAAAATTTTAAAATGAGAGGCACAATAAAGAACAAACAAATATGGAACTTGTGCGGTAGCGCTGCTTAGCCATTGGGTGCTTCATGGAAAACCATGGCAAACAGTTTAAAGTAGGAGAGCAGCTTATTGAACAGAAGTAAATAGCAAAAAAATAGGGATAAAAGGTTTTTTGGAAGGCGACGTTGGGCGATCTGAGAAAGAAGTATGACATCAGCATAGGACACCACACGTGAGGGTGCCAAACATAGTTACGAGACTCGCTTCTACAATGGTCAGAGCAAAGTAGACGTCTTCGGAGGGCCCACGTTGTACGAGATGTTCAGTCTAAAGATGGGATTGATAGGCGGTGCTCGTAGAGCAAGTAACCGTGATCCCCTTCGGAACTTCTTTTTTAAAACAAGAAGTAATCCACTCATGGAGATAAACTTCTCTGGTGAGTTACCCCAGCTTCTCTGATATAGAATTTGTGCAGAACTTTTGGGTCGTTGCAATTTTTCAGCTGAATAACACAAGTAACACATTAAAGCTAGAGACACCCAGATTCTAAATGTATGGTCCGTGGGGTTAAATACCAGCCAAACAATGAAGTCTTCCATTCCCTTGAGGTCACTAATTGTTGCCATCCTTGTCTGAGAACCCAAAAATGTTGACATGAACATTAGTTGGTACGTACGAATAGTTTTTGGCTGAGAGCAACTACTTCCTTAGGAACCTCTCTCAACCTAGTTTTAAAGGGGATCAAGCATGAGGAATAGGGAGGGTTTTTCTCGGTTGAAAACGAGGAGACCGTACAGAAACCTCGAAAAAATCCTCGATGGGCTCCTGACGCTTTTGGATGTTTGGAGTGGGGCAGCTCTGGGAGATAGTAGCGTGATTTTTAATTATCTCTCAACGAGCCTTTTCAGAGAACCTTTCTAAGTAGAGAGAAACGGTTTGGTTTGCCTCTCTTCAAAAAAAGACAATGCAGCGCTTGAACCCGGTTGTGAGGCTTGTTTAGAAACAAAAAAAATGCATAAATGCGAGTCACCCTAGTGAGAAATTTCAAAAAAACATTGTAATTTATTAGCTGAAAAGTCGCTTTCACTATTTGTGGAGAACAATCGAAAGTGTTCACAAAAGTGAGAGCCATAATTCACTTATCCAAAAATACCGACACAGAGGCAACATCAGTTAGCATAATTTTTTGGTAGAATATTCCAGTGAGCAGACATCTTTATGCGCGAGTCCTGGTCACATGAAGGGCAATTTAAGTAATGAGGTCGTAACCTCATTAGTCGATGGGAATAAGCTATCGATGTGAATAGGCCGTTGCAGCGAAAGCAGCCTCTGAAAAGAAAACAGCAAAAATGTTCGTGCATCACATAAGGCCATTATCGGTATGGCAAACGAATCGAGCAAGAGCTGAGATGAATAGCGTTTGCGTGTCAATAGTCTCTCGAATCTGAACTTCCAAAACTTCTTGGTGAAACGAATCAGTGAGCGGCATAAAACAAAAGTATAGCTGCAGCAGTTCTTTGTCCATATATTAGTATTTGAGGTCCAGATCCGTAGAGCGTACTTGGGGAGCCTGATCAGGCGCCGTGCTCACCACCAGCTATTAGGTTGTAAGGAACGTTCTGACCGGTTTTTCGCGTTTACAAGATAAATTCAAATCCCAGAGCACGTTAACTTGAATCAGCTAACATATTGTGCCCGTTAGATAAATAAATTGTTGCTCTTTCTGATTATATGCTTTCCTCGGAATGCTAAAGGGTTTGCGAATTACTAGGGAAATTTTAAAGTGCTGCGAAAATGGCACTTTTTGTTGACTTCACTTCATGAGCTCTTGTTTAATCGAGTCCCAGCAAAGGTAATCACAAATGTGAATACTGCAAGAGGAGAGGGTGAAGCAATGGATGGAACACTTTGTCTCTGGTTTCAGAAGTGCAGAAATGAGAACGAGCTGCTCGAACTTTCAACTGATCAAATCGCTTTAACTAAAACGGCAGAAAGCAGTAAGCGTCCATACTTGCAGAAGATATCCATAAGTATTCGCTCTCAACAAAAAACCTAGTTGACCACCTCAAGTTGACTTGATTTGAAGAAAATGGGTGCAGAGCGATCCCTCGGAGTAACCAAACCCTAGCGCATTTTTCACAAGTCCTCTTCCAGTGATTGGAGCAGATGCAGGCTGAAGCCCTCATTCGTGCACCATATTCACCATATCTAGCGCCAACTAGGCCCCACTTTCCCAAGCATCTGAACAGCTCCTCGAGTAGTAGTGTATTCAGAAAGAATGGCGATTTGGAGTCGACTTTTTTTTATTTCGCGCAATATAAATCATGCCTTTTACCAAGTTGAGAGATTTAGATATTCATCATGTTGCCAAGAGTGTAGCTAATCGAATGGTGCTTATTCTGTGAGAAAAGGTGCACTCTGAGCCAAGGCATGTTCTCCCGAAGTCGAAACTGCGAAAGCCGGGCAGAACTATCCTTACAACCTAGTATAGCGAGTGTCCTTATGGCTGCTCCTGAAATTTTTTACTTTTACACAGTAGTGCATCAGTGGTTTTAAACTGTCGGAAATTATATGTCCATGGTCATGGTGTTATGTCCATGTCTCGCCTTCACTAGACGCTATAGCTTTGGCGAAGAGTCTATAGCTTTGGCGTCCATTTATATACTGTTGTTTACAGTGAAAGAGATTGCTCTGTATCAGTTTCGACAATTTATCTGTACTTGCACTCTTGACCAAGTGAGTCACTAAAGGTATGATAAGCGACGACGTTTAACCCATTCGCGATCATGCCAGCCCCTGATGGCTGACATCAAACCACTTCGGACTGTGTAAATGCAGGACTGCTTGCCACAAGGATACTGCTCCGAACGCGCCTATCCAAAAAATCGCGGTCGACAATGGGTTAAAACGGTAGAGTTCTCAGAAATTTAGTCGGCCAATTGTCATTGAAGCCCTTTCAAATGGATTTCTTGTCAGCTGGATTGCGTTAGTAAATTGTTTGAACTTCTATCAGTCCATTAGTCGTAGGAAATAGCTGTCAATTTTCCTTGAACTAGTCTAGCTACGCAACTGGGCATATATGAAATAATAGAAAATCGCAACACGTCGTAGAGGGAGAACTAGCCAGGACGTCATGGACTCTACAATCAAGTGCCTCACACCTAGGTCTGCTGATCTTTCGTAATTGTCTAGAATTTTTTTCAATGCGGTCTAACAAGGGAAGGTATTTTACTTCCCATGGAACTTTGAAATGAGACCCGGGGGGATCGATAGAGCTTCGAACGCTGATTATAACTGTGAAAACCAAAATTACTACCTGGCATTCTGAAGCGAGTTACGATGGGTCAAAGTTTGCCTGTGACTTGCCTGTGACATCTCATTGGCGAGGCACTTTGCCATCAGCAAGGCCGTTGGATAGCCAGAATTGACCACAGTGGATTACTGGTAGTGTTCCAGATCTGCGGGGTTGGGTTCGTAGGTGATTAGGCTTAGCAACGGCCTTGCTGATGGCAAAGTGCTTCGCCAGTGAGGTTTCACTGGCAAACTTTGACCCATCATAACTCGCTTCAGAATGCCAGGTAGCAATTTTGGTTTTCACAGTTATAATCAGCGTTCGAAGCTCTGTCGATCCCTCCGGGTCCCCTTTCAAACTTCAGAAGTAAAACACCTTCCCTCGTAAGTAGAGGTTCAAGAGTCGGTTTGTTCTAATATATACCAGTTTTGGCTTAGCGATGTACCTCGCGCGACACGCGGCACCGACGAAGAAGGGCGGTTTTTCAATTACTCACTTTGTGATCGGTCTAGTTCTGCTCCTCCGACTACCCAACATGGGTGTATGTCGTTTGGCGCGGCCCTTGCAGCTAATTTGCCAATGGGGGCATGGGCCGTCTGGACTCTCCCAGATTTACCTAAGCCTTTTTAGGGGAGGAGCTTTGGCAGTGCCCCATTGGCAAATTAGCTCCAAAGGGCCGCGCCAAACGACCGTCTCCCACCCAACATATGTACCTACATGCCATTTCAGTGTGCTGGCACCTATTGCGACGCGTGCACACCGTAGAATGACGGCAACAGTACGAAATACGTTTTTATATAAGTAACTACGATAGCATACATAATACTCCAACAGCTATCAGTCTTCTCCTGTAACGAGGAGTTGCTTTCCTCTATCACTCCGTAATCACAATCGCTCAGCCGTGGACGGGAGACATACCGACAAACAGACTGACAAACAGACGCAAAAAGTTGGTGGTTTGTATACCTTGTCATAGAAACTGTTTATTTACTTCAGAGTGTCGTGAGATTTTTTGGTGATCTGTATTGATCCAGTTTCTTTCATCTTGTTGTTAGGTATGATTTGATCTGTACCCCTGCGCTTTGATCCTACCTCAGGATCGTTTGGAAGAGATTTTCATAGGTATAGAAATATTCAAGGAGCCAGCCGTTTTATATTGCTCACTTCGTTCGTCTATTCAATACTCGATAACTCCACTACGCAAATTTTGCTATCTCCATATTTGCCAGCTTTCAGGCTTCTGGAGATTACCTGATGCATAGGAGGCTTGAAATTCACTTATGCTCACAGTTTGTTGGCAATTAAGATGAACTAAAAACAAATGGGCTTTACTCAATTATCGTTGACCGGTCAACAAGTATATGCCGTTTTGGAATCCCAAATTTAGAGGCCTACAAGTCCTCCAACACACAACCATTCGACAAAAAAAGGAAGCGCATCAGGTCGGCAGATTTTCAGCGATTCATACAAATTCAATCCCTACTTGCAGTAACTTGGCCAGTGAAAGGTCCTTTCTGTTTCCTTCTCATCTTGTATCTATTTCCTTTGAAAAATTTCTTCATGGGTGATATCTACTACAAATAACCTACTTCATGAATTTTATAGTGGCTACGCCTACGATAAAACATCAAAGAATGACCGAAATCTTCCCAGGATGTAACGCGAGCTGCGAGCTCCGTCAATACAACAATTTTTGCTTTTTGCGATCATTTCCTCTTACCGCATGTAATCCTCGTTTCATCATACATTTTTATTCGTGGTAAATGGTGTAGTGGACTCGGAAGCACTATGCGTTTCCTTTGAATGATCTCCTATTGTATCATATGGAGATCCAGAAGGCGCGTTAGTCAGGAACTTTTCTCATCGGAAGTGATAGCAACTGATAAGGGCTGATAAGGAGCCTCGAAAGGCAAATGGCAGAAAATTCATATCTCGCGTCGCAGCAAAGCTGAACTTTCAAAGTAATATAGGGGGTGGTAAGGGGACATCAATGGTGAGGAAACGGAAGTGATAGTAACTGATAAGGGCTGATAAGGAGCCTCGGAAGGCGAATAGCGGGAAATTCATATCTCGCGTCGGGTGACTTAGGTATTTCTATGTGCTCTCTAGAACGCAGCTATGCCGTGATGGGCCGGTAAGGAAAGGAGGCACTACCTAGGGATACAAGGGTACCCATGTCACTCCTACAGTCCAGCGTCAGCCATTTACAACCTGTCTGCACCACATACATCCCTATCTCATTGTTATGATTTATATTGGAGTATGATTCTCTAGAGAGGTGTTCTGACGTAAACTCTGGGTCTACTGACACCTTCATTAACTTTTTTGAAGATTTTTCCGATTCTTTCGCTTAAATTTCATTCGCCTTTCGATGCGCCGCGCATTCTTTCTTCAAATATAAGTTCTGAACCTGCATACACCTTCGTGGACTGCTTTTTTCTTCTCAAGTTCCCGATGTTTTCGCATAAAGTATGTTTGCTTCCTGATGTGCTGCCCTCTTTTATAACAAAACTGCGGCCTGTGGAGGTCGGGCGAGTTATGATTGGAGGTAGAGTAGGTAGAGATTTGGTAGGGACGCCAAAGCGAGGTTTTGTTGTATCTTCGGCTATCGACCGGTGCTGAGCAAAATTATTGGTTCTGCGCAGAGGCTCGAGACCAAAGACACACCATGTCAGAGGATTAAATCAAGGAAGAGTGATATCCATCACCAGTAGAATCGCTGCGCACTCATTCTTCATACAGACTGGATTTCAAATCTTTTATGTATTACTCTTTTATGTGTATTATTATATAAGTATACAAATTAATTGTACATGGTATGTACCATCTTCTACTCATAGTATGGGTGGCTTAAGCATTCTATGTGCTGTCTAGAACACAGCTGTGCAATGATGGGCCGGTAAGGAAAGGAAGCACCTAGGGATTTATCGAGGTTACCCATGTCAATCCTGCAGATCATATCCATTACTCATATATGAACCAGAAGTTTGGTGTGTTTGTATCTGTGCGTGTGTGTCCGTTTGTTTGTCAATAATCAGCTCTCAACTTAACTGCAACGTGGAGAGATCGGGCAAGTTGGGGATGGGTAGGGGTTGACCAATGTGTACGAAGCTCATCATGAACTAAGCCCAGCTCTGCCCACCAGCTTGCGCTGAATCGATGGATGCTCAAGTTTATGTCCTCGCCTAGGTTCTAAAAATCGGGAAGGTCAGGTCGTGCGAGTAAGGACTGGGTAGGGACTGACCAAAGTGTTGGGAGTACACAAGGAGCAAGTTAGGAACGGGCCTGTAGAGGTAGGGCAAGTTAGGATAGCGTAGGGGCCAACACATGTGTACAGAGTACATGAGTTCTAGGCCTAGACCCGCCATAATTCCATTATTAGTACCACACTCAAAAAGTAGCTGTTTGTCCTCGATTACCATTAGGAAGTGATGTGCTGCATTAAGTTAAAGCCAGTATTTCTCCTAGAACTGATACATGCACGTCCTCTCGAAGCTTTTAATCTTCAAAAGTCAACTACTACGGAGTGCCTCCGAGCTCACGAAGAGACACCTCCAACTGCTCCTCCTCCTTTTCACGTGGCTTACTCCTCTTCGATTGTGCCTTACACACTTGGATCAACGGTGGGAAGGTTTCTTACTTCTCGGATTTTTTGACGGTTCTGCTCCATCTTCCCTACTTTTGTACTCCTAAAATCTTCGATTCTCTTTTTATGATCGGATCGAATTCTGTCATTCTTTGAGGGGGATCTGCCTTTAGTGGGCAGGGGTTGTAAGTGGGTATGGCGTCTCTAAGTTTCAATCAAAGCCGATGGAGATTCGCTTACAATAAATAGCGAAGCCGCCCAATTTAATATGTATAAATTTTCGGTAAATGAAACGCCTTCAAACTCTCGAGCAGGCTGCTCAGAATGATGCGCTCTTTTTAGCGTGATTCGTGCCCTCTTTGATTGTATCTCACACACTGGGATTATCGGTGGGGAGAGGGTCATATATGTCAATTTTTTTTGACCGTTCTGCTCCATCTCCTTAACTTTGTACTACTGAATACTTAAATTTTCTTATCACATTCGGATCCAATCCTGCTGTGCTGGTTACGCGCGTTCACAGGATAAACCCCTACTCGGAAGCGCGCCAGCTCAAACCACTTACATACTGTTTTCTTTAGACAGGCAAAAGATGCTCCTTCTTAATATAGGCTTTCCTAAAATTTCATGAGGAACTTGAATTTTGAGAAATTTCAAAGTACGGCAGAAACACACTTTTCGATTTGTTTCGTTCCATGTGTTCAGTTTTCCGACAGCAACGGAGGCAACTACAAATGTGAATCTTGAAGAGAGGCGGTAACTGGATGAAACAGTTTTGAAAAGCTGTACTCAAAAAGCAGAAAACGATTAGCGCCCGTATTCGCAGGCGATATCCTAAAGTACTGGCCTTACCAACACAAATGTGGTTGACGACATCAGGTAGCTCTGTATGACCAGAATACAAGGAGTGGGTGCTGTGCGACCCTTTTCGAATGCCTCTCGGAGCGCATTTTTTATAGGTCGTCTTTCGGAAATTGAAGGAGTTGCACGCTCGTGTGCACACTTGTTCGCCATACATCAGGTGTAGTGCTAACTTAGCCTCAACTTTTTCAAACATCTGGACATTTTCTTCAGTGGCAAAGGATTTAGAAAGCTTGATGATTTGACCACCTCTGACGAACAATGTAAATCACCGGTCTTCTATCAAATTAGAACAAACAATTATGTATTGAAATCGAAATTGACGAGTCGAAAACCGGCTTTCCGTGCGACATATATGTTTAGACTCGTTGGTACACTTGTAGCCAACACCTCCATAGGTATTACTGGGGCATAGAACACGCGCAGCCTTATGAGAACCGCACCTGACAAATATCATACTGCTAGGCAGTGCATGGCCTATGGACCTAGGTGAGTGTGTGTTGGTCTATCCGATCCCGCCACATACTCTCATCCAAGTCCTTGGGCCACCTCCTGCCTAGCGCTGTGATAGGAACTGTATGTGCCTAATATATTATATGTAAAAAATATATGTAATTATGCAAAAATCCGTTGGAAAGAACCTCACACCATGAAGAGCATTGCTTGTCCGCGAGCTAATCATAATTGTTACAGAAACACGGCTAGATCCAGCACCTCAAAATTGCACATCAGGGTAATTCCATATCAACCAAGTGTGGTCTTAAAATCGTAAGAAAAGTTTTGGCCGTTTTCGTGGTCCCAGATTCCCTGTGAGAGAGCCTGTAAAAGAAATTCGTTCGGCAAATCGTCCCTTCGAACTTGTTATAGGATGTCCCTGTGTTTCCAGATCTTGGAGGAGTGCCGTTATTGCCCGAAATAGAATACCCGTTGCATTATCCTAAATTTCTTCACTACCAAAGATCGCCGTATCGTCGGAGCCCGAAGACAGCACAACTCAATGAGAGGGTACTGAAGCGGTTCTTATGTTAGTTTAGCTAACTGCTTATTGGAATCTCGATACTGCTTGCCTTCAATATCCCTCTCAAAGTTGCATGATGAGAATACCAGAATGCGAAACGACGTCATTCTATGTAGTTCAGTGTTTTACCTCGGGGTAGGAATATAAACTGCCTTAGGCGGTACTCGAGGAATACTCAAAGATGCCATATCTATCAACTTTTTCTCAACGCTTTACCCTGTGTAGCAATACGGATGTCTGAATGAGAGTTACTAGCAGTGTATGTACATGTTCGCAGCTGATTTGTTTCACAAAGTGGTTTCTGTTTCAGCGAAATAATAGGACAAGCAAACGCGAAATGGTGATCATACTACAGGTGAGGCTTCACCTTATGATGTATTGCTTGATGCTTCACAAAATATGTCCGTTACCATACCACCTCCGCTAAAGAAGCAGAGTCTGTGGGAAGTTGTTTGGCGGGTAGCGATAATTATTGGATCATCCCATATGTAATGTCGTTTCTTCATACGAAATTTTTTCCAGGAAGTAACAAGTTTTGCAGCATTTTATTAGGTTGTCCCAAAAGTCTTGTAGGATTTTTCCAAAAAAAAAAATCACTAACTCTTGTTTACTTCGAGACAGGTCTGGGCGGTTCAGGAATATGATAGAAAGTTCTCTGAGCTTTCTAACAAAATCTATATTGACCCACCAGATTTCGTAGAGAGAGCTACAATGCCCGTAGTCGATACGCACCCAACTCGCGGTGTCATCTACTATGAGTGGTCTTGCGGCACCGAAGCGACGGAAGCTTGCCACTCCATCAATGCTGCATTGGGCAAGGGATATGCGAGCTACGATACCGCGCGCCGCTGATTCGTGAGCTTCAGCAACAGCGAAATTGACATGAAAGCTAAACCACGCTTAGGACTGTGCTACTTCTGGATCGCGCAAGGAATGCTTTCCTACGAGGTGTAGGTATTGGGTTGAGGAATAAGTCCCCGCGGTTTTTTTTAAACCCCGTTTTTCACATTGTTCCCTCCGTCTTTCGACGAAGCTTATATATGTTTTCGATAGAGCTTTTTCTGCTCTACAAAATATCTGTTTTTTGATTCCTTCGACTACCTAATAAAGACACATCTGGTCGAAAATGCTCGATTTCGTCGACTTTAAAATGATCTAAAAAATAGCAAAAATTAGTTCGAACAATAACCATAAACACTATTTTGTAGAGCGAAAAGAACTCTATCGAATAACACAAAACAATCTGCCAAAGAAATTCATATTCACTGTGCAATTTTGAATTGAAGAACAGGTGGAAATTTATCCCTACATGCTAAAATGTGAGGGGATACAAAAGAAGAGTGGTAAAATCTTGTAGAGCAAAAAGAGCTCTATCGAATGCACATATGAACATCCCCTCCAATCTCGATGGTAGGCGAGGAAGAGGAGATAGCGAAAGTGCACACTTTTGCGAGTACTGCATTTGTGAGTTTTAAAAACAGCAAAAAGTTGAGCGATTTGAATTATAGGTAGTACCATTTTGTAGAGCTGAGAAAGCTCTATCGAACCATATACACATCCATTTTTTTAACTCGATGACAGACGAGAAAGATGAGGTGCGCGAGTGCCAGTTTTTTGCCTTCAGCTACTTTCACTTCCAAACCTCATAAATATTAGGTAGTCGAAGGAATCAAAAAACAGATACGAGCATTTTGTAGAGCAGAAAAAGCTCTATCGAAAACATATATAAGCTTTGTCGAAAGACGGAGGGAACAATGTGAAAAACGGGGTTTAAAAAAACCGCGGGGACTTATTCCTCAACCCAATACAAGGCGAGAGAGTCACCGCCGCCGTATGCAGCCCCCAGCTCCAGCAGCTCGCAGTCGCTGTTCAAGAAAAGCGCTGGAGAAGGTCTTCGGTCACCCTCCTTCGTAACGACGCCCGCTCCCATTTCGCGGAAAGTTGCGAAAAGTACCCAGGCCAAGCTATAGGAGCTCGGCTGGGATGTGCTGCCCCACCCGGCATACTCTCCAGACATTGCCCCTTCCGACTATCTCCTTACCAATCCTCTCGAATCCTTCCTGGCCAAGAGAAAATTCGTTGATTATGACTTGCTTGCGAAGGCGGTCGCTAACTTCTTCGACTCTCAGAACCCAGAGTTCTGAGAGGAGGGAATCAGCGATTTACCTATGAAGTGGCAGAGTGTTGTCGATAACAATGGTGAGTACGTTGTTGCCAAATTGTTGTTTGTTGGAAGAAAAAAATAATAGAAAGTGATGATCGAAAAAAATCCTACAAGTCTTTTGGGACAACCTAATATACAGGGGGTGCCAAAAAAAAAGTAATTTTGCCACGGCTCACATCTCCCAATTATACAAACCATAGGGAAACGAAGGAAATGAAAGTATTGGGGCAAAATATTCCCGAAATGCTCCTCTAAAAGCAGGAACAAGCTTAGACTCACTACTTTCATTTTCATAAAAATATAGAACCTCTAAGCGGCGCAGTCGGGCTTCGGAGCACCCACGGTATCAAGGTCCCCTTAAAACAGTGGAGCCGGGTTCCATGGTAGGTCTTTTGTGGGAAGCTTCCTAAGAATTGGCCATTCGGTTCATGGAAGTCACAGAGCCCCTGCTGCTTGGACAAGGCTGCTATGATCCGAAGTATCATTTTCATGCCCAAATCCGCCTCCGGAGGGGTTTAAGTGGTAAGTGCACGTTTTGGCTCTTGGAAACGAAGGGCGCTGGGAACCCGGAAAAAACAGGATCCTAAAGAACACCACCCAGTATGAATCCCCTTAGGTACCCAGAGTGAACGGACCTCAGCAAGGTTGTGAACGAGGGCGACGAAATTTCGGATTTTGCCCAGTTGAGGAGACACATCTTGTTCACTCTTTCCTCGCTCCCGTTCCCGCTCGTGCAGAAGGCTGCCACGGATTATAGTGACAGAGTGAGGTCTGCTCTTGAATCTGGGGATGTGAATACCTCAACAGAATTTGCTGTAGTTCGACTAAAGTGGGGTGAAAGTGGACGAGACAAAATTACTTTTCTTTTTGGCACCATCTGTATACCGTTCGAGTGAGATTTCTCGGCTCAATTAGAAGTATTGAAGCAGGTGAAGAGCTAGGTCCAGTTGACAAAAAATGACCCCATCATGACGGATAGATAAAACGGGCATGTTATTCGTAGAACCTTAAAATTTTCTTAAACGAGGCTTGCTACACATACTTTTGATTTTATTTGTTTGAAAAAAAGCGATATTACCTGTGGAATGGCCCAATGCAATAATGACCTTATTACGTGATTGCTGTTGACATCTGCTGCCATGCTTGAAGAAGAACCTCGCTCATGGATGTCGCAGGGCGAACAGGACTCGTGCGCAGCATCACCGGTCACTTGTCACGTGTCGTTCTGTTGCTCATCGAGAGTCTCAAGCGGGCGCCAGCAGCGTCCCCATTCGTCCCCGTCGCAAGCCAAAGCAGTCCAGTGAACCATTCCGGCTCCAGGAACACGCATCATCTCATTCCATTCGCGCAGAGCTTTCGTAAAGAAGTCTGACCATTGGGCCGGCGGTCGTCCAGGTGTTCGTATGACGTCTCGAGAAATCCAGTCGGTAACCGCTCTGGTCCAACGGTCATCGCGATATCGCATGGGGTGTTCGGCCCATCTAATCTTCGATTCCTTGGCAAATACGACAACGTCTCTGATTTTTGATCGAGACAGAGTTCGGAACTCCGAATCACCCTCTTCACTTGTGTGTATCGGAATACTCTGAGCATCGTCCTCTCGATGGCGCGTTGGATGACGCCGACCGCATGCTCCTCCTGTTTACGTAGAGTCCAAGTCTCTGAGGCGTATGTCAGGCAGGAAGGATCTCGAAGGAACGGGCGCGGAGCCGGATCTTCTTCGTCATCTCCACTACTCACTCGATGGTCGTGAAGGCTCCCCTAGCCGGTCTCTTTTCCTGCTCAGCTTTGATGCTAAGTCGTTCATCATATTGACTTCCCGACCTAGGAACACATACTGAAGCATTCAGTGATGTTCGTTCCGTTGAGCGTGAATGGGGCATCAGGTACCAACCCCTTCCTCATGAACATCGTCATCGTCAGGTTTAGCTGCGGACCGACTTTTCCACAATCGCAGTCTAAATCGGCAACATTTGCTCCATTTGCTGGATTGTTGATGTTATAAACACAATGCTGTCAGCGAAGCGGTGGTGGTGTAGATGCCGGCCATCGATCTTCACTCCCATGCCTTCCCATTCCAAATGACGCATGACGTTCTCAAGAGCGGCGCTGAAAAGATTAGGCGAGATGTTGTCGCCTTTTCGAGCCTCTTTACGTTGGTGATGACTTAATTGTAGAATGGCGAGATTATGGTCGTGAAGTTGTTGTAGAGTTCACGAAGTACTCTTAAGTGCTGAGCGAATACGCTGTGCTTTCCTTAGGCTTTAATAACCGCTTCTGCTTCAATGGAGTCGAAAGCTTTCTTCAAATTGATAAATGTGAGACATAACAGCATCTTGTACTCTAGCGACACTTCAGTGAGCCGCCACAGCAGGCATGAACGATAATTGCCAATGTCGTGTGGATCTCCCATCTTACACAGCAATACAGTCCTGCTGGTTTTCTTAAGATGACTGGCAGGAGCTTCTTCAGATCTTTCGGTCTAATTCTGTCGGGACCGGGTGCTTACCATTCTTCACCGACGAAATATCGTGTCGGACTTCGCAAGGGAGAACTGATGGAATGACATATCCATCCTGCTTCAGATTGCTCCTAGGCAGTTGGACATAGCTATAGAGATCCGGGTAGAAGTCGTAGATGATCTTCTCCATTGCTCTTCGGGAAGCAGTAACTGTACCGTTCGGACGCCGCGACCGGTCATTTCGGTCCTATAAATGGCGAAAATTCGGCGTGCGAAGCATATGAGTATAACTGCCCTTAGCACAAATTGAAGTTCCTCGATTGTTTATCTCATGCATTGAGCTGAACTTCGTTGGTCTGTAACGAAGACACACTCCTCAATATCCAATCGCAGTCTTGCTTAAACAGGCAACGGAATGAAAGCAATGGGATGGAGAGAAAACTATACGTCCCTGTCACCACAAGTGCTCACCCCCAGACAACGAGAAGGCTTTGAATAAATGAAAAATTATGGAATCCTTTCAAGCGGACACCTGTGAGGAAAGATATTATACCTACTCCTCAATCTATAGGAATACGATTGGTATGAAATTTCAAAAACAAGTTTAATATCAGGTTTCAGACTTTCTGTTCTTTGCTGTGTTTGACGCTAGCATTCATTTACTGGGAATTCGTAAATCCTGCACTACAGCATTCTTCAGCTGTGCCAGGGTTCGTCTCTGGCTTGCTATGGACCACTATGAACGGAGCAAATCCTATCGTCTACATGATGATCAATAAGTAAGTTTATTCTCGTAACTGAAGTCGAGAAAACGAAGGCAGCGCACAGAGAGCATGCACCGCTGACGTGTACACCACGAAGTTATGTTATGACTAGTCTCTTCATAAGCAGCTACGGTAGCGATGCAGTTATTCACAGCAGTTTCTAACGAGAAATGTATTTTCCGATAGGGGCAGTTGGCGACACATCTTGCATCGCTATCAGCTTCTGGGCTATGACCGCTAACGCATGTATCACATCGTTGCATGAGATCGCTTGAGAGACGCGTTTCTCCATATCCATGGAAATGGAGAGTAGATACCACTGATGTGAAAATACTTGAAGTAGTGGAAAATCAAAAATGAAGTAGAAAAACAGATGATGTTCTATCTATGATTTGACGATTGTTATTGTGACTTTCTCTGAATCTGAACTGCTTTTCAATATTATATTTACCTTAACTTATAAGAGTTCATAAAGTGATGGGCTGGTTGGCCAATGACGGCTTGGGACCGTGAAACTAAAGGCTCAAGCAGATACTGACTTTTGATATCTTGATTTTTTGTTAGCTGCCCTCTATCGCAGTGAGCCCCGTGATGCGAAAGTTGATTCAAGTGGGTGATAGGCGAAAGCTCTGACCGGACGAGACCCGAACATACACTTCATGTTTTTCGGACATATGTGGTAATCCATTACCTACGAGGAAAAGAGCCCTTGCGAATCAAAGTGATAAGCTTACAAGAAAGGTTCCCACCCTGTCTGACCATTCAATATGAGATCGTTCAATAGTCTGGATGTAGGGTTTTAGTCAGTTAGGCGATTCGGGGAGGTGCGAAGCAATCAAGGGGGTGCGTGGTAGAGTGTGGAAAGTCAATCCTGAATAAAGTCGCTCATTCTCACTGGAGGCCTTGAGCAGCCTAGATGAAGGGGAGTGGACGCTGAAACTGCGTCAGCGCCTGCTCAAATTGTCTATGTTGATCCACTGCGATGAGGTAAGACCATATGTCCAAAAAGGTCTGGGGGCTTCACTTATAAATGTGTATCCGCGATACACGCACACATAGTGTAGGCCGTCTGTGAAAATGAGAAGGGTCTTCTCTATTCCTTCAAACGGACTTGGCTCCGTTTCGCATTAAAAAAATGTAACATAGTTGCAAGATCCAACAGTACGTGGGAAAAGGGCAATAATAAGTAATGGAGCCTCAACTACATAATACTGCTAAAAGATTAACAAACATTCCTTTTTAGGCCACAAAATAATTGAAGACTTTTTACAAGTTGGAACCATATTTCAACCTGATATGTCAAAAGTGTCATGAGGATCTAGAGCCACAGTTTTAATTTTGAAATATTTCGTATCAATACTACTCCCTGAAATGGTTGATTTAACCAGTTTATAGCTTCCAATCCTTTTTGTTGTGTGTATTGGTGGTCATGTAATCACAAATGATAGTGATCTTATCCACCTTGTAATCGTGCGAAAATAAACAGCCTATATAGACCCTGGGACGGAGGGATGTTCGGTTTATTCGGCATCCAGTGATTCGGTCTCCGGTTGTCTACCTGCCCAACGACTTCAATCTGCACCTCCGATCCCGCCAGTGTTCGTCGCCTTGTACTGTTAGTCCTTTCTGTCTATTCATTAATAAACAGATCAATACTTCTGCTGTCGTGACACCGGACAAAGGCCCAAGCGTCGGCAGTAGGACACTACACTTTTCAATCTTTGATTCCAAACCTCACTTTGAGTATTGGCCTCACATTTTCATCTATATTTTGCTTTCAAGCATTTTTTATTTTTATTTTTGTTCTAGTTTTGAGTTTTTATTTTGTTGTCGTTCTTGGTGTTAATGTTGAAATCTTTCCACTTCAATTATCCTTCATGAGAATGCCATACCTCTTATTAAAAATAGGGATTAACGCTGATAGGGTGATGCAAGAAAATGGCCACAGAATGATGGAAAACGAGATTTTAGTATATTTTAAGAGAAAATACAAGTCAATGAAAGAAAAAATTAGTTTGGCTCATAAATATTAGGTTGGCAACTAAGTAATTGCGGATTTTTAAATACTGCTTTTCCCCTCAAAACTGTTTCCCGGATAACCCTTTTCGGCAAAATAAAAATATCAAAAGTCACCTCATTTTTAATTCCAATTTTTTTCTTTGAATGGCGTTAGACAGAGAAAGGGAAAGGTGATAATCCGATGGGGAAAGATCAGAACTATAAGGCAGCAATTTTTATCCAAGCTCGAAAATTTTTTGAAAAAAAATTTAAAATTTTTTTACCACTATTGAAAAAATGACTCGCCAAAAAATTCGCGAGCTTGGATAAAAATTGCTGCCCCATCCACCTTATAGCCCTGATCTTGCTCCATCGGATTATCACCTTTTCCTATCCCTGTCTAACGCCATTCAAAGGAAAATCTTTTTATAATTTTTGTATTGAAAATGAGGTTGACCGTTGATATGTTTATTTCGCCGAAAAGGGTTATCCGGGAGATGGAAGACAATAATACCTATAGATGCGTGTGGACTTGTACTACATGTGTATGTACAGAAGAGATTGCTGGAAAGCAGTTTGAAGGAAAAAAGCAGTATTTAAAAATCTGCAATTACTTAGTTGCCAACCTAATACTTGATGGATAGCCACAGTAATAAAGTTAGGCCTTTAGTGAATCACAAAAATATTGGGAAAACAAAAGAATTTGTCCAGTATAAGTCTATAAAATGATATAAAAAACTATGCGTTTTGTCCTTCATATAAAGTAAGTTATAACTATGGCATTATCAATGAAAAATTTTATTTTTAAATTATTTTTCAATAAATGGGTTTCAGGTATGAAGTACATAGAAGTAGATACTCCTTTTTCAACGGTTACACCAGTAGTGGCAGTGACAAACAAAGAATCATAAATAAACACAAACTATACTGTCAAAAAAAATGGACCGATATTTGATGTAGAGTCTGATTTACCAAGAATTTATGCGCTGCTCAAACTACACAAAAATCCATTAAAATCCTGATTTTCACGGGCGCACATAATAGTAGTAAAAAGTCTTAGGCTAAGGAATTACATATGATTTTCGCTCACATAAGAATCACTTTAGAAATTATACAAAAATCACTCAAGATAGTGATAGGACAGTTGAAACTTATTCGTCAATCGATAACATTAATATTAGTAGTGAACTTAACAAATTTAACTACAAAGAAATTAAGGGATATGCAGCAGATTTTACAGGCTGCTTACTAATTTGGAACACAATCACCTTGTTTCTAGTATACGGGAACTGTTATATATCTGTTTCAAGAATGCAAGTAAAAGTTTATAGCAACTAACCGATCTGTTATACTAAGTAGATTATTTATTCATCAATATATTGCATATTTGGAAGCAAAATCTTCAAACAAACTAAAGGTGTACTTCAAGGTGGAAATTTCAGCCTCCTTCTTCCCGAGCTTTATTTGTCAGTAATGGATCTTCAATATGCCAAAGGTACTGAAGCAGTTAAAAACAATCTATTCATACCATATATATATACGTGAACCATTTGCTAGTCATAGATAATGCAAATGAATCAATTATTGAAAGTAGACTCGAAGAAGTTTATAAAAACACATTAGAACTCAAGAGTACACAAATTGCAGATAGATACACTCACTACTCAAAAGCAATTAAAATAGAAAAGGATAAAACTCACGCGGAATTCTATAATAAAACAGATAACTATCAGTTTTAAAGGCACTTTCTGCGATAATCGCACCAGCTATGTATTTACCTTGCCGCAGCCGATAGACCCCCGGGTAAATGTTGAGGCTGCACCCTTTGCGGTTTTTCCAACGTGGTGTTCACGTGGGCCTGTAATTCTGCTATAAGATAAGATAAAGAAGAAATTCCAATAGTTAAGGAAACGCTCACTTGGAGAAACAGGTAATATCTTAAGATTTCATGATACCATCCAACGGGAACTTATTCAAAGCTCGTTTTCACGCGGTAACCTCGTACAAGACCAGGAGGCAGGAAGCCTCATTTTTGCTATTTTAGGGGGCTTCTTTCAGATTTTTCTTTTTCGGTTCATTTTTTAGCATCTCTATTTTCATGATTCAGCTCTTAAACCCATTCAAGATAATCGCGGAAAGTACTATCAAATTCTCATATAGCAACACAGGTATAGCCACAAAATCTAAAGGAGTTGTGATTTATTCAGAAACGATCCGAATAGCTGACACTTGCACTTTGTTCGAGGGCTCAGAATTAAGTAGAAGGATATGATTAAAGGCAGCTTTGGGGGAAATTCGGTCTAAAAGTGAAAGGAGTAGTAAATATGAAAGCCGAGATGCCTAGTAACAGGACAGTGGAGAAAAAAACGGATGGAAATGGCCAAATACCCGAGAAATACGACCCCTTCCCACCGTTGGTTCTAGTAGCGGACGACCTTTCCGTCAAGAGGCGGGTAATCCGCATAGGTTTTTCACTGGCTTACCAAGACGTAAACATGAAGGGATGTTTGGAAATGCGACAGCATCTTTTTCATATGGTGACCTTCAAGCTAAATGTGAGAAAGTGCGCTGCGATACTTTCAATTCTACCGATTTCCTTGACCAACCTCACCGTGACCAACAACTAATCACGTCGCCTGGAGGCGGGCTGCCCTAAACTGAGGCGGCTTGCCCTGACGAGGCCGCCTTCGCCACAGCTCAGGGGGGCGCCTTCCGAGGGGATTTCGCCATGCATGGGCCTTTCAGACCCGTAGTTTTTCACTAAATGACTCCTTTTGGGATTTCTTATAACCCACATTATCCCTAACACTGTCTTTAATGTATGGATAGAAAGAGGATATAAAAGTGGATTTGTTGTAGCAGAAGTTGTTAAGTGTATTAAGAAGAATGATATTGGTTATAAGTATATGATGGAAGATAATTACCATAGAAGTGCCAGCTTCGTTCAAAGTTTGGTAATGTAATGTAAAGTAGGTTGATACAGCACTAGACATTCTTCTTAATTCAAAACAAATTGTAGTCAATGCGACACAATTACAGACTCCTTAGCGTGAACCTTGTTTTTTATTTTTGTATTTGCTAAATTAGTTTTCCCTACAAGTTAATTTTTTCCCTCTACTCAGGAGTATTTGTTAGTATTATTTATATTCAACAATACTACGAATTTACCTTCTTTTCTTTTTCGGTACCATCACTCTTACTCACACAGTTTCAGATGTCAGCCCTACTCATTGATAAGCCTCAAGGGCTGACAACAGCAGTGGTTCGTCCGAGGTAGAAACGAAGAAACCGTTTTTTTTTCTTTTTATGTCTTTCTACATTTATCCCTTATCATGCCTTGTCGATTTTATTAGGAGACGCTTCATGTTTCTGCAATGGTTCCAGGAATTTGCAAATTGTAACAGCACCGGTTCCTGCAGATATTTCCTCCGCGCCTATGCACCACACGTTTCTGGTTCTGAGAACGCATTCCATCTTCGCAACTTTCCGTGCAGGGCTAGGTAGCGGCAGTCATACACAACAGCGAACTAATTACGAATTGGGTAAAAACACGCTGGCTGAATTCACTCTAATGACCAGAGTATTCTCCAGATCTATGCTTAATAGGATTTTTTTGGCTTCCTTTATTGAGCAAACAAATATGGCGAAAAGTCGTAGGCACTTGATCATTCATAATGAGCTATTCTCTCGGTATGGGCAATTCCTTTATTGAGCAAACAAATATGGCGAAAAGTCGTAGGCACTTGATCATTCACAATGAGCGATTCTCTCGGTATGGGCAATGATGCAGAAGGAGTCTCGCAAAAGTTGAATGCGAACTCGTGCAATATAGATCATTTACAAAGGTTGAATGCGCAAAAGTTAAATGCGAACTCGTGTAATATAGATCATTTACATCCTATAATTTTGCCTGCAAGTGTTGAAACGAATTCAGCATGTTGAAGAGTAAATGCAACTCATCGCATCGTTTTTTTCATATTCTTTTTCCAAAAGCACTCACGTTTATACAAAGTGAAGTTGTTCCTTTCGAAGTCCTCGTTCAGCACTGCTTCATAAACCAAATGGAATGATTTTTCGCCTGTTTCAGGAGTGTGTTCCCAATCTGTTTCGGCTGCGATCTTTCTTAAATTTTGAAACCAGTTACAGAGGTCCAGCTGACATTATTTCACAAGCTATTTTTCAATAGAAAGCCAAGGAATGCGGTCTATGATGTTTCCCCTACCCTACTCACTACCTCTTCTTAACATTTCACCACTATTTCAGCAGACTGGTTGAGAAATTTCCGTGTTTTATCCGAAGTTATCGTTAAAACCATCTAGTTGTGGCGGAAAAACCAAATTTAAAAAAGTAGCGACGCGGCTTCTCAAGCAATCAATTGGTGAAACCTGCAGAAGAATTAGGTCCTGAGTTCGAGACAAGTGATCGATTCATTTTCCCAAACGGAATATAATGTTCAATTGATTGCCGGATTGGTCAAATTTAGTCGACAAAAGTAAACACTTTGTCAGCCTGGAAAGTGGCTCCCTCCCGAGGGAAAAATAAACATGTCACTTCGCAGAGGAAAAAATCTCTCTCGAATGACACGTGTAATTTCAGTGCTACATAAACGAGTAATCTTGTAGGAAAAGCTTTTTTTTTAAAAAAGCGACACTACTTATGGAGTGACCCGGTACCTCCACGAACATCAGCCACTAATGTAGAGCTCACTCAGCTGCTTAATGCACGCCGTGCGGATTCTGGCGCGCTTTTCGGTTACGCTACCTACGAGCTACTGCTATCGCACACGATTAGTTCGCTGCCTCCCCAACCATATCATGCGAAGGACGTACAATCCCCACTAACAGCCGGCCGGATGTAGCTTATGGATAAGAAGTAAAAGAAGGATGAATTACAATATGGAGTCCAAACTTACGCTTGAAACGTTTCACCCGCAAAGAGCAGTGACTCAGTTTTGCCTTTAAGATCACTTCGTGGTGGATTTTCAAGACTATTCTACTCAAAAACGAGGTCGAATACCAACAACACGAGATTGTTCGTGAGGTACGCGAAAACTTTATTACCCTATCATCTCATTTTTTCAGGGTTGTCCGATCAAAGGAGAATAGTTTTCTGTTGCTAGGAAACGAAAGAATGAACACACTTTCAGCCGTGTGCAGCCGAAGACAACCGTCCCACAGCTGCCGTACCTCTCGTAGCCTCACAATTGGCCTCCATGTGCTTGCATCTGTTCAGGAAACTGCTTTTATAGGATGTGTTAATGTACATTTTGCAAGGTTGAGTTGAATAAATTATTTATCGCCAGAAAAGCGAAATTCTGCACAATAAAACATAGCCAAGGAAATCACGATGCAAAGTGGAGTACAAAGTTGAACCAGTGTCTAGGCAGTTTTCTAGATTTTCACACATTATTCTGAAAATCCAGAAAACTGCCTAGACACTGCTTGACTTTGTACTCCATTATTCTATCTGAAGAAAGTCGAAAATTCCAGCGCTTATTTCCAACCATATCTTTGGAGCAAATGAATGTAAGCGTACAGCACCCACCCACTTACTAAAACTACCAGAAGACCGTCAACACCTTTGCTTCCGAACAAATTAATTCTTGCAGGATTCCAGTCAAAAAATCAATGAGACTCAACTAGGATAGGGTAGTCTAAGGCTCGTCATGCAGATTTTCTTTTCCTTCAGTATCCTCGAGCAAAATATCGTCTGAATCAGTGAGCTTAGAAAGGAGTTAAAGTCCGCTGCAAAGCAACGGAATTCAATCCTTTTCAAAAACTCACAACGTTATGAAAAGCCATGAGTAGTTGGCAGTTATAGCGTTTGTCGAAGGATAAGTCCGCCATTTGCATCTTCCTACGCAACAGCACAAATCGTTTACAGTGCGCGATGCAGCTGCTGGCGACTCTCTACTTCAATGGCTCAGGGGGAGCGTATACGACGCCCTACAAGAGAGAACTTGTACCGCTGTAATCAGCATCCTTTACAGCAATTTATACCCTGTCCAGCAACCCAAAACTCGTTTTGAGAAAACGGCAAACGGTAGATCATTCAAAACCAATAGAAGCCACTGGAGAAAACATCATAGATTAACAGCCTGTAACTTGTAACTAAAAGGATGCTGGTAAAATGTCTTTGGCCAATCTATCGAGCTAAGAATTCTGAACATGTTAACCTCAATTCCAATAATTAATCCGGTCCTCTTCCGTGACCCATCTTTTCCCTCCGTTTGGATCTGTTTGGAACCGAACTCTTCTCCGTGAAGGCGTAACATTCTAGTGCACGAATCGCCTACTGTGGGCGGAGCTTTCACTTGATTCATGTGTGCTCCTTAGTACTTCCTGTCCCATGCTCCACCTTCAAACTTGCCTCCAGCTGCACTGGTTGTTTTCCATGCAGAGCCCAACTCCGTTATCAGAGGAACGGAAAGTTGAAGGGGCAGACGGGGACAGTTGGAGCGCTCGACGAGCTGATTCCGAAAGTGTTTAAAAGTCCGCTAAAAATAATAATCGATCGTTATTTAAAATTCTCCAAGTTCTCTCTTCTTGAAACCTCGGCATGCTGTTCGATTAATCGTGTTTGCTTTGCCAAACGAGGTTAGTGGGTGGATCAATTTTATTTTTGGCCTGACGTTTCGACCCTTTCGTCGTCTTCAGAGGCCTAAAAAGTGGTTCGAAGTTTGCTGACCCTTGACTTACCCGAACAAGAGCCAAAAACCCCTAGAATTTCGGACTTACCCACTCAATCCATGGAGAGTCGAATAGACGAAAGAAAGAAAGTGAACTCATCCCGTGATCCACCGCGAGCGGTAAGACGTCGCTACCGTCTCGTGTTAGTATAATGTGCGACTGAGAATCACTATACAGCGGTGTTGACAAATGACGATGCTGTCAGTCGCGACATCATTCTAACCCACAGAGCGGGTCAAACGGCAGGAATTCACTTGTGATTGAAGTACACTCAGTTCTGTTGTTCATTATTGGATTCCTTGCGGATATCCAAGACGCTTCTAAAGCCTTTCTAGATGAAATCTCGGTCTAATGTGACAGAATTTTGCACTTCACGTCAAAATCATTCCCGCTGTGCTGTTCACGTCTGTGCCTTCCGAGTGGAGTTGTTATTGATCCCCTTCTCTTACTGGCAAGATACTCATTTACACGCGTTATCAAAACGCGGCCGGTCTCCCCAATATACTTGCCATTGCGCGCCCTACATTCAATCTCATAAACCACACCGGATTTTGTACAGTCTCCTATCTTGCCGTAGGGGCAAATCACGCAATTCTCCGAAACACATTCGCAATCTAGAGCCTGTTCCGTACCAGCTGACGTTCGATGTTGCCGTTCGGATATTGACAAGAACGACATCGTTTTGAAGCTGATCACGGACTAGGCATCGGCGCATTGCTGAGGAGAATGTGTCAGAGATAAAGGGCAGACAAAAAGGTATGCGGTCTTGAAAGGGCGATCCTCGTCTTCTATGATCAGGAAATGTTTTAACGTGGTACGATGGTTGAGTATAGCCGTTTTGAGCAGCTATACGAGAACCCAGCGCGACTGATTCTCGTCTTTCGTCGTTGCCCGTGCACACCGCCGTGGCAGTCTTGAACATGTTTTTAACAACAGCTCTCTTTACAGCAATGGGGTGGACCGATTTTGCGTGGATCAGGATATTCTTAGAACTTCCTTTTCGGTACCACTTGACGCTGAACATATCGTCGGACACCTTCACCTGGGTGTTAAGGTAAGGGAGCCAACCATTCGTTGGTGTCTCTCGAGTGAGCTTGATAAACTGATATTGTTCGTTCAGAATACGAAAGCATTCATCCATCTCAGACTGCGTTGATGTTATGACGAAACAGTCATCGATGTATCTGCAGTACATCTTTGGCATACGAGCCAGCTCTTCGATTCTACTCATGAAGCAGCATATCGCAAGTACCGGTGCGAGCCTGACCCATAGCTAAACCTCTTATTTGCGAGTAGTACGAACCTGACCATTTAAATATGTTACAACTAAGACACTCCTTGACCAGAGTCATGATGTGATTCCTCTGAAGTCCAAAGGTGTTAATGTTACTATGATGCCTATCAAGCATTTCGAACAATGCTTGTAGGGCCATGTCGTTTTGACATTTGTATATAAAGAGGTGACGTCGAATGACTCTACAGCGTAGCCAAGGCAAATTCGAGCGCTGTCTAGGTGGTCGAGAAATGATCTGGTATTAGCCAGGTGCGCAGGAACCATGGGCAGCGGTTGGCTCACGATGATGTTGAGAAACCATGAAATTCTGTCGGTTGGTCCACCTACGCAGCCAATAATTGGTCGTATTTTAAAGGTGTCCGCCGACATGGAAGTCACATTTTCAGGGGAAAGATTGTGAGTTTTAATCAGACTGTAGAACACAGGACATCTGGGGCAATCTATCTTAAGCCTAACAAGCAGCTTTCTGCCAATCCCCGCAGTGTTATAACACTAAGAAGATCTGCGAGGATTGGCAGAAAGCTGCTTGTTAGGCTTAAGATAGATTGTCCCAGATGTCCTGTGTTCTACAGTCTGATTAAAACTCACAATCTTTCCCCTGAAAATGTGACTTCCATGTCGGCGGACACCTTTAAAATACGACCAATTATTAGCTGCGTAGGTGGACCAACCGACAGAATTTCATGGTTTCTCAACATCATCGTGAGCCAACCGCTGCCCATA